>CAWTZC010002114.1:0-52285 GCA_963919715.1 Microtus obscurus | reverse complement strand
AGTTCCTTCTTGCTGCTCTGTAGGGATGAGCCCCACCCCTAGTGGGTGGGGCTCGCCTGGGGCAGGTTTTGACTGTTAAATAAGTCGCGCAGACGCTGCGCCGGCCCTTGTCTGCTTCCTGTCTCCTGTGCTCCGCGGGAACCTTGGTGTCCGTGAGTTTGTTTACATTAAAGTTTTATATATATATACTTATCACTATTTGTCTGAATTAATTAAATCCGCCTTCATTTTGGCCCCAACGTGGTTCTGAATCCGAGCCCGCCTGTCCGCCCGCGCCTGCGTCTCAGGCTGCTGCATTGAGCTGGCCGCGGGAGATACTGTCTGCCCCGCGCACGCCTAGGGCCTCGCTGCGCGGCTCGGGCCGCTGCTTTGAGCCAACCTCGGGAGATACAGTCTGCCTTTGCGCGCCTCGGCCGGGCTCCTTACCAGGCCGCCACCGCAGCCTGACCGGTTCCCTCAACTGCGCTCCCCACCCCCACCGCGGCAGCGCCCCTGCGCCATTTTGCCGGAGTTGTTTTTGCGCTCCCAGCTGTAGCAGCTGCATTGAATCAAATCCAGCCTCCCTGTGGCACAGCATTGGTCTGATTCAGCAAGCTCTGCACGCAGATAAATAAATCTTGGTTTTGAGTTCCTGTTTCAGACCGGGTCTCCACGTGGACTCAAGTGGACTCATCTGCCACCACTGGCAGGAACCAGTCATTGCAGGTAAAAAATTTTTTTTCTTCTTTATAAATAAAATGTCTGAGAATATTACTGTTCAGGACTTTAGCAGTCTTTTTGAGTGTGCCATGTGGGACATCTTACAAGAGGTGTCTGGCACCCCACATCTATGGATTCTTCTGGGATTAGTAATTTTCCTTGGCACTAAATGGTTTGACAACAGAAGTATGATGGAGTCTTTAAGAGATGAATCCAGGATTCTTAAGGGGCAGAAGGTTGAACATTTAAAAACTATTGGAGGCGAATCCAGGATTCTTAAGGCAGAGGTTGAACATTTAAAAACTATTGGAGGCGAATCCAGGATTCTTAAGGCAGAGGTGGAAGGTCTCAAAATCATCAGGTACGATAACGATCTTCTCAAGAATCAGCTTGAACTGCTACAGGAAAATTTAAAAAGGTTCAGGCCGATATGGAGGAGAGATTTATTACTATGGAAGAAGGATCAGCTGATTTAAACAATAAATTCCAGCGGTCACTTTCTGAAGGAATTGAAACACTTATTGAGAGAACTAAAACGGTTGAATGTGACAATCGAATTTTGTCTAAAACTTGTGACAAATTGGCGGAAAGATTGTCAGTACAAGAAGGCACGGTTTACGCCATTAAAATTATGTCCAAAGAAGAGAACTTATCTCTAATGGACAAAATTCATACTTTAGAATCCTCAATGAAGGCTTTGGAACATAATTCTGGACAGGAGATTCAAACATTGCAGAAGGCAATGGTGAATAGAATTGAAAAGATTGAGGAATTTCTAAATTCTGATGAAGAAGAACAAACGGTAGAAAGGCAATTTTAACTACGCCTGTGGGTAAATCCCTCCGGCAAAATTTCCACAAGACTCTACCTGCCTTTCCAGTAATAACAACAGAAAAGGTGATTGGTTCCAAAAACCCTAAGGTCATCAAGGAGGATATATGGGAGCCTGTCCGTATGAATGATCTCAAAGAAATTAAACAGGCTGTCATGACTTTTGGGATGCACGCTTCTTTTGTTAAGGAAATGCTAAAATCCTGGGCAACAACAAGCAGAGCAACTCCTATGGATTGGGTGCAACTGAGCTCTGCGGTACTTGATAGCGGGCCGCATTTAAAATGGAAATGCTTATTCAGGCAAGAGGCTAGACGTTTGGAACAGCAAGAAAAGGCGAAGGGAGGTAACATTTGCATAGATAAAATTCTAGGTGAAGGACTCTTTTCTGACCCTCAGGACCAAGCTAATCTGGATGAGGACACACTCTTCCTATGCACAACAGCAGCCTTAAATGCGTGGGATAGAGTACAAGACCCAGGACAGAAAACAGAATCATTTGTCAAAATTAAACAAGGTCAGAGAGAACCCTTTAGTGATTTTTTACAAAGGCTTACTAAGGCTGTGCAAATAGGGATACCTGACCCAGACACAAGGCGTATAATGATTGAAAATTTGGCTTATGAAAATGCAAATTCGGAATGCAAAAGGATTTTGTGGCCTTTAAGGGTAAGATCAGCACCCTTGGAAGAATGGGTCTTACATACACTGGATGTTGATACATTTGATTATGGCACTGAAGCATGGGTGGAAGAAGCAATTTCCAATGGTAAAAGGAGACACCAGAATACCAAATGTTTTAATTGTGGCCAAATGGGTCATATGAAAAGAAATTGTAAACAACGGACTTTCAGAAATAATAATAATGCATCTTCTAGAAATAACAGAAATAGGAGGATTCAGCCTTCAGGTTTATGTAGAAGATGTGGAAAGGGCAGACACTGGACGAATGAATGTAGATCTACAAGGGATAGACAAGGCAACCTGATACAGACGGGAAACGTGAGAGGGGGGCCTCACAGGCCCTCATGGCACACATGGTTCAATCATTTCCAGTTCCAGCGGAGAACGTGCCTCGTCAGGACAATTAGGAAACCCCATGCCTACTGTTACAAGCAATAGTGATCAGAAAGATGAGTTACGTGTGTTTTGGCAAACTTCTATAAATGATCAAAGACCCAAGCTGAGAGTATGTGTAAATGGCATTTTTATTACTGGCTTGCTGGACACAGGTGCTGATGTAAGTATCATTACCCCAGAATCTTGGCATCCATATTGGCCTCTTCAGGATGTGAATGTCCAGCTACTGGGAATTGGAACCCTATCTCGAGTAAGACAGAGCACGAGATGGGTTGAATGCATAGGGCCTGAGGGGCAAATAGGAAAATTAAGGCCATATGTAGCCAATATTGCAATGAATTTATGGGGTCGTGACCTATTACAACAATGGAATACCCAAATTAACATTCCTGCTACTTCTAGAGTTTATAGTTCTGAAAATAATATTAAAAGATATTATAAACGGAGAAAACCGGCCATTCGGGCCATACAAGAACAAGCAATTGAAGTCTCTTCAGAGATACCAACAGCCTTGCCTTTAAAATGGTTGACTGAGAAACCAATATGGACAAAGCAATGGCCTCTAGCTGAGGAAAAGTTACAGGCTTTAGAACAGCTGGTACAAGAGCAATTAGATGCTGGACATATAGAAGAATCTACCAGCCCTTGGAATTCTCCTGTATTTGTGGTTAAGAAAAAATCGGGTAAATGGAGAATGGTGACAGATCTCAGAGCAATCAACAAGGTTATTCAACCTATGGGCCCTCTGCAATCTGGAATCCCATTGCCCTCTTTGTTACCAAAAGGATGGCTCTTATCGTTATTGATTTAAAGGATTGTTTTTTCACAATACCTTTACAAAAAGAAGATAGAGAAAAATTTGCCTTCACAGTGCCTACTTACAACAATTCTCAACCTTCCAAGAGGTACCACTGGGCCGTCCTCCCCCAGGGTATGTTAAATAGCCCCTCCCCTTATGCCAATACTTTGTGAACCAACCATTGCAAATAATACGCAGGAAATTCCCCAAATCCATCATTTATCACTACATGGACGACATATTGTTATCTGATTCAAACATGGATACCTTGAACAGACTGTTTGACAAATAAAGATACTTTTACCTAAATGGGGATTGGAAATTGCTCCTGAAAAAATACAGAAGGAGATTCCTAATTATTTAGGTTATAAAATAGGTTTACAAAAAATCAAGACACAAAAGGCACAAATTAGGAGAGATCGCCTACGAACTCTTAATGACTTTCAAAAACTGTTAGGAGACATTTCAGTCTACGACCAGCTATTGGGATAACACCTGATCTAATAATTCATTTGAACAAAACCTTGGAAGGTGATAAAGATTTAAACAGTCCCAGAGAATTAACAGCTGAAGCAGAAAAGGAACTGACAATGATTGAGGAAAAATTACAACATGCACATGTGGACAGGGTGAATCCAGAGCTCGATTGTATTCTCGTCATATTACCATCGAAAATTTCTCCCTACAGGAATTTTAATGCAAAGGGATGATATTATCTTGGAATGGATCTTTTTACCACATAAACCAAGTAAGAAACTAAAAACTTATGTGGAAAAAGTCTCTGAGTTAATTATAAAAGGCAAGCTGAGACTTCGTCAACTAGCAGGCATAGACCCAGCAGAAATTATAGTGCCTTTCACTGCTGATGAACTAAGGAAATTATGGGAAGATAATGAACCATGGCAAAGAGCCTGTGCTAATTTTCTGGGAGACATTAATAACAACTATCCAAAAAGCAAGAGGCTTAACTTCATAAAGAGAACTTCTTGGATCCCCTTCCTCGAATCGTCCGTGATGCTCCAATAACTGGAGCCCGTACATTCTATACTGATGCCAATAAAACAGGGAAGGCAGGTTACAAATCAGAAGACTTGGGTAAGGTGGAACAAAGTCCTTATGATTCTGTCCAGAAGGCAGAATTATATGCCATTCTTATGGTGCTAAGGGATTTTAAAGAACCTATCAATATAGTTACTGATTCACAATATGCAGAAAGAGTTATTTTACATATTGAAACTGCTGAATTTATACCTGATGATACAGAACTAACCTCATTGTTTATCCAGGTTCAAGATTTGATCAGGAACAGGCTTTGCCCTATGTACATAACCCACATCCGATCCCATACGGGTCTGCCAGATCCTCTAGCACAAGGTAATGCAGATATTGATCAATTATTGATTGGTAGTGTGCTACAAGCCTCTGAATTTCATGAAAAACATCATGTTAATAGCAAAGGCTTGAAGAAAGAGTTTTCTATTACATGGCAACAAGCTAAGGAGATTGTAAAGAAGTGCCCTACTTGCTCTTTCTATAACCAAACGCCACCGACAGCAGGGGCTAATCCTAAGGGCACCCATAGGAATGAAATCTGGCAGATGGATGTGTTCCACTTTGCAGAATTTGGCAAATTGAAGTATGTTCATCACACCATTGACACTTATTCAGGCTTTCAGTGGGCAACTGCTTTAAGTTCGGAAAAGGCTGATTCAGTAATTACTCATTTATTAGAAGTCATGGCTATCATGGGTATACCTACACAGATAAAGACAGATAATGGTCCTGCTTATGTCTCTAGGAAAATGAAACGGTTTTTTGACTATTACAATATCAAACATGTTACAGGTATACCATACAATCCTACAGGTCAGGCAGTCATAGAAAGATCAAATAGAACTATAAAGGATATGTTGAACAAACAGAAAAGGGTGGAAAACACCCCCAGGAATAGGTTACATAATGCTTTGTTAACCTTGAATTTTCTTAACGCTAATGAGAAAGGAACAACGGCTGCAGAAAGACATTGGATAATGGAAAAGTCTACTGAACTAAATCAACCAGTTTATTTCAAGGATGTGCTAACCTCACAATGGAAGCCAGGAGATGTGCTGCGTTGGGGAAGGGGTTTTGCTCTTATCTCCACAGGTGAGGAAAAATTGTGGATACCGTCAAAATTAATAAAGGTTCGGTATGAAGAAGACAAGACACTTGGAAAAGATAAATAACAATTCATTCACAAGGACTGACGAGCATACTAATGGGACCCTGAATATTTACTCAGGGATGGATGGAAAATGGTTACAACTCACTAAGGATCAGTAAGTATTGACTTTATATATATACATATCTATATGTTTTATTGAACACTTTTTTATAAATATGTAGAACTGGTTTTGGAGTTGGGACTCTGGCCCAGTCCCTCTTCAATTCCAAACCTGTTGATAAGAGATATCTCACAGGATAAGAATAATTATATACTTGGTAAACTTTCTTTACTTTTTTTCTCATATCTGTGTCTTTCTTTATATGTCAGTATGTGTCTTTGTTGTTAATGTTTAAATTTCCCATAACAAACAACAAATTTTTCACAGTAATTTTTGAAGTTTTCAGGATGAAGATGGGGCCCCACAACATCAACTCAATCTGGTTTTTATGACGTCATGATTATATACATATTTTTTTCTTTTTTCTTTCTTTTTAAGCGCTAATAATAGACTTGTTTTTTGGTACCAACTGCTTCGAAGACGATTTTGAATGGTGCACATTTTTGACAACACTCTGGCCAGACCTTCTAAAGATACACAGAGACTAGTTACAATTTTCTTAGGTCAAAGTGTTAATTTGGGAATTTTATCATCATTTGCTTTCACGGGAGCCCCTAAGGGAACTGTCGCCCCCATGTCAGCTTGAAGCAATCTTAGAGGACACGTCCCCTCTCCCAACAGAGTTTGCCCTCAGGGTTAGGGACATCTTTTAATGGTTGGTTTGGGGTCGAGGGAATGGGGGGATGTTTTATGGAATTAGGGGTATGTTAAAAAAAAAAAAAAAAGAGGGGGATTAACTGGTTTGATGTTTGGTATTTGTGAGTTACTGATTTCAGAAAATTGTTTTCGGACTGTTTCCTGTATATTGATATATTGTATATTGAATGTGAGTGTTCCTACCTCTATTTTTGTATAAGAATATGCTTATATTAGATTGATACTTCTACCATAATACGATGTACATTTCTACCTCTGATACTATTTATGTAATATCAATATTGAATGTGAGCTCCTTCCATTGTTTACTTTTGATATGTAATGACATTGTCTACAGATGAAGATCATTGTCTTCATATATTGCACAGATCATTGTCTTCATATATTGCACAGTTTATTCTTTTAATCTTCAAGTTAGATAGGTATTGAGAATTATATTTTGTCATGTTTATTTTTAGGTTAATCAGGTCTTCTAGATACATAGAGATTATATTTAGTATAGATAGTATAATCTTCAGCCTCTTTAAAGAGCTGCAGAAAATGGCTTTTAATCTAACCTAGAATTCTATGCCAATGAGACACAATTACTCCTGGCAACGCCACTCTACTCCCGAGAGAACGTTGAGCACCAAAGACACTCCACTGGGAGCTTGTCTTCTTGGCAGAACTGGCCTTTGGGTTAAGAAAAGCCCATACCTCAACTACTGACAAAGTTATGAAACAGGATTGTCTTATCTTGCCAAGACAGGGTAGGATGATTCTAAGAAAGTTCCTTACATCTGATAATGGTATGTCAGTTATGTTTGGCCTTAGCCAAAGTTGGTTGACTCAACATTGCAAACGAGAATTTGGGTGATTGCCCAGGTAGTCAGTTGTCTCTGTTATTTTTGGCACATTTTGGATATCTCTTATTTGTTAAGTAATATTTATTCCCTTCTCAGATCTTTGATGGAGTTGAAGATTATATAACTGTAATTACTCTCTATATTAGTTAGACTCTTTGAGATAGACTGTCTGGTAAAACTTTTGTTCTCAATATTGTTTATTATATTTCTTTTTTGTTATTATTGTTTATAGTTGTATTTGGTTTAATTCTGTCTTATTTAGACAAAAGGGGGAGATGTAGGGATGAGCCCCACCCCCCTAGTGGGTGGGCTCGCCTGGGGCAGGTTTTGACTGTTAAATAAGTCGCGCAGACGCTGCGCCGGCCCTTGTCTGCTTCCTGTCTCCTGTGCTCCGCGGGAACCTTGGTGTCCGTGAGTTTGTTTACATTAAAGTTTTATATATATATATACTTATCACTATTTGTCTGAATTAATTAAATCCGCCTTCACTGCTCTATAGGACTCAGAGGACCGCAGCTTGGCGCCATCCTAGGAAAATCTCTGTTTAAAACTGGGGCTGTGGGAGTCTGAGAACAGGGAACAATTACAAATCAGGTGCCTGGAATTAAACCTCCACAACCCTCGCATGAAAGACAGCCCTGGGATGCTGTTCTGCGGAGTGGAAAGGCCAGACACGAGAAGCACTGACATATGTATCTCTGGAGGCTTGGCTCGGGAAGTGATGTAAGTATAGAATGGTAGCCCTGCCCTCGGTGGATTGGCTTAGGCCTCATCACATGTGAACAGCAGTAGAATTTGATAGCCCTGAGCCTGAGGTCAGCAAGAGGCTCAGTCTCTGGGGCCACGCATCTATGTTTGCTGCTGTAGAATCTGAGAACCCTGAAGCTCCAGGAGAGTACCTGACATCCAGAGCTGCATCCCTCCAGAGGGATGGTCCATATGTAAGGGGTGGGGAAGTATGAAGGCAGTTTCCCTTGCCCAGATCTCACCGCTATGGTTGCTTCCTCCAGTACCAACACACTCAAGAGACATGTCCTCTCCTCCTCCAGCTAGGTGGGGCTGGCAGGCAGAGAGAATAACTAGAAGGAGAAATCTAAGAGGAGAAGTAGCCAGAGAAGAAGGAGGACATCAGGGGTCAGCCATCCAGCCACACAGCAATCCATGGAGTAAAAGTAAGATTTACAGAAGTAAGGGAATGGGAAAAGCCCAGAGGCAAAAGGTAGATGGGATGATTAGTTAAGGAAAGCTGGCAAGAAACAAGCCAAGCAAAGGCTGGATGTTTATAACTAAGAATAAGCTCCCACATGATTTGTTTGGGAGCTGGATGGCAAATCCCCAAAAGAGTGAATAAAGTGTAAAGAAAATCACACTACACTGTTCCTATAAGCAACCCCAATAATCTTGTTGATCCACCGCTGGGCTAGGCTTGAGTGGAGCCCTTACGTTGGTCTATCATTGGGATTGAAGATGGTAAAGTTGTTCCATGTAAGGACATGGTCCACAACAGCTCCAAAGGCATGCACACAACGGGCAGCCTCCCGTTTCTGGGTACCAGAAGGATGGTGTTCCAGGGACTCGTCTTTTCTTCTCCTTTGCCCCTCTCCTGCTCCCCGCTGTTTTCTTTGAAATACAATTTTTACTAGTGTTTTCAGAGTATAATGTGAAAAAAGTCTTTTACATGTTTAGTCTCCTCATTTTGAATCTTATCATCTTTTGCTTTTCAGTCTGTGGGTGTCTTTGGCGGTGAAGTGTGGTTTTTTTGGAGACCCCAAGGGGCTGGATCCACAATTGGTTATTGGAGCACATTAGCCAGTTCCTGTGGGTTTTGGTGGCTGGTAGCTGAAACAAGCTGGTGGAGATATTCTGACAACTAACAAAGTAGACTCCAAACTACCATTAGCTGGGGGAGACAGGCACCACATCTAAGTAAAGGGAGGAATTAGTAAGAAGAGGTGACAATTATAAGTATGTTTGTATTAAACATTGGAGCTCTCAAAGCAAACACTAATGGGTATAATAGTAAGGTAGGTAGTGTCTTTACCTACTGTACATTAGACAGGGGATGAATATCTTCAATACTTAAAGAACTGAGAAAAGGCAAACACTAAAGCATTCAGCAAACAAATGGGCTACTGAATGGACAGACAGTGCTCAAAAGAGGAGATACAAGTGCCATCAAACAACTGAAAAGTGTTCAACATCTGCACCTACCAACACGATGCAGATCAACTCAGTTTCACGATCCCATTTCACTTCAGACAGAGCGAACATCTAGGAACACCATCTAACAAGTGTAGAGGGAGATGTGGGAAAAGAGGAAACTTATGTGTTGCTGGTGAGGCCATGAACACACACAAGCACTGTGGAAGTCAGTGTGAGGGTTCTCTGAAAAAGTAAAGATTGAACTAGCACATAACCAATTATACATGGCTTGGTATCACTCTAAGGACTGTAAGTCCACAGAGGCGCATGTACAACCATGTTCACCACTGTGCTCATCACAGTAGATAAGAAGTGGAACTAGCCTCGTTTATCAACAGGTGAATAGAAAAGAAAACATGGTGCGTACGCAAGGCATTTCATTCAGCTACAAAGAAAAATGTAATCATGGTGTTAGCAGGAAAACAAAACTGAAGATCATTATATGATGTGGAATCTAGATTTACATGTGTGTGTGTGTGTGTGTGTGTGTGTATGTGTGTGCATGTATGAGTGCACATGTGTGTATAAAAAAATAAAAAATAATAAAATAGAAAGGAGACCATGAGAGGGAGGGAGGAGATCTTAAGTAAAAGCAGAGGGTAAAGGAAGGAGTGGAGTCCACGTGACATTCAAGCAGATGTAAGGCGACACGCAGGGGCATGTGTGATGAAAATGCTATCGCGACACCATTACATTAGGTGCTAACTTAGACATTTAGGAAAAGTTCAAAGCTTAGAATAAAATTGAAGAAGAGACATATGTTTATGTTGAAAGTACTAAAAAGAAGACAAATATTATGTTAGTCAAAGCACACACTTAGGTTTGGAAGCTGTAACAGGCACAAACATTTATTCAACAGGGCAAAGAAACCTTTGTGTTGGAAGGCAAAACAATGGAGAATTTTCTCACCACCAAAATGCAGTATAGTTAGGTGGAATATAATGTGATAATGTTCGCTTTTAATTTTTTCACAGAAATCAATAATCTCTGAGTTCCTGCCCTGACTTCCACAGTGATGCAAAATAAACCCTTTCCTCCCCACATTGCTTTCGTCATAGTGCTCCATCCCGGCAATAGCAATCTTAACTAAGCTACCTAGGGACGAGGAAAAGTTCTTAATGAAGAGAAAATTTGGGTGCTCTCCCCAAGGCTCACAGGCCACTGCATGGCAGATAAAATGAAGCAGGTATCTTTGAAAGTACTCTGGGCCAAGCCTCAAGGTCACGAAAAGATGGTGGCCCTGGATGTGCGGCTGGACACAGGGCAACTGGATGGCCATCAACACTCCTCTCTGTCTCTGATGCTAGCCCGTTCAGTGGCATAAGTAATAGGCTGACAAAAGCATGCTGGCACCAAGAAGAGAGTTTTCCCCCTAGCAGTGTCCCCACAGTGTCTCCTGATGACATTTTAACAGGGTGCCTGCCACAGGCGAGAACTACTTAGAGCCCATCTCCCCAGAGCCCCATCTCTCTGGGGAAGTAAAAGAAGATTAGAATTGAGAGGCATCCGCTGACAGCTGGTGCAGATGGATTCACGGATGTGGAGGCCATTCCAGCTTCCAGGGATCGGAGTGGACTGAGCTACTCGGGGCTGGTCACAGAAGTGGTAAGCCGTATGGGAGATTCAGAGCAGAACAAGCAGCCCGGTGAGGGCGCTGCACTTCACAACGCTAAGATGAAGCCATGATCCAGTGACGTAACTTTACCGCTGGTAGTTCCTCGGGGATGAGGTACCCAAAGGGAGGGTGAGGCTAGAGATGGAGAGCTGGGTTTGGGTACATATGTGATGGCAGCCATGAGGCAGGTGGCATCACAGAAAGAAAGTATGGAGGGAGGAGAAAGCCAGAGGAACTCTAATGTCCAGGGGTTCAGTAAAGGAGGAGGCTGAGCGAATGTAGAGAAGTGGAGGTAAACAGAGAAGGGTGTGCAGGGTCTCTCTCTTCAGATGGGCAGCGTTCTGGAGGCTGTAATGGTCCATAGCACTCACACAGAGAAAGGCTGCAAAGGGATTTTGGCTTTAGTCACCCTCTGGTCCTTGATGACATGGAACTCGAGAGTTTCCAAAGAAGGAGGAGGCAGAAATGGTGATGCGGGTGAGGGATGGAGGGAGGTGAGAAAATGGCCAGTGATGACCTCTGTAGCCTTTGCCTATGGAGGGGAAAAGAGATGGGCATGGCTGGGAGATGTGTGGGGTGGGGCCGCGACTTTTATGCCTGTTTGTGTAGGTGAGGAGTGAAGCACCAGGATGTCAGGAGCCATCACTAACAGCTAGACTGCCCCCACTCTCTGTATTAGCAGGGGCCACCTAGAGTGCTCATTCACAGTCTGGGAGAGCTGTAAATGTCCTTCAGATGTCTTCCAGGAGTGGCCAAGGGACAGAGGGATTTAGTAAAAATGCTACAAGATGTTGGGGTCTTGAAGCAAGGTCACATGGAAGTGCAGTATCTGTGTGCAAGTGCCTGAGCGTGAATTGTGTGTTTGTGAGGCGCTACTTTCTGGCACTAAGGTTTCAAACTGAAGTCATTTGCAAAAGCTGTGTGTGGACAGGAGTGCGTTCAGAAGTGTGAGCCTGAACATTAATAGGGTCTTTAGTTCTGCAATGAGAAGACCTCGTTAGCGAAACCTGTTACTCTTTTATATCCATCTGTGGTGAGGTCACAGTGGACCATGGGTTTCAGCATGACCCACTTGTCCTCATCCATATATAAAATAAATTCAAGTCCCACTGAGCCCTTTCCAGCTAGTGGGTTTGCTTGGCATTTCATCCCCACTTTCCTCCCTTTTCGGTCTTTTTTTTTTTTCTTCATCCTTATTTTCCACTTCCTCACCGTGGTAACATCTTCCTTTCTTTAACTTATTTTAAATGTGACCTCACCAGATTTTCAAATGCCATTCACAAGTTACAAACCTCAGGTTAAAGCTTAGAGGAAAGCGCAGGTCATTGAGACTTCAGGAGGCAATGGATGCCCTGGTTTGGCCATGGCTGGCACTTTGCGTTGCTGTCCAAAGAATCTCTGTAAGAGGCAGATTCAGTCCCGTCCTTCGTGTGAATGTTCTTAGAACACATGAGCCCCTGAGCACAGCAGATGTGAGGATCTGGTTCTCCGCTGTTTGGGCGGCGGTGGGGTGGGGTGGGCAGGGTGGGGCAGGGCTGACTGTGCTGTGCTGAGTTTCCTGGTGCCTGGACAGCAGAACTCTTCAGCTACTCAGTCAAATGCCATCCAAGAAGCTCCCAAATATCTTGCTTCCAGAAAAGACCAAAACTGAAGCAAGGCTGGGAGCTGTGTGGTGGTCTCCCCACTCTGGGTCTTAGGAACTGGACTTTCCTTTACCATCTCTTTCTAATGCCCTTTCCCCCACTTCCACTGATACTGGCTTCACTCGTGAGCATTTAGCTAAACCCTATATGTTTGTCTTCCTCTGGCAAAACTCAAGATATCTGGTAATGCCAATTGGAGCATAGAGCTCAGGCTGTTAGCTGGTCTTAGAAGGCTACAGGGGCTTTCCTAAGAGCTTAGGGCCAACGATGGAGTAGATGTGGCTGCTCCTCTTGACTGGCCCAGTACAATGGAGTGACAGTCATGAGATGGTGTGATACATGGCTTAGTGGCATGAGCACATGCCTTGGGAACAGGCTGGAAGTAACACAGACCGCGAAACTGACCTTGTGCAACAGTTGAATGACAGGGAGGCAGGGAGGCAGACTGGACCTAGAGGGGCAGTTGGGAGCTCACTGGAGAAAGGGAAAGGGATGGAGGTATTCCAGGGTTAGTGAAGGAAGGCACAGGCACAAAGTGTGCAGAGAAGAGGTGGGGCTATAGAAGGGGAGGGGCAGCAACAGTGACTGACTGGAGTCAACACCAAGGGAGCGTTGGGTACTAGGCTTGAAAAGACCCTCAGTGCTGTTTCCTGCCCATAGAAACTGCAGCAAAATGCTGAGCAGGAGAGTGACTGAGGGACTCTGTGGACATCACATACTGGAGAAGTAAAGCTTCAGGAAGCAGGCACAACTTTCATAGGAAGAAGGTGAAGTGTGTAACACCACAGCAGAAGCTGCCATGCCTTCCGTAGCCACATCCTGCTGGGGATGGGTCTAGGTAGGGCATGAGAACAGGTCATAGGAGTCCCTGCTTCTCCTGAGCCCTGTGGGATCTCTGGATGGTCAGGGTCCTCTTTGTGTAGAAGTGAGGTAAACTAAGTCCCAATTAGTTCAGGATGTTCTGGTGGGAATGTTCTTTGGAGGCACTTTCTTTAGGAGAAGAATTACTTCTATTTTCTTTTCATGTTTTTTTTTGGTTGGCACATATTCAGTTTACAGTGACAAGCTTCATAATAACATTTTTCATCAAGTATATCATGTGCTTTGGCCATATCTACTCTTCCATTTACTCCTCTTGCTCCCCCACCTGTTAGTCATTTTCTCCTTCCCAAACACTCTTCTTTCTACCTTCATGTCACGTATATAGATATGTACATAAAGTCTAGGTTCTACATGTAAGAGAAAACATGATTCTCTCTTCTGATCTGGCTTATTTTGATTAGTATGTGTCTGCATTGGGGTTTCTAGTGCTGTGACAAAGCGTCATGGCTGAAGGCAACTTGGGGAGGAAAGGGTTTATTTCAGCTTCTAACTCTCAGGCCACATTCTGTCACCAAGGGGACTCAGGTCAGGAGCCTGGAGGCAAGAACTGAAGCAGAGGCCATGAGGAACGCAGCTAAGGCCACCTGATCAGTTACAGAAATAAGAATTATAGCTGATCGGAGTGTTTCGGAACTATTTTGTTAAGAACATATTTGTGCAAATATATACATACAGTAGGCAGATATTTCATTTTTTCTCCATTTCTTTAACCTATAGTGTAACATCAATTGAGATAATCAGTGGTTCTTATATTAAAGTTATGAGAATCTAAAAGAATGCCCATCAAGGGATGTTGCCACCTACTCTAAAATATACAAGGCATTGTGTTGTGGTTGCGTATACATGGGAGAGTCACATTTGACGTTGTGCATGAGATAGTTAGACCACGTTGGGCATTGTTAGGATCTGGCTATTATTTTTATTCAGAAATTAAGCATGGCAAAAGGAGATTGTGTGCCAAGGTGGCCAAGGGCAGACTTGAGATGGTAGATCTTGGCTGTCAACTTGACCACATCTGATATCAACTAAATCCCAATCAGCTGGGCATGCTGTGAAGGATTTTCTTGATTGGGTCATTGGAGGTCAGAAGACCCACCTGAAACCTGGCCACACTTTCGGGTGGTAGCTTACATATAAGGGCACAGAAGAAGGAAGCGTTACTTTTTGTCTTCTTGCCCCCAACTCTTACTGGCAAGTTCACCCATCCTGCTATTGAGGTATTTCTTTGCTGGAATCAGAATCTATTTCTTTGGGATTCCAATGTAGCCGAAGACCAGCTGAGATAGCCAATCTTGTGAACTGAATAACTACCAAATAATTTCTATCTATAGGTAGTCATTGTTAACCTAGTCAGACCACAGCCTGTAAGCCACTCTGATAAATCCCCTTTATATATCTCTATCTATCTATCTATCTATCTATCTATCTATCTATCTATCTATCTATCTATCTATCTATCATCTACCCATCCTATCAGTTCTGTTTTTCCAGAGAACCCTGACTAACATATCATCACACACTGAAGGCCAGCAGCTGTCTAGAAGTCCTCTGGGAGCCTAGTGCTAGATTGGGACTGTAGAAAGAGTTAGTCTTGTGAATTGAACAACTACTGGATTTTTGGACTCTCCAACAGGAGACAGTCCTTGTTAGACTACCTGAACCATAGCCTGTAAGTCATTATAATAAATTCCCTTTATATGTATGCATATGTATACTATAAATATTCATTCTGTAAGGTCTGTTACTATAGAAAACCCTGACTAATACAATAATACAACATGGGAATCCAGAGTTTCACCCATTTTTCCTGAGAACACAGTTGTTCTAAGAATATAAGAATATGTATAAAGTCAACATTGTACGAAAGAGGGGAAATTGAGGTGCCCAGCATGGGCTCAGGTTCTTATTCTCAGACCCACCCAACAAGGAGCCCAGGCTCACCTATTTCAAGCCTTCCTCTTTGTCATAAAAGCGTCCCAAGAGCCCTGGTCCTGAAAGAGATAACAGGCTTTGGAAGAGTTGCAAAAACAGCAAAGAGGAGGCAAAAGGCTATCCTGAAATTATGCTTCGTGTCAGGGGACTGCCAGGCAGGGACAGCAGGAAGGGCTGAGGTGGGGCTGCCTTCATTTTCCTTAAATCTGTCACTGCATGCAGTGTCTGCTCCGGACCTGGTGTGAGAAGGGGAATATAAACGACCATATCTTCCAGAGTAATGTCTTTTGGTTTGATAAGGTTATTTAGCCACCCAGGCTTGGGCTTCTGGGGCCACGCTGTATGCCCAGCCATGGGAGCTGCTGTGGGCATAGATGTATCAAACACAAAGGCCAGTATCCGAATCTGTCATCAGCGCTAAGATGTCATAAGGCCCCACATCCTTTGCAATGTGATTCTGTCTCAGTAGGATGTAAATACAATTTCCATTGTAGTCTATCCTGATTTCCTTTACCTTTAGTAAGGATAGAGGGTGGCCGGCCTCTTCCTAGAGAAACTGAGCTTATCACTGGCGATGCCAACATTAATCTTAAAAATGCCCGGCAAAGAAGGCAGCAGGCAAATGGCCCATGTTTCCAGGCGCACGTTTACTTCTCTATTTGTCTCCACATCTTGGCTCCTTTACTTTGAGATAAGCGTAAGGAACCTAGAGAGACGCATAAATTATCTGGCGCTTTTATTACTCCGGTTCTCATAATAGGCTACACTGTGTGACCCGACTGTATCTCTTCCAGGAAATTTATGTTGTGACAAGAATTCCTCCTAAGAGAAAGGTCCCACTCCAGGGGAGGTTTATTAAGAGTGTATTTATAGCTGATCTCGATGTTCCAAATGCTTCACTCTTGGGACATGGTGGAGCTCAAGTGCATGGGACAGTGGGTATATGAGGAGGGAGCAGGGTCCCCAGGGAGGGGCCTCATCGGTAGCTTGGCTCTTGGCACCCACTACATGGGAACTGTAGAGAAGATGCTTCTCTACCCCTGTATCAAGTTGTGTCAACTGGAAAGTGGATGGACGGGAGTTCAGTGGATTTTATGCTGCGTGGTTTGGGGATGAAGATGCTGTTTGCAGAAGGTTCTCTTATGAACAAAGCGCCCCAGGACTTTGAAGCCTTGGCCTCCACTTGCCAGCTGTAAAGGTGTCAGGTGATTTAACCTTAGCTCGTTCAAATCTGAAAGCAAGATAAGTTGGAGGACTCGAAGGATCATGTCTTCTCTGTGTGTATGAGTATGCATGCTTCCTCGGCATCCGTCCCTGACCCACACTGAAAACGCCATTAGGTAAAAGCACACAAAGTGGCCGCACCCGGGGCCATCTGCTAGCAGGAAAGTGCCCATCATTCATCACCTCCCTTAAGTGCCTTTGCGTCCATGCGGGGGAGATGCATGGCTGTCTTCCCCCTCTGAGATCCTCTCACTCCTGGCCTCAACTGCCCAGACAAAACAGATGGGAAGGAATTACTCTCCCAGTCAGGTCTGATGTATTCTTCTGGAAACTTTTGCAGCAGTTAGAGGTGGGATTCTGCCCCTCCCCATGCTGAGGGGCTGTCTGAGGCCCAGCCTCTGGGATATCAGCTGCCAATGACCGGCCTCTCCACACTGCACACGTTCACCTGGTACCAGCATCAGGTTTCTGGGTAAGCCCCTGCTGTCCGGCAGTGGGTTCGCCCAGTTCTCAGCAGGCAGGAAGAGGTGTGGCCAGTCCAACCAAGTGCACAGTGCTTGACCTCCAGTTGATGACGGCTTCATCACCGTCACTCGAAGCTGCCATCTGTGTTTCACCAAGAGCAACCTGTTTGTACTTGTGGGATTGCTTCCTCTAAGAGGGACACACGATAGATTCACTGCCGTCGGCTCTGAAGACAGCCCTAGTGAAGTTTCTCAAGAAGTAAATTCCGTCAGTCAGAAACACAGCTTTCTTTCTTTCTTTCTTTCTTTCTTTCTTTCTTTCTTTCTTTCTTTCTTTCTTTCTTTCTTTCTTCCTTCCTTCCTTCCTTCCTTCCCTCCTTCCTTCCTTCCTTCCTTTATTTATTTATTGTTGTTTTTGTTTTTCAAGACAGGGTTTCTCTGTAGCTTTGGAGCCTGTCCTGGATCTAGCTCTTGTAGACCAGGCTGGCCTCGAACTCACAGATCCACCTGCCTCTGCCTTCTGAGTACTGGGATTAAAGGTGTGCGCCACCACCACCCGGCCCAGAGCCACAACTTAAGAAATTTTTCACTTACAAACGCTAAACTACCCATAGTTATACATAGATGTCATCTCCAAACTGAGATGGGGTCAGAGATTCCCACAGGGGTCCCACTTCAATCTCCAAGCCTCTCTAGGCCAGTGGCCCCCACAGGGTAGCAGGAAGTAACTCACTTGGATACTCAAGAGCAGACCAGTGTTGTACCCTGATGACAGCTTCCCAGACCTGAATACTCACGGCAACAGGAGGTACAGATGACCTTTGGCTACCAAGATCCTTTGTGTATTGCACCAGAAGTCAATCTCTAGTGTGCTGTTATAGAGTTCTAACAACACTGAGGACTAGGCTTAGACATGCTTTGTAGAAAGAGTAGACAGACACTGGAGAAGTTTTAGAATGACATTGAAATCCAGTCAGTGAATCTGAGCAGGATATAGTTAGGATTATATATGTATATATATACATATGTATTGCGCACGTGCACACACACACATACACACACACACACACGTAACAATAATTAATGGCCACAGATTTGAAAGAGAGCAAGGAGAGCCTAAGGGAGGATTGGAGGAAGGAAAGGGAAGGGAGGAATAATGTATATTATAATCTCAAAAATAAAGGAATAATAAAAGATGGACAAATATGAAAATAGCTGTTATCATAACTTGAAAAATAAAGTCCAAACAAAACAAAAATGAGAAGTATATGTATGGTCATACACACCCCAAGGAATGAGCGACTGCAGCCTACACATAGATTTGGTGTCCGAAGGCTTTATATTCTGTTCTTGTCTATGGAACTAATAACGCTAATGGCAGGAGTTCAGTTAAATGGCTATCCACTTCCAAGGCTCATCATTCACCATGTGCTGCACTAAACACTTTAGAGACACAGGACCTACGGTGACAACTCCATGAAATAGACGTTAATTTCTCCAGAGACTTCGAGAAGTTAAGCCACTTAAGATAAACACTTTGAAGCCTCGGAACTCAGACCTGAGAGCTCCTGAAGCACCCTGTCTGTCCTGCCTACACTCAGTGTTATCCAGGAAGCCCCGGCCATGAGGCAGATGCTCTTGGCTCCTCCCTCCTCTCTCCCTCCCTCTCCCTCCTCTCTCTCTCCTCTCTCCCTTCCCTCCTCTTTCCTTCATTTTAAACAGCTCAGTGCAATGCTGAATTGATGTATAATAGAAATATCTCTCTGCCTTGTTTCCCGAATTTAAGAAAAACACGTTTCATTTCTCAGGGTCATTAACTGATGCTGGAGGGAGGCTCTGTACAGATGAACTTCATGAGCTTGAGAAAGTTCCCTTCTCTTCCTAGTGCATCAATCTCTCTCCTTCCCCCTTTAATCATGAAAGTTCTTAGATTTTTCAAACCTTTCTCTTTATTAACAAAATTATGGTTTGTATCTTTATTCTATCAATATACAGTATAACATATGTTGATATTTAGATGAAATGAACCTTGTATTTGAGAATAAATTATACTTAATCATATTTAGTTAATTTTAAAAAGTTGACGTCAAGCTCCAAGGTCTAACCATATGAGTCTGCCTGATCATCTACCCTCTCTCCCCGGATCTAACCCAGGTCCTATACCCAGTGTCTGGACTAGTCTAGTTGCCCCTAGTTGTGCCTCTAATAACATCTAGTCTTCCACTAGGACTGGATCTGTCTGTTCTCAACCTTCAGACCCCTCCCACATCACACCCAAGCTCTGCACCCAGTCAGATCTTGTACATCATTCTCTGGGGTCTATCCAACTCATTCTGCCTGGTCACCTTCTCCTTGAGCCCACCTAACCCGCAGATATACTCTCAAACTTGACGTCTGGGCCAGAATGCCCATTCCATATACCAGAATAGTCTCCTGCGTCCACCTGACTTCATTCTACTGAGGCACATCTATGGACTTGCACTTTCCCTCTTTTGCCCCAAACTATCTGTCCATATCAGAAATAAGCTAACAAAAGAGGTCCACATACTCAGAACTCATCACAAAAAATACAAACAGCATGAAAGATCAAGGAAATGTCTCCTTCCCCAAAGATTCACCAAAGATTGAAATGTTTGTATTAAGATTTACCTAGATGAATCTCAAGACACAGAATTCAAAAAGAACAGTGATAAGCTTCATCAAAGAACTTAAGGAATTTAAAGAAGACAGAAGAGAATAAATACCTGAGTGATGCCCAAGAAAACACAAACAAGATTTATGGAAATAATGAAGACAATTCAGGATGTGAAAACAGAATTTAATAAAAAGAAGCATCGATGAGGGCTTAAGAAGAAATGAAGAAAGTATTAAAAATACCAATAACGGAACCAGAAAACTCCAAGGAAATTCTCACAACTGGAATGAGTCATCAGTAGATAGAATATCAAAACCTGGAGATGAAGTAGAGGATTTGGTGAAATAAGAAACACACACACACACACACACACACACACACTCATGTGAAAAAAAACATACAGGAAATGTGAGACACTATGAAAGATGAAACCTTTGAATTATAGGAATAGTAGCAGGAGAAGAATCCCAGGTCAATGGCATAGAGCAGATCTCCACCAACATTATGGAAGAAAGCTTTCCTAAACTAAAATATAGACATATCCATATCAAAACAAGAAAAACAAGATGCCAAACTGACAACACCAGAAAAGAAATTTCCTATGGCATGTCATAGTTAAAACATAACGTATACAGAATAAAGAAAGAGTATTGAAAGCAGCAAGAGAAAAAACACAAGTCACATATAAAGGGAAATCCCTCAGAGTAACTACTGATGTCTCAATAGGAACTTTGAAAGCCAGAAGAGCATGGAGCAGTGCAATCCAAGTCCTAAGAGACCATGATGGATAACTTATACTAATATGTCCCGAAAATCTATCTGTTGTAGTTGAAGGAGGATGAAAAACTTTCTATAATATAAATAGTCCCTCAACCCCTCATTTATACCTGACTTATATCTTTGCATTACATATAAAGAAAACACAGAAGGCAGTATTTAGGACTAAAAAGAGGAATGAGCATAACCAAGAGTCTGAAGAAAAATTACAAAACTTTAATGATTAAACCACAAAGTCATACTAAGAACTACAACAACAAAATTCAACAATACAATGGCTACAGTCAACACACACCTTTCAATAATAACTTTAAATCTTAGCAACTATAATTCTCCAATGAAAAGACACAGGCTGACTGAATGGATCAAGCTGGGGGGAAGTCCATCTATTTGTTATCTGTAAGAAAGACAGCTTAGCTTTAAAGATAGGCACTGCGTTAGAGTAAACTGATAGACAGAAGCACCAGGAAGCCAGGAAGCATGTCGGTATCACTATCTTAATATCTGGCAAAAGAGACTTCAAATTAAAAATAATCAGAAGAGATAAAGGCAGACACTTAATTCTAATTAAAGGAAGAGTTAACCAAGAGGGCATTACTGTTTTAAACATATATGCACCAAACTCTGGTATATGCAATTTCAGAAATAATATACTAGTGGAATTAAAGACATGAATTAATACCCACTACTAGCAGTAAGTAATTTCAATACCCTACTTTGTCCAATAAACAGGTCATTAGGAAAAACTAATGGAGAGAAATATCAGAATTAAATGACATCATTCATCAGATGGACTTAACAGATCTGCACTGTATCCATCCAAATACAAAGAATGTTCATTATACTTGGTAGCATCTCTAAAATAGCACAACATGGGACATAAAATAAATTTTACAAATTCAGAAAGACTGAAACAGCTTTATTTAACTTATCTGACTACAATGCAATAAAACATAAAATTGGCAGCAAATGAATTTCTAGTAAATGCCCAGTTACACGGAGATTAAATGATTCATTGTCAAATGATGAATTGGTCAAAGTAGAAATAAAAAAAATCCTGGAACTAAGTAAAATGGAAATACAACACAACTTAATCTCTGGGGCATATAATAAATGTCTTACAAAGGAAATTTATAGATCTAAGTGATTGCATTAAAAAATAATCAGAAAGAGTCCAAATAAATGACTTAATGATGCAAAATAAAATTTGGAAAAACAAAAACAAACCAAATTCTGTTGATGGCAAGAAGAAATAAAAATAAGAGCAAAAATTAGTGAAATTGAAACAAAGAAAACAACACAAAGAATCAACGTAGGTAAGAGTTGATTCTCTGAGAGGATAAACATAAGCAACAGGCCCTTGGCCCAGCTAACCAAAAGAAAGAGCGGACTCAAATAAATAGACTCAGAAACAAACAGGGAAACATTACAACATGCACCAAAGGGGAAAAAAAAATCACAAGGAAATACTTTAAAAACATCCTGTATTCCATTAAGTTAGTAAACCTAAAAGAAATGAGTAAGTTTCTAGATTTAGCCAAACCACTAGACTTAAACCAAGAAGAAGTCAACAATCTAAACTGAACAATGAAAAATTAGGTGACTGAAATAAAAAGCCTTCTAGCTAAAAAATGTTCCGGGCCAGATGGACTCACAGCACAATTCTACCAGACTTTTGGAAAATATGTATAGTCAGTTCTTTCAGCTACTAAAAGAATAGATACATAAGGAACATTCCCAAACTCCTTCTATGATCCAATATCTATCAACCCAGGTAAAGAGACAAGAGAATGGAAAACGATAGGTCAATATTCTTAATGAATATAGAATAAGAAATGCTCAATAAAATATTTACATAATACAGATATATTTTTAAAAGATTATCCATTGTGAGAAAGTTGGCTTTATCCTAGAGATGCAGGGATGTTTCAGCATACACAGCTCAATAAATGTAATAGACAACATAGATGGACTTATAAAAATCACCAGAGCATCTCAATAGATATGGAAAAAGCCTTTGACAAAACACAACATGCCTTAATGATAAATGTTCTAGAGAATGTAGGACTAGAGGGAACACATCTCAGCATAATAAAAAAGCTGTATATGAAAAGCTCAGTTAGTATCATCCTAAATGGAGGGGGAAAATGAGGCCGACTCACTAAAAGCAGGAACGAGAAAGGGCATCCTCTATCTCCATTCTGCCAACATTGTGCTAGAAATACTAGCTGGAGCAGTAAGGCAAAAGAAGCAACTAAAAGACATACAAACAGGTAAAGAAGTCAAACTACCTCCATTTGCAGACGACATGCCATTATACATATAAGATTAAGATTAAGAAGATAAAAATCAAAACAACTTTGAGAGTTCCTTTTACCCCAACCAGAATGCTGAAGATCCACAAACCATGGACAGAAATGCTGGAGAGGATGTGGGGAGATGGGATCCCTCATTCACTGTTGATGAGATTACAAGCTGGTCCAGTTACTCTGGAAATCAATGGAGAATCCTCAAAAAGCTAAAAATGAATATACATATGACCCAACTACACCACCCCTTGGCATATGCCCAGCTGACTTGATATCCTACTCCACAGACAGTTGCTCAGCCACATTCATTGCTTCTGTATTCAGAAAAACTAGGAAATGGAAACAATCTAAATGTCCTTCAACCAGTGAATTGTTAATGAAAATACAGTATGCATGCATGACGGAATGCTATTCAGCTGTAACGAAAAACGAAATCATGAACTTTGCAGATAAATGGACAGAACTACAAAAGATTATACCGAGTGAGGAGGTAACCTGGATTCAGTATATCCGAATCCTAAAATACGAATATACAACCTAGAGTAACTACAGAAATCAGGAAAGTAAAAAGGGATCATTGTGTGTGTGTGTGTGTGTGTGTGTGTGTGTGTGTGCATGCGCGTACGTGTGTGAATGTGTGTGTGTGTGTGTGTGCATGCGCGTACGTGTGTGAATGTGTGTGTGTGTGTGTGTGTGGTACTAGAGAAAGGAAGAGCAGGGTATAAACCATCTAAAGGAGAAATGGGAAAAATGGGTTTTAATTATGGAGGGGGTAGGTAAATAAATATAGAAGGAGGAGGAAATAATAGTAAGGTCTTTAAAAGTCTTTAAAAGCCATAAAATTATAATATTAAGTATACTTTTAAAAAACCTATAATAAACATAAGTCTGTATATATATGTGTGTGCACACACACATACACACATATATAGTTTAAATGAAAATTTTCTATTTGGTCTGACAATGCTCTCCACAAGAGCCACAGACTAACTACCTAACAAAAACCTAACACCAGGCAGGAGAAGC
Organism: Microtus obscurus; assembly: GCA_963919715.1. NCBI lineage: Eukaryota > Metazoa > Chordata > Mammalia > Rodentia > Cricetidae > Microtus > Microtus obscurus. The sequence goes on along the minus strand of CAWTZC010002114.1, from coordinate 28,341 downwards.
CCTTTTTTGAGTTTTTGGTCAGGGCTGATCAAGAAACTCCCAAAATATCACAGGCTATTTTGCTTTTGCACCTGGTTGCTCCACAGAATTGGAATACACACTGCTAGTGCTGGCTGAAGACAACCGTGTACTCAGGACACAGAACACAGAGGACCTGGGCTGGATCTGACCTGAAACCCTCCTTCCCACGGACTAGCTTTCATGGGGCCATTCAAACTTCCAAAGCATGGAAGCCCAATCATACTCCTAACCAGTTACATTGCCTATGACCCACAACATTGATCAGCATGGCATGATAACCATAAGGGTACAATAATGGCTCATATACCTTAGCCATAACCAACAGCTCTCCAATTGGACTTTGGCCTGCTCAACAAGAGGGAAATCGTGCTTAGTTCTGGAAACCTAGCCAGCTATCTTGGGTGAATGAAGTCATAAATCTTGCAGGAGAGCCTACAACTGTCACTGTGCTAAACCAGCATTATCTCTAACTATGCTCTAAATATTTGTCCTTACACCCACAGGTAAGTGTAATTCTCACTCCTCCTTAAGGAAACTTCTCTTTGCAACAGAGGCCAATCCAGAGAACCACAACCAGTCAAAATACAGAGGTGTGGAGCCTGGCTCCAACAGATGTATCTACAACAGAACTCCTGTACCTAAGGCTCAAGGATCATTGTGGAGGAGAAGGCTGAAAGATTGTAAGAGCCAGATGAACAGGAAGATTGCTGGTGACATTGTGTTCTCTAGAAATGTCAGACGCTAACCCATGACATCTCACCAACATGGCTGCCCAAACATGACCCAAACAAGGATGACATCAACAGACATGCTCTGCTGAAGGAGGAAAGCTCACGAGGCCTCAACTGTAGACAAAGAGCAGCAGGCAACTAGGAATGCTGGCTGGAAGAGTCTTCTCTGGAGAAGAGCACACCAGTGGGTTATCCAACACCAAGTGGTCAGGCCGGAAAACATTTGCATACAAATAACATTATACAGACTGAACAGGTTATATTAATATATTTGGGAATAAGTAAATATAAATGTAATGACAAAGAAAAAGAAGTTATGAATTTGAATGAGAACAAGGTGGGGTACATGGGAGGGAATGGTGGAAGGAAAGGGAAAAGGAAGATAAGACATTTGTTTTATAATCTCAAATAATTATTCAAAACCGTATATCAAAATGATGGCCATGTACTTGTCCAGGCTAGTGATGAGAAAAGAGAATTAAAGCATGTTAACTTTATATATATATACATATATATATGTATGTATATATATATAAAATATATATACATATATATTCACAATAACCATATATCGTGAAAAATATATTTGCTGAATTAGGATTAGTATATTTTTGGTTTTGCATATATATGTAACTTGTGCTATCCATCTTTTCTTATTGTGTGTGATGTTTGCCTTGTTTTGATGTCTGAGTTTGGCTATTGATGGATTCATAAAATGTGGGGATGTTCTCCTTTCTGTTTCTTCGAGGAGTTTGGGAAGAACTGGTGTTGATCTCTCTTTAGGTGTTTGATTGACTTCACCAGTGAACCCACGTGGTGGACTTTTCTTTGTAAAAGTTTTGTGTCATTAATCCAGTCTCTCTGTTAAGTCCAGATGGATTTTCTGTTTCTTCTGCAGTGAGTCTCAGGGTTTGCATGTTCCTGTGTTTGCTCCACTTGTTTGTGCCCAGAACTTATTTCTAATCCCTTCCTGTGATGTTAATGTCTTCTCTGCCATTCCTGCTTCTGGTGTTTTGATGTGGGAGTGTCATATATCAATCTGTTGATTTCATTGGTTAAAATAAAGAAACTGCTTGGCTGGTCCTGATAGGTTAAAACATAGGTGGGAGGAGTAAACAGAATAGTATGCTGACAGGAAGAGGAAGTGAGCTCAGAAATCATGCAGCTCCGCTCAGAGATGCCAGGCTCCTCTCTAGCAGGTGGACGGGATAGCTCAGCTCTCTGAGGCACACTCGCGATGAAGCTCCGACCCAAGATGGACGTAGGCTAGAATCTTCCTGGTAAGCGCACCTTGGGTTGCTTACATAGATGATTAGAAATGGGTTAAGAGGTTGAAGCTAATGGGCCAAGCAGTGTTTAAGTGAATACAGTTTGTGTGTGTTATTTCGGGCATAAGCTAGCCAGGCAGCTGGGGTGTTGGGGACGCAACCCCGTCGCCCCCAATTTCAACAGTGTTTGAATCGTTTCTGCCATGCGTTGGTCTGTCTAGCTAAGCATTTGTCAATACCACTGACCTTTTCAAAGGACCAAATCCAGTTTCACTAAAGAATCAGTGGAAAGATGGAGAAAAAGCAAAATAGAGACCAGAAGTTCAAAATCAATGTTTTAATTTCTTCCTTCTGGTTTCCTTTCCTTTCCTTTCCTTTCCTTTCCTTTCCTTTCCTTTCCTTTCCTTTCCTTTCCTTTCCCTCTTTCTTTTTCTCTCTATTTATTTATTTTGTTTGTTTGTTTGAGTGGAATATTAGCTTACTGATTTGAGAAATTTCTTTAGTTTATAATCACCAAGAACCATAAACTCCCCCTTAAAAGCATCACCTCAGCTGCATCCCACAAGCATTTGTCTGCCTTTATGTTTTCACTTATCTCAAGTATCTTTATAATTTTCTTTGTGACTTTTTGACCCATTGGTATTTAATAATGTGTTTCTACATGAGGCAGAGTTAGAGGAACATACGTACATAGATGGGAAGCTAAAGCTTGCTTCTTCTAATGACAGTTTGGCTTCCTGTCCCCAGAGAACCACGCAAGGAGAACCAGTGGGAAGGCATTTGGAGTGTTTATCTAAACAGTATCAACAGGGGATGACCTAAGGGTCCTATAAAGCATCCAACCCAGAGTCTGTTTACCTGACTCGTAGCCCTAAGCCCCCACCCTGTCCCAAAGTGATAAAACTATTGCTTTTGCTTTCTATGAGGTTCTACCTTCTGTCTGTCCTCAACAATAAGTTCTTTGTCCCAGGGAACACACGTAGTATTCCATAGTCCCCTTGACAGTCACCAGCACCCATTATACACATATATGTAAACCTTTCAATTTTCATTATGTTGTTGCCTCCTCTTTTCATTTTGCTGTGGCCAAGGAAATATTTTATATAGATTTAAACTCTTTACATGTGTTGGGTCTTGACTGGGAGCTGGCAAATTCTAAGACACTTCCATATGTACTTGGGGAAAATGTACATTCTGCGGTCTTTGAGGGCTACTTCTTAGATTCCTCTTAGGCCTTGTTGGCTTGTCACATTCTCTAGTCTTCTGGTGATGAGGAACCCTTAGTGCCTCCTAACCCCCGCCTCCAAGATCTCCACTGATAACAGTGTCATTGGGCCCGACCTTGGGCCTGACCTTCTCAAACCTTATGTAAAGTTTGTCCTTTTAGGGAGAACTTAGAACCCCCTGGTTATCAAAACCTACTCTTCTGGGGGCAGAATCAGTACTCTAAATGAGTTGAGGATGGGGACAATGGCCCTCTACTTCTGAAGAGACATCTGCCTCACGAATAGAGGACCTTCTCCTATTACCTTTCCTGGTGTTAAGCCTCCCATCTCCAATGGTCTGGAACAAGGTAGCCAAAGCCTAGTACTCACTATTTAAGGTGTGGGGACTCTAGGAAGAGAGCCCTGCAATGCTTTCTGGTGGAGCTGGAGTGGAGTGAAGATTGATGGTACCTTCTTTCTTCATTGTGGGACAAAATTAGAACCTTGCACTGAGATCTTCAGTGACAAGAAAGCATTTTCTTGGGTATAGGGACCTGCAATTCCATTGCAGTGAGCTGACTGTGGGGTTGTGGCTCAAAGGTCACAGATTCCCACTGTTTGTTTTTTAAACTGAGATTTTAGTAGATTTTCTTGAATTTTCTTTCTTTCTTTTTTTTTCTTTTTGCCTTTAGGACAATTCCCAGATCCTTGAACTAGTTGTTTATATAACTCTTTCATGTTATGGCTGTTTTGGTGAAGCTGGCTTCCTCTGCACAGTTTTTAATGCCTCCCATGGCTCTACCTTAGCATGGAGGAGAAAGAAAGTCTTAATCTTTCAAAGGTCATCACCACACAGTTCTACAATAAATGAATGGATGAGTTTCCCCTACACAGTGTGACCCCAGGGCTTCTTAGCTTGAATTTTATGCCTTCTCATCTCATGGTTTGTTTTTGGTCAGTCACTTCCTTTTAGCAGCCACTGCTACCTGAGTACCCCTCTTTTGTGGCTTTTTTTTTTATTTTAAGATGCTAAAATTATTAGAAGCTGGAAGCTTATCAAAGCTATGAAACAATTACTATGCTATGAGCTATTTCTGACTGAAAACTGGGAGAAATATCTAATGAACCCAGATGATGTGGGAGTGTCATATATCAATCTGTTGATTTCATTGGTTAAAATAAAGAAACTGCCTGAGCTCATTGATAGGCCAACCCTTACGTGGGTAGAGTAAACAGAACAGGATGCTGGGAAAGAGAAGGAAGCTGAGTCGCCATGATGTTCTCATTCCAGAGAGATGCAGGCTAGAATCTCCCCGGTAAGCACACCATGGGGTGCTAAACAGATTATCAGAAATGGGCTAGTCCAGATGTAAGAGCTAGCCAATAAGAAACTGGAACTGATGGGCCAGGCAGTGTTTAAATGAATACAGTTTCCGTGTAATTATTTCGGGGCATAAGCTGGGCCATGCAGGCAGCCGGATACGGGGAGGACACAGCCACGCCGCTTCCTCTTACAACAAATTGGTGCCCAACGTGCTAATGAACTCCACATAAAACCTGAGAGGGCTTAAAAAGGAGAGAAAAATTTAAGACAGCTTTTTGCTGTTTGTCGGTTGCATGCCACAAAGAAATTGTCCTGACTCAGCAACAGGAAAAAACTGGCTGTTTTAAAATGCCGGCTTTTTGGGCTATGCCGCCATTACGATTTCTGTCTGGCTCCTGTGGGAGACAGAGCTTTTAAATGGAGCATTTGGAATAAACTGCTATGGCTTGCTTGATGGCAATGTGGACTGCTGTGTGCCTGGAATTGTTCGCAGCTCAGGGGCACCAAATGGCTCTGAGGCAGGAGCGGCTCAGCTCCGCCATGCTGAACTGAGCTGATCTCAAGCAGGAACTACCGTAATTACTGTGATAACAGCGCACTTAAGGTTTAGACTTGGCAGGACACAGGCAGTGCGGTATTACCTGTACATGATGCAACTTAAGTTTTTTAAAAATGCTTAATATTTTAAGAAATGCTCCTGGATAATAAAAAAATTACAGATTGACAATGGAACAGATTCAGACATAAAAGACCGCTAAATGAATCACATTGTTGGATGAATGTACGTAGGCTTGAGAGACAAAAAAATATATATAGAGAGAGAGAATAAAGTTAATACCTTTAAAAATAAAAAGATAAAGTCTTTAAAGAGACAAAATACAGATAGTTATAGGTTAAGAGAAATAAAGTAAAAATAAGCCACGTAAAAATGGAAAATTCACAGAAAGTCTGGATTATGTACATTATGTTTTCTTTAAAATTTTTGACTGTAAAGGAGCTAAGTACAGAGAGTCATTTCATTATATGGGCTGCCAAGTGGAACCAGAATGGATATCATGAGGGTATGACTTCAGAATTTGGGTTTAAGGATATGATGCTTCGAAAAGGGTCTTCTTTTGTTTTCACAGAGGACCAGACCCTATGGATTGCATCTATTCCGATTTGGTATGATAGACCACGCCCTCCTGAAAGGTTGCTGTGAACACCCTCAGAAAATTGCTTCGCTCAACTGCCAACTGAGATGAAACTAGCACACAGGTTATACCGTGAAAGACCTAATTAACGACGCCCCCATTCAGCAGGAAGCAGTTTGGAGAGAGAAACTGCGCCCATGTTCCCAAAATATTGTTTATAAATATTCTTTTACATTTAAAGGGGGATATGATATAGATATAAATAATTTGCATTGGTATGGATTTTAAGGTGAATTTTGTTATATGTATATGTATTTCTGATCTTGATTAAGATATTGTGATTATGTAGTTCATTTTTAAAATGTAATGTATAATGAGGAAATATAGGTTGTTGTTAAATAATCGTAAATAATAGTCAAGCTTGTAGTCATGTTAGATTTTCTAGATATATAGAGATATATTTCAGTTAGATAGACATTCTTCATATCTTTCAAAGATTGCAGAATATGGCATTTAAATATTTTAATAACTTAGGGTTTTTCATGACAATGAGACACGTCTGCTCCTGGCAGCACTAATCTATTTCGAGAGGAAGATGGGCATTGAAGAGGATCCTTATGGAGCTTGATAGACATTTGGGCAAGAGACTGTTCTTGCCTGGACTGTTGCATAAACTGGACACAAAGAACCCACAGAGAGAGGACTGCTGAACTTGCCTAAAGGTGAGATGATCTTTCAGGGTTCCTGATTCATAAAAGAGTCTACAAGACATTCTGCAGGACACAGCAGAAAGTGACTGAACTGTCTTTGGAATTTCCTGCTTCATGAAAATGTCTGCTGGATACTATGGGCCTGGAGGCCGAAGATGGATGCCCCAACGGTACAGAGGAACTTTGGGTGACTGTCCAGACAGCGAGATGTCTCTGTCATTTCTGGAGTTTTCTTATTTCTTGTTTAGTATTATATCCTTCTGGAGTCTTTGATGGAGTTGAAGAATGGATAGATAGTTATAGTTTTCCTTAGTTATGATAAAAGATAAAGTAGATATAAATATTGTAACTGTAATTCTTACTTGATAACTGTTTTGCTATATGTAATTTTACTATGTTAAAATGAAAGCCTTCTTTTTTGTTTAAACAGAAAAAGGGGAAGTGATGTGGGAGTGTCATATATCAATCTGTTGATTTCATTGGTTAAAATAAAGAAACTGCCTGAGCTCATTGATAGGCCAACCCTTACGTGGGTAGAGTAAACAGAACAGGATGCTGGGAAAGAGAAGGAAGCTGAGTCGCCATGATGTTCTCATTCCAGAGAGATGCAGGCTAGAATCTCCCCAGTAAGCACACCATGGGGTGCTAAACAGATTATCAGAAATGGGCTAGTCCAGATGTAAGAGCTAGCCAATAAGAAGCTGGAACTGATGGGCCAGGCAGTGTTTAAATGAATACAGTTTCCGTGTAATTATTTCGGGGCATAAGCTGGGCCATGCAGGCAGCCGGATACGGGGAGGACACAGCCACGCCGCTTCCTCTTACAACACCCAGATCAAGTCATGCCCCAGAGACCACAGAAAATCTCTATTCTGTCCTGCTTACTTTCTGGTTTTAATGGCATTACAGGCAAGAGAGCCACTGGGCGGCAGGAAGTGATCCCTGGTGGACCTCGTCCTCTGCTCTGGCTTCAGCATGTACAGTGACATTACACGGGTTACTACCTTAGGATAGAGAAATAACGCCATCTCCGGAGGCACAAGGATGACGGTCAGTTCTGATGTAAGGAAAGAGAAAGCAGAGAACTTCTGCCCATCACTAAGGGGACCAGTACCAGCTTTGTGGTTTGTCCACTGCAGGGCGAAGAATTCCCTGGTTCCTGCGATGCACTCTGACTTTCTCTGCATCTGAGCACTCACGTGGAAGATGGTACTTCTCAGATCACCTCTAAGCCTCTATTTTTCCTTGTTGTGCAGTCTTGTTAGAACTTGCAAAAGTAGCGTCTCCTGAGCAGACTCTGTGCCTTGATGCTCACTGCCAGCTGTCAAGCTGAATGAGACCCTGGCTCCTTCTAGGGCCTGGTGCAGTTTCTGCTGTACCACTCATCCCTCCCCCCCCTCCCCCGTCTGCTCTATTGCCTCACTGACTCTGCTTCCTTGGGTGGTGCACACGCCCACCCCTGTTGTTGGTCAATTGCCCTGTGCACGATAAACCTCAGTTGAGATTTCCCCTCTGCCAGCACATCCCTCCAATGCTGCCTCGCTGTAGGTGGGAATCAATAGAGCCTCTCAAACTTCAGCCGCACCAGAACCTTCCTGGGGCAGGGCCTATAGGGCACTGATTTTAGACGTTTTGATTTAGAAGGCTGGAGCAGTGCCAGAAAATTCAATTTCTAAGACCCCACTACGTTTTTTTTTTTTTTTGTTTGCAGCAGTCCTGGACCCATATATTCAGAACCCCTGATTTAGAACAGTGAAGTATGATTAATAAAACTCAGAGACAGAAATTGAGGTTGAACCTGAAGGTCAGAAAAGCAAAACAGCCAGCCACTGTCTCTTACCTCTACCTCAGTCTGAAATGACGATCCTTGTAGGTTAAAAGGGACAACTGGAGCAGGAAACCAACCAATCCCCGAGCACCCTGACTCTGAACCCAGAGTCAGAGAAAGAAACACACTCTGTATTTGAGACCTGGGCCAGGGAGGGAAATCTCTTTATCCCTGAACCCAGGACTAAAGACATGTTCCCTGGCTCTGATACTAGTGTCAAAGAAACACACTTTGTCCCTAGAATCAGAGCCAGTGAAAGAAATATGCCCTGGTTTTAATATTAGAGTTAAAAAGCTAAAAAGGACCAGTGAGAGAAACACAGTTTGACCATGAAGGCAGAGCCATCTCTGCCCCTGACCAGCTAAACTAACCACTCCCCGAGCAGGGAAAAACTAACTAATCCCTGTCTCCCTTGGAAAATTCTGCGCCTAAGAAGCCCTATATAAGCATCTCCACCCCTTCAGTTAAGAACTGCCCTTAAACCCTCCCTGGCAGAGGCAGCCACTCTCCTGGACTCCTCCTTTCCAAATAAATTTCTTTCTCAAAAGAGTCTTGGGTGACAATCTTTATTCACCTGTGCAGAGCAGAAGAACCTGGCTGGGATGTCCCATGGGGACCGAGATGAAAACCTTGCTGAGAGGCTCTCTCAGGGGCCTCAGCAAGGGGGAGCAGAACAGAAGAACCTTGCTAGGACTCTCCTTAAGGGGGCTAAGTAAGGCCAGGGGTGGGGGTGGGGGAGTAACAACTTTTCGCCAGAGCCGGAGGAGATTGCTACATTTCTGCAGGGGACATCCCTTTAGCAGAAGAACCATCTTGGACCAGAGAAGAAACAGATAGCTCTGCTAGGAACAGGAACAGAGCAGAACTCAGGGGTAGTGGCTCTCCAGGAGAAGAGCAGGATTCCTATATCGTGAGGGGAGACCACCCCCACTGCCCCCCAGCTTCAGGTAGCCTGGCTTCCCTATAGGACACCTGTCCTTCAGTGCTGAGCTGTTCTACTGCAGCTTCAGCATCTGGAGCTGTCCTATTAAGGTGCTCTAACCCCCCACCCCCAGCTGTCCTGTTGCAGCTCTAAGTGTATTTTGGCTTCTCGATAAATCAGGATATCCCTGCAACACTACTGTAACACATTTCCCCTACAACTCTACCTCCAGGAATCTCAGAATGAGACTGTGTCTGAGAGCTGTCTTCTTCCTCTGTAGGGCTGGGAATAAGGGCGTGCACCGCTACCGCCTGGTTTCTATGACAAGCTAGTGTGGCTACTAGGATTAAAGATGTGTCATTGCTGCCAATGGCTGGCCAGTGTGACTGTTTTACTTTTCTGATTCTCAGGCAAGCTTTATTTATTAAAATACAAATGAAATACCACTACAGAACAGGATTTCACTCAAATGACCCCACCCATCACACCTGGGGAGATCACAGAAGTTGATTATTATTTTTTTATTTTTTATTGATTTTATATTGAGCTATACATTTTTCTCTGCTCCACTCCCTTCCTCTCCCCTCCCCTTCAACCCTCTCCCACTGTCCCCATGCTCCCAATTTACTCAGGAGATCTTGTCTTTTTCTACTTCCCATGTATATTAGATCCATGTATGTCTCTCTTAGGGTCCTCTCTTGTTTAGGTTCTCTGGGATTGTGATTTGTAGGCTGGTTTTCTTTGCTTTATTTTAAAAGCAAAGAGTACATATCATATGAGTTCATATGATATATGTATTTTTGGGTCTAGGTTACCTCACTCAATACGATGTTTTCTAGAACCATCTATTTGTCTGCAAATTTCAAGATGTCATTTTTTTTCTGCTGTGTAGTACTCCATTGTGTAAATGTACCACATTTTTTCTTATCCATTCTTTGGTTGAGGATCATTTAGGTTGTTTCCAGGTTCTGGCTATGACAAACAAAGCTGCTATGAACATAGCTGAGCACATGTCCTTGTGGCACAATTGAGCATCCTTTGGATATATACCCAAAAGTGGTATTGCTAGGTCTTAAGGAAGGTTGTTTCCTAATTTTCTGACAAATCGCCACACTGACATCCAAAGGGGTTATACCAGCAGCTTGCACTCCCATCAGCAATGCAGGAGTGTTCCCTTTACCCCACAACCTCTCCAGCATAAATTGTCATCGGTATTTTTGATCTTGGCTATTCTTACAGGTGTAAGATGTAATTTCAGTTGTTTTGATTTGCATTTCTTTGATGACTAAGGATGTTGAATGTTTCCGTAAGTGTCTTTCAGCCATTTTAGATTCCTCTGTTGAGAGTTCTCTGTTTAAGTCTGTACTCCTTTTCTAAAATTGGATTATGTGTTCTTTTGCTGTCCAATTTCTTGAGTTCTTTGTATATTTTAGAGATCAGCTCTCTATCTGATGTGGGGTTGGTGAAGATCTTTTCCCATTCTGTAGGCTGCCATTTTGTCTTGTTGACTGTGTCCTTTGCTTTACAGAAGGTTTTCAATTCAGGGGGTCCCATTTATTAATTGTTTCTTTCAGTGTCTATGCTACTGGGGTTCTATATAGGAAGTGATCTTCTATGCCAATGAGAAGTTAATTATTGTTAATTAGTTACATTTTCCTGGAAGTTCTAAATTTATTTTGCTATTGTTTTTTAGTTAGAATACATTACCACTGCAACAGAAAACACAGACACCTTCTCCAAACCCAAGCCCTCAAGTGCTTCCCTTAGCTCTTGGCTGTAGCTCACCGGCTGTAACTCACTGGCTGTAGCTCACCAGCTGTAGCTCACCGGCTGTAGCTCTTCCTTTCTTTGGCCAGACCATGCAGGTTCTTCCCTCGAAGCTGTTGATAACGCTTTGCCAGCAAAGACCTCCCAGAATGCCTTTGTCATTCACAGGAAAGGCTGGTGTTCCCCAGAAAGAATGGCATACTTATCCAAAGTGCTAGAGAACAGAAAGTTTGGATTTCAGATTTTTTTTTTCAGATTTTGGAATAGTTGCATAATACATACATACATAATACATACATAATGAGATATCATGACAAGGTAACCCAAATTTAAACATGAAATATATTCTTTTTATATATACCCTATATGCATAGCTTGATTTTTGCAGTATTTAAAGTAGTTTTGCAAATGAAATGAAGTGTTATGTACTTTGTTTTCTATGTATCATGTTAGCACTAAAAAAATTAGATTTTTTTTTTAGGCTGTTTCAGCATTTAGACTTTGGAATTAGGGATGCTTAATCCATACTTCTCACAAGTGGAGATTATTTTACTCTGTTTTCTGTTCTTGACCAGATCTTCCTTCTGTCTTCCTTTTTCAGCTCAGTTATTTCTCAGTTTTGACCAAATCTTAGGGACCTGGAACAGTGACTGTCACCGAACAGGTTCTCAATAAACGGTGTTTAGCTACCCAGTGCTGAGAAGTAAAGAATTTGGTAGACGGCAGGCCCAGGCCCCACTGTGTATGCCGTACATATTAAACAGCTAGAGAGGATCTCTGGGAAACACTGTGTGTGAGACTGTGTACCCCAGAGTTCACGCGCTGATGGTATTTGGAGGTAGGGGAGTTTAGAAGGTAACTGGGGAGTGGACGGTGCTGTAGGGGGAGGGGCTGCGGTTATGGTATCAGTGGCCGCACAGGGACCGGAGAGATGTGTGCTATGTGCCCTTGGACATTCCTTTGCCAAGCACCACGGCAGGCTCCTTTTATTGAAAGGTGAATGCCATTGGTGGACCTCTTGTCTGTGCTTAGACCCCATGGCTGGTGGGGCTCACACAGGGGTTAGGAAGAGCTCTCTATAGCATGGGCAGTAAAATCAAAGAGGAGGCCCTTCCTTCAGAGAGCTGTTTGCTCAGCTGGGTGGTGCGTGACTCATGAATGCTGAGTGTTCAAAGTACACACTGAGAGTGGCAAGGAATCTGTTTCCATGGCGTTTTGGTCTCATGGCCATTACATTCATCACTGTGAGCACAACGGGAAAGATGCTGGGGATGGTCACTGCTTCAGATCAGATGAAAGGCCTTTCTTTGAGGCCGTGACCACTGAACCAAGGGCAGGAGGACTCTAAGAGTTAGAGCATCACAGAGAAAGGCCTTGAAGAGGCAGGGGAATGTCTCTGTGGGTTGAGCATCAGTGAACAGGAGTCATAATGATGGTAATCAGAACTGAAGCTATAAGGACCCTCAGAGGCATAAGAAAGAATCTACCTTCATCAAAACCCCCAGAGAGCTGGGGTCATCCAAGGAGCAAGTGAGACAGCGCTGTAGATGTTCAAGGCCTCGGATGGGAAGATCTGATTCTAAGTCACAGTGCTTGCACTCCAGGGTCCTGGCATGGCTCAGGGCCACCTTGGACTCCCACTGTACAGCTGCACTCAGGCTGTGCCCTCTCACCTCTCACAGCTGAGGTCACATTTTATTGGGGCCATGAATGAGATCCTGGCGTCCCTGCTAAGCCTGTGATCAGAAACCTACTGTGCCTAGCAGGGTTAGAGGAGAAGCCATGTTATCTCAGCTCCCCCGGGAGCTGGGGAATTCTCGACCTTTGACCTTGGTGTTCTAAACGCTACTTGACCCAAACTGATGACCCTCAAGAGGGCATTGTTAACCCTGACTCCATAGACTCTACCTTTATCTCCCCACCACGTGTTTCCAGGATACTTGAAACTCAAGTTGCTTTAAACTCAGTGTCAAAGCTGTTCATAGCAAGGGAACATGCTTATCTCTCTGAGTTCTGACATGCCACAGTGGTGAGGGCACCCACCCCCTGTCTTAGACCCAAGCATGTGGGCATTTCCCGTGAAAGCCCCATGTGTTGCTTTGGATGCAGGAAGTTCCTGATTTAATAGAGGCATTTACATTCTTTCTCTCTTCCCCTCACACGCTGTGGCCACATTATTATTGCCATAACTCTGTGGCTGAGTTGTTGCTGTGGTTTCCCCTTGTTAGAAACCATCCATGTCACCCTATGAAACCAAAGCTCAAATCCATCATAATGGAATCAAAAATAAAGAAGGCCCTTCAGATATTTTCTCCCTGTATACCTCTACTCTGATGTTATTCAACTGTCCTCATTCTCTGCCCATGTTCAGCTTCAGCAACCAGGGAGACCTAGCTATGGGCCATGGTGACTGTTTGCCCACACAGGACCCCTGCTTGTCCTCTCCTGACAGGACCACATCACATCAGATCACCACTCAGGGCCCGGGGGGCAGGGAGAGGTCTACTTGCCTTCAAAGGTTTCTGTATGTGGCATCCTCTGCTCTGTACTTAGCCTGGAGTAGACAGGCAGGATGAAGGGAAGGTGGCTTCTTTCCCTACATAGGACAAGTAAGGAACGCTGTAGCTCATGGAGGAATCCACTGGTCATCATATCAAGACCATCGAGGACAGCTCTGGAGTAAAGCTGGTGGGAAGGATGGCAAAGCACACAGAAGAAGAAACCAGGCTTGAAGTATGGATATGCTAAGAGTGCCTCACCTGGGGGTAACTTGGACTCCACCAGCACAGGTTTTCCGGCACTGCCAGTATGGCAGGTGCGGGACAATTCTCCAATGCCTGAGCATGTGTAGATGAAGTGTGAGCATGTGGCCCATGCTGATAGGAAAGATTATGGTCATTGTTTGAGTCAATTATCAGCAGCAGCCCCTATCATTCTTGAGTTATAGACAACAGAATATATGTTTACACCCATGGGATCTCTGCAGTGGCATCTTTTGCCCAGAGAACTCGTCAGATATTTAAGCCTGACTGTGTATCACCTCCCTAGGACTCTCACCTAGCCTCTCATTGCGCATGCCTGACACTCAAAGGGACTCCTTGGACCTCTTTGCAGCAATTTCTGTTGCCCAGTACTCCATAAACTGATTTCTTTGCAATTATTTATGTATATTTTCATTAGTTTATTTTTGAATTTTTGAAATTGTAATTTAGTTGCAACATTTCTCCTTTCCCTTTTCTATCTCCAAACCCTCCTTCCCATATGCCAATCCCCACTCTCCTTCAAATTTGTGAAAAAAAATTGTTTTCACACACACATACACACACACACACACACACACTCTCACACACACTTTTATTATAGACTGCTGAGACTATATAATGTTACTTGTATGTTTTTAGTGCTGACCCTTTGGCACTGGACAACCAATCCATGTGTTCTTCCCTGGAAAGACCACCACTCTTGCTTCCGGCTTTACTCAGTTGCCTATAGTCTTTATGTAGGGTTGAGGCCTCACGGGCTTTTTTCCCTGTCCAACTTGACCTGTGCAGTAGATTTTGATCTTAACGGGAGGGATTCCATGTGTACAACAAATGTTTATTAAAGTCATAAATTAATCATTTAGGATACATAATTTTCATTGGAGAGAGGGCTCTCTGATTCTCGAAATGGTCACGTATTTATCTATGTGTGGTAAGTCCTGACAGAACGCTGGGTCAGGGCGGCATAGTGACCAGCAAAGAGTGGTTACTGTGCTGACAGATCTTCCTCTCCAGCTCACTGTGGCTCCCAGGGCCCACCCTCAAGGAACTGGTGTGGTGGAGTAGGCTTGTATCTGGCCCAGGGACCCTGTGGCAAGACAGCACAACAATGTCCCTGGGGTCACTCGGCCACTTGTCTGTTTGGAAAGATTGACTGGCTGAGGATCTTTCTGCAGTTCTGAAAGCCCAGGGTCATTGAAATGGACCAAACCCCTGCACTTTTATTTTCTATTTAAAATGGAAATACCCTTTGTTCTTTAGCCTTCAGCAGGCTTTCTAGGATAGCAGGAGTCTCATTATCATCTTTGCTTCTCTTTGCTTCTGAGCATCAGTGGAGGCATGCGGTGATGGGGTGTGGGAGGCTATTGCTGGTTGTTGCCGAAGAATCAGGCAAGTAGACCTCACTGTTAGCATCATTCTAGTTCTTTTGCCTTCTATCTGGTGCTTCCTTCCTTGTTCTGGGCAGTTTCTGGGATCTACTTGTTTCCTTTGACTCTGCCAGGCACCTGCCTTTTAACCCTCTGCATTCGCTGTAGATTTCTACCTGAGCAAACAAAGAGTAGGATTCATTTGACTGTTGAAGATGCCACAACATTTTCTCAAAGATACATCACCCACAAGACTTCACAAAGAAAGCCCTTGAGGTGTGTGTTACATGCTCTATGACAGCTCAGCCCCAGTGCCACCCACCTTCTCACTGCCCTCTCTACCCAAGGCTTCAGGTGTAGTACAGAGAACGGGAAGTACAGGGGCAGAGATTTGCAGAGCTGTTGAAGCAAGATGCACTCCCTGTCTAATTGAACCATGAGTCCATCCTGCTTTGGTACCCCAGAATGACCAAGAGCCCACATGATTCTCAGCCTGTCTTTGCTTGGTCCTCTACCATGGCTTGGTCTGACTTTTTTAGTACAGAAAACTATACACAAATTCAATGACTTGATTGAATTAATTTCTAAGGGCCTTGCTTTCTGAGAGCTTCCAAACAGAAGAATTTGGGATCTTATTCATTCCTGGAAAATTTTCACATACCCTAAGTACAGATGTTAGGTTACTCTGGTGACTCTGTGTGTGTGTGTGTGTGTGTGTGTGTGTGTGTGCATGTGTGTGCATGTGAGTGTATAGAATCCTTTATGGAGGAGATACTAATTGAGAACATTTTGTGTTTTGACTGAAGTTCTGAAATGTTTAATGAGTTGCCAAATGTAGTGGCACACACCTTTAATCCCAGTGCTAAGGAGACAGAGGCAGGCAGATTTCTGAGTTCAGGGCTAGCCTGGTGTACAAAGTGAGTTATAGCACAGCCAGAGCTACACAGGAAAACCCCATCTCAAAATAACACACACACACACACACACACACACACACACACACACACACACACACTGAATGAGTTGATGTCTTGTTTGAAAGCTGTACCCTTTATTTTTAGGCAGATAAACTTCAAAGTGGTGAAGCACTGTCCTTTGTTTGTTCCTTCTTGTTTGGCAGTAGCGTTCACTGTCTAATGAGGGGCTTCTACTGGAGCCTTGAATCTGTATCCGGAGCTCTTAGTAAAAATGGATCCAGGCAGTTCATAAACATCTCCTTGAATGTTAACTTTTACAGGACCTGCAAAGATTACTTAGCTTGGCAGAAAAACAAGTCTTAAAGACCAAACTAACAGTTTCCTGGATTCCTGTGCATGCTTCTAACTTGTCCCTGTGTCCTTGGGTCTTCTGTAAAGAGCTATGACATAATCAGGAACCTAGAGGTTGACAGGAACCTGCTCTGAGCTTCCCACAGGTCTCATGGAGGAGGAGAATGTAAGAAACGGGATAGAAGACCATAAGGAAGGACCACTTAGAGCATCCTTTAGACTTGCTGTTAGCTGACCAAGGTGAGGACCCTTCACTAACTGCGCTTGTGCAAGATAGGTTCTGTACCTTGCCCAGGTCATAGCCAAGAGCCTAACTGACCGCATTTGATTGTGGAATACTCATTTCAAACCATGTTGTTACTATCTCTGAATTTGGAAAGGAGAGCCTGTTGAAGCTGAACAAGCTGCCGAGGCAGGAAAAGGCGCTCTCATGAGGCTCAGATCTGATGTTCTTTACCCATGATAGGAACCATCAATGCTCTGAAACAGGTTTTTCTGAAATGAGCCTGGACTGGTATCAGGGGCAGAGGGTTCTTAGACAAGTTGTTAAGACCCTTGGCTGCATGGGGGTTCATATAATTATTCTGAGGTTTGTCCCTGTGATGGCACTATGGATGCTGTAGACCCAAAGTAAAAAGAGTTTTATGGGAAGTCCTTGGGTCGTGGGGATATGCCTTTAAGGGACTATGATATGCCAATCTTCCCCGCCTCCCTTTTCTGGCCATGAGGTCAGCCATTCAGTTACCACATGTTAGAAATGTGCACCAACACCAGAGTTCAAAGCCATGAGGTTCCTTGATGATGGACTGAAACCCAGGACTATGATGAGCAAATTAAATCATTTAAAAATAAATTAACTACTCTCTGTAACATATACCTAATTTGTGCTAGTCTTAATAAGAATTCATGAGTCAGAAATTGAGATAAAACCCTGATAATTCCAAGGAATAGCAGAGGGGCAATTGGCTGACCATACTCTCCATGTTTTTCTGATGCCAAAGCCTCAGAAACCCTTCTCAGTCCCTTCTCTCTTCCCATCTCTATCAGACTTCCTCAGTCCTCCAACCTCTCTATGACTAATCCCTGTCAGCCAACTGCTGACTCTGTCCTTGATTCAAAGTGTCTTTATTGACACAGTAGATTGACAATGTTAACAAGTATCCTGCAACATTTCCTCCTTTTGGTCTAAATAAAAAGGAAGAGTTTTAAGGCTAACATAGTAATACAATATTCAATAAGAACAATTATCAAGTAAGAAATATACTCATAGTATCCAATCTATCAGTATTAAGCAAAATCAAAGAGAATGCTCCCTTATCTATCTTATCTTGGTGAGTCCAAAGTTTTGTGTAGATTTACTTTTTTATTAAAAACTATGGAAAACTAATTATAACTACCCAATCTTCAACCCCATCAGAGATCCCAAAAGGATATAATGTTACCTGAATAAACAGGAAGTGCAGAGCAAGCAACTTCCAAAACTAAGAAATGACAGAGACATTTGTCTGCCTGGACAGTCAATCTAAGGTTCCTCTGTAACTTTGGGGCATCCATCTTTGACCTACAGACTTAGAATATATGATAAACTTTTCTGTGAGGCAGGAAATAATATTAAGTTTGTATCAATGTACAAAAATATCTTAAACAAGAGTAGAAGCCTATATACAGTATAACAAAAATAAATTTGTATCAATATACAAAAATCCATACCAATATAAAATATTTGAGACTAGTATTTGCTTTTTTCAGTTTGAAGTAGATTCAACAATTTATTCTTTTATCCTATCATTTCTATATCCCCCTCTTTTTCTTTTCAGAATGAGATCCCTGAATCTAATTTTGTTTCCTCCCTGATCATGACCAAGACAACTTGTAACAAACCCCCTAAATAATGATAAACATTCATCAAACAACAAAAACCATCCACCTTACCTATTGGAAATGTGAGTATTGTGTTCTTAAACTTTCTTCCTGTTGTCTAGTGGTGATGGCATCTTTAGGCACCCTGAAAAAAATTGAGATACAGATCCAGTCCTGGGAGAGCTAGTGTTGTCCATTCTTGGTGTGATGAGAAAGTGCAAGACTTATCTCATGTTCTTACTGGAGCAACCTACAAGAATGGGCCATGTTAGCTAACTGCTTTGAAGTTGTCTTGAGTAGTCTGTAGTCCAAAGTTGATCTTTGGGTAGTGTTTGTTAGCTTAGTGGTGTTACCACAATCCAGATGAATTTAACATGTGGAGCCTCAATATCCTTTTCGAGACTTCAAAGGTTGCTGTTAGGAATGGTCATAGTTCACTGCAAAAAACTTAAACATTTTAAATGTCTTATGCAGCAGATCTCACAGAGGTTGTAGAACTATAATCTATTAAATACATCAGGGGTTACACAAGCTTAATTCCTAGTTATCTCCTTTAGACTCAAGCCTGAAATTATGTACCGTAAGATAGATGAAGTTCATCTCTAGAATTAGTACTCTATATGATCATTAATATTACAACAGAAAGTTTAAATAAATAAATATATTAATTTTATAAATTTTGGGATAATATTTATACTTTAAGAAAAGTTTTAGGGCTGGAGAGATGGCTCAGCGGTTAAGAGCATTGCCTGCTCTTCCAAAGGTCCTGAGTTCAATTCCCGGCAACCACATGGTGGCTCACAACCATCTGTAATGAGATCTGGTGCCCTCTTCTGGCCTGCAGGCATACTTGTAGAAAGAATATTGTAAGAAGGAGAACCCAAAGAAAAACATATAGGCATCCTCCTGAATATTAACCTTCATCAGGCGATGAAAGGAGACAGAGACCCACATTGGAGCACCGGACTGAAATCTCAAGGTCCAAATCAGGAGAAGAAGGAGAGAGAGCATGAGCAAGGAACTCAGGACCCCGAGGGGTGCACCCACACACTGAGACAATGGGGATGTTCTATCGGGAACTCACCAAGGCCAGCTGACCTGGGTCTGAAAAAGCCTGGGATAAAACCGGTCTTGGGAAAAAACATAGAGACAATGAGGACTACTGAGATCTCAAGAACAATGGCAGTGGGTTTTTGATCCTACTGCACGTATTGTCTTTGTGGGAGCCTAGGCAGTTTGGATGCTCACCTTACTAGACCTGGATGGAGGTGGGTGGTCCTTGGACTCCCCACAGGGCAGGGAACCCTGATGGCTCTTTGGGCTGAAGAGGGAGGAGGACTTGATTGCTTGATTGGGGGAGGGGGAGGGAAATGGGAGGCGGTGGTGGGGAAAAGACAGAAATCTTTAATAAATGAATAAATAAATAAAAATAAATAAATTAATTAAAAAAACAGAAAGAATATTGCATTCATAATAAATAAATAAATATTTTAAAAAAAGAAAAGTTTTAAAGAGTCAAAATAAAAGCAAAGGATTATGATGTTTGTAGCAATAGAATAGTCCCTTAATTTTGATTTTCTTCTGTCCCTCCTTGTTATTCTTTGGCATTATCAAGTTTTTAATTTCAATTTCTGATTCCTGAGTTTTTATTAATACTAGTACAATTTAGGTAAATGTTACAACTCTCAGTATTTTGTTTTAGTTACATAAGCCCGTGTAATACACAATAAATGAGATACATTTGTTCATGACTCAGTCTGGTATCTGGGTAAATGAAAAGTTGAAAGAGGAATAAGAGGAGGAGGAGGAGGAGAAAGAAGGAGGAGAGAGGCAACAGGGCTGGCAGGGGTTGGCTATGGGAAGGCATAGGCTTCTTCTTTCTCTTTTACCTACTCCCATTTCAGGGACCATGAGAAGGTCCTAAAAATAAACTGTAATAATAACGATTCCAGACAGCTTCAGGGCTCCATTTGTTTCCTCATGACCCTACTGTCCACCTACCTCTTAGGACTCTTCAGACCTGGTGTCTAAACACTACTTCTTTCTTACCTTGATCTCCCACAGCCCCACTTTGAACACCTGCAGAATTGTGTGCTGGCCCCTCAGCCCACTGCTAAGACTGGTCCTTAAGTCTGTACTTAGCCCTACTTGGATCCAGACTCTACTGCTTTGCCCCCAATACAGTCCATCTGAATGCCATCTCACCAGCACAGGTCCTTGAGGGTCAAGACTTCCTAAGTGTCCTGTGGCTCTGGTGATTTGGGGACAGCAAAACAAGGCCTTCCTTTGAGCAAGAGCACAGGACTTATTCTTCCAATAGGAGTGGCATGGGGGTTGTCTCACTGAGCCATCGCATTAACCAAAAAACCAGATGGAGAGCTTCATGGATTACAAGAAAAACTCTAAAAATTAATGATGCTCAAACACCAAGGGCTTGGGCTCCTGTGGTAAGAATGGCTTTCCATCCCATATCCACAGCCCTGGCATTTTCACAGCTCAAGCCAAGGTGACTAGATTCCACACATAACCACAACACTCATTCATCATGTATGTTTATAATAACTGACATACTTCAAGGCCACTGATAAAAAGCAGCTCGCTGATGGCTGAGGGTCTCACTGGCCATGCAATGGGAAAGGCTTTTGGCCAAGCCTCCAGATCTGGGTAATATGTGACTTATCTCAGGAATGCCTGGCTTTAAAAAATATACAAAGTGACCCACAATGGACCCTGTTTGCTGCTCCCTGTGCATTCTCTGCCTCATTAAAAATGTTGCTTGTTTAAAATTGCCCAGGGACAATTAAGTAGGACTGAAGTTGATTTATGGGAGACAAACAGAGCCATGAATGCATAGGAAACATTGTTATGTCGGGGAGGTAATTCACGATAAGGCTCGCTGATGGGGTGAGCCCGACTCACGGTCAGCCACAGGAAGTGGACCACAGAGGTTCACAGCATTCAGGTGAGCCCCGCATTTTAAGTTCAGTGGTTCAATACCTGAAAAAAGTGAGAAACAACCCCCACACTCATACATGTTCATACACACTTGGATGGAAATCACAGGGAATGGTTGTAGACTCAAACAAGATGGAGTGAGGTTGACTTCCCCAGCCAGCTGCAGATTTGTTTCTTTGGAAGGCATAGAAACCACTCGGGTTTCTGGGCCTTCATTTTGGGGGTTCTCTGGGGGCTTGGTTGACAAGGGAATCATTGGTGAAGCTCAGAGCAGGGAGAGAAGCAGAATGAGGCTGTGGGTTAGTTATATCTGTAGGGAAACCATACTGGAAAGCAGATGATATCCTAAACATTTGGGTGCTTCATTTTCCCTGACTGAGTCTGTGGCTGGTGTAGAGCAGTGTTGGTACTGGGCACCCTAACACCAGCACCATGTGCTGGTGACTCCTGCTAAGGTGGAAGCTGAACCTGGTGTATCACTTCGGGACTACCAGCTTTCTTCTGTGCAGCCCCTCTGTGGATACCGGGCATTTGCTTCAAGCCACCCTGAAGTGTTGGCTCTCAACTGCCTCAGAGGCCATTGCTCTATATCTGAGAGCTGGTCCCAGAGCATCTAGCTGGGCAGGCTCACCCAGGACCGATGCCTTTAGAAAGTTATTCACACACCTGTTTGGCTACATCCTTTCTCTTTTGCTTTCTTCTGAGCATCCATGTGTTCCTCGATGACAAGATCTTATGAAAAATGTGTTATGGTGAAAACATAGATCCAGGGTACCAAAAAATCTAGACAGCACAGGTGAGTCCCTGGACTGGGCCTTTGATGAGGTCAAGAAATACATTCAAAGCACAATGGGCAGGTTACTGATACCTAAGACAAACCTTTCTTATACTAACTTAATAAGTAGAAATCTACTCTAAAATACTAAAAACAGAGCAGGCACAGAAACCATCAACACAGTGTCTGTTGAACATTACACACCACCAAGAGTTGTGTGTGCTGTGTTTTATAGCAGAGGAAGGATTGTAGGGCTTGTTCATTTTTTCTCACCCTCTGCAGCGCAAGCATGTGACGAATGCGTGGCATTCAGTCTGTATAAAGGCTACAATGCCGCTATCCAGCAGGAACTTTTCAGCTCCATTGTAATCTTGTGGGACTACCTTTTAAGTCTGGCCCTTCCTTGACCGTCTAGCCATTGTCTGAAACACACAACCCCTAACACCTGTGACCCGGTAGCTTACCCCAGAACCACTCCCAGAGTTTGGCATGAGAAGTCTGGGTTCCCAACTCCACTCCCTTTGCCTCAGTCCTCTGGGCTATACATTCTGAGTGCATAATTACTTACAGGCAGAGAAGAAAAGTCAACTCGTAGCCCTGCCTAGAAGGCCTTATTTAAAGTTTCCTCGCATGGCTCTTTTTTGGAAGGTGATCCTAAGGAAATCAAGCAATCATCAGAAAATGGCTTGGTCCCAGCTCCCACTGTGGTCTTACCTACCTCTTCTTTTTGCCAAGGAAGACCTCCCACCCACTTCTCAAACCCACATGTATGTCTCCCTGGGTTTTGAATGTCACTCTCTTCAATTGGAATGACCTTCCTGAAGGCCCCGATTAATTAAAACATCAGCTCTAGCAGTAAGCCTTCCCCATTTCCTTCCACCAGCCACCACCTCTGAATCCAAGTCACTCTTGTCTGCTCAGAACCCCAGGGCTATCCACAAACCACCACCAAAGACTTCTTTGTTCTAGCGAAGGAGACTTGTCACCAAAGTGATTAGGCTTACTGTGAGTACTTGGAAATACTTAAAATGCTTGCATGCAGATTTAAATTGATTTCAACTGCTCTTGTCCTCAGTTTGTCTGGTTGTAAATTTATTGGCAGGAAATAATAAAAACATGTGACTATTTTGTACCCCCAACAACAAGTAAACCCAAAGTCCTAAGAAGTGCTAAATGGTTGTTTCATTTAAAGACGGTATTCCTGAACTCAGGAAGGCATTTGTATACTTGGGATTTTAACGTTTCTGTCATATTTATTGCTGACTTGAGCCCGAAAGTCATTTAAAAATTACAACTTCTTGTTGGGGTTGGAAACGAAGCTGACTGTGTATTAGCTACTTTTCTCACCGTTTGACAAAATACCTTCCTAAAGAAGGGAGGGTTTACTTTGGCTCAGTCTGAAGTACAGTACATCATGGGGGAAGTCATGGCGCAGAAACACAAGACGCCGGTCACATTGACTTTGTAGGGAGAAACCAGAGAAGACTGAACGCTGGTGCCCAGCTCATTTTCTCCTCCACATTCAACCCAGAGCCCCAGATCACAGGCTGGAAATGCCCACACAGAGAGGGGGACTTCTCCCTGCTGGAACTGTAAATGACCTCAGACATACCCAGAGGTGTGTTTCCACGGAGACTCAAAGTCCAGCCATGCTGATAATAAAGACAAATCAGCTTGGCTTTTTGCTCTGAACTCAGCAAGGCCCTCCACGTTCTCTTTGTCCACAGCATCCCGAGCTTTTCTAGCCAGGCCTAGAAAATGTTAGTTTCTTTGAGCATTGTTGAGAAAGCTGTATCTCTGAACATGTGACCTGTGGGACAGCCCCTGTAGCCTAACAACAATGTCACCTGTCTTACAAACGTTGGAGGTTTACATGGGAAGGGACACCCCCACAATGAGCTGGCACATTGGGATCATTCCATACAGTTGACTTGATTCAGGGAGGATGGGCCCCACGGGACTTTCAGCAGCAGCAAAGTCACCAGGGCTGAACTGCTGTGCTCTGATTGTCACCACAGGTCTTTCTGAGCAGAATCTACTGGTGGATCACGTGTGAGTAAGGTTGCAATGTGGGTAGAAAGATATTTATGCGCTTAAGATTTACAGGGTAAGAAAGCTACATTGTCATCTGAAAGAAGACAAATGGCAAATTGCTGGGGCAGCAGGCCTCTAGGGGCTAATTCAGGAAGCTCACCAGTGACTCAACATGTCAAAGGTCAGCTCTGTGCTATGAAATAAAAATACAAGTTCTTTTAGCATAAACAATGCAGAAACATTCTCGAGTGTCCCAAGACATCAGTCACATCAGCCACATTCGGTGTCCTCCAAGATGTCTCCATGACTTTCTGCCTCGAGGTCATAGCATAGCAACAGAGGAGCTGATTAGAGACTGCTGTCGCTTGGCTGTGTCTAGGTGTGCACCTTGCTTAGAGCTAGGGTGGAGGACTGCCACTAAGCTCCTCAGTGACACCAGGCTGTGACGGCTGCATATTGCTTCATGCACATGACCTAATGGTGACCCTGCAACTTACCCATCCCTATTCCCTTTTAGTCTTGTGTAGGTTGTTGCAAGAGAATGACTGCAAGACAGCTATCTGGCTCACACTCCTGGTGTGGTTTGAGCTGGCAGAGGGGCCAGTGAGGACCCTGGGTTCCCGTCTTCTTGCTATGGACTACACAGTGAGCCGCTACAGTTCCTCTTGGTGGGTGGTGCAAATCGAATAGAAGACATATGTACAGCAGACCAGGAAGTGTTTGCCTCACAAGCATATGACACATGGCAGATGTATTTCAGTAACCTTATTCTGCTCCGTGCAGGGGGAGGCCAAGAAGGCCGTGTGTTCAGGAATGTGTGGTCCTATCTGCCTGATTCATCTCTGTCTCTTGGCTTAAAGTCTAGTTAAGAGGAAATTCAACCATTATAAGTTGGATTGGTTTTCATACATTTTTCCCTTTAAGTTAAAGATCTTGTTTTAAAATGTGTCCTTAGTGTATGAAATATTGGGTTTCATGACATTTCCATACATACATCATTGTCTTGAGTTTATTCACGGCCCCCACTTCCCTCTCCTGTCACTCCTCGCCATGTCTCCACGGTCCTGAATAGCTTCCCTCTACTTTCAGGTCTTGTGTCTGTGTGTTTGTTTGTCTGGGCGGTGTGTGTGTGTGTGTGTGTCTATGTGTGTTTGTTTACATATGTCTGTGTCTGTATCTTGACACGCGTACTTAAATCTAGACTCTGCAAGAGAGAAAGTAAAAATACCTCATTCCCTTATTCACTCCATCCTCTCTCCCCTCCTTTGAAAACTTCCTCCACCATAGCCCCCTCTAGCTTCATGCCCTATGAATGTAAGTAGACATATTTAAGCTTACATTCTGCACAGGAGAGAAAGCATACCATACTTAGCTTTCTGAGTCTGGATTTGGGATACCATGATGATCTGTAGTTCTATCTATGCTCCTGTATGTTGTGTAACTCTTTTTTATAGCTGAAAAAAATGCATTGTGTATACAAGCCACACTTTCTTTATGCATCCATAAGTCGGCGGGCATCTAGCAACTCCTACATGTTGGCTCCTGTGAAGAGTGCAGCACAAAACTGGAAGTGCAAGTGTCCCCTATGGCCGTCTGGTTGCACACCCATGGGTGGGAGAGCTGACACATAAGGTAGTTCTATTTTTCCTTTTGTGAGGACCCGCCATACTCATCCCCACGGTGGCTCATCAGTTCACATTCTCACGCTGTGAATAAGGCTCCCGGTTCTCCACATCCTCTCCAGCATTTGTTCTTCTGTTTGTCCTGATTGTGACCAATCTGGTTTTGGAGAGATAGAATAAAAGCAGTTTTAAATTGCATTTCCATGATGGCTAAGGATGTCAGACCCCTTTCAAGTATTTATGGGCCATTTGCCTTTCTTCCTTTGAGGACTATCCATTCATTTTATTGCCCCATTTTTGATTGATTGGGATTTTGGTATTAATATTTGCACCTATGTATGTATTTGAGAGATTAATGTATTTTTGTCACTCTTGTGATTATTTCCTGTGCTTTTAAATTCCATGTGAGCCCATTTAGCAGTTTAGGAAACTGTTTCCCCTAATCTACTGGAGTTCTTTTTGGAGAGTCTTTGATTGCGCCTATGTCTTGAAGTGATGTCTTTGTGTTTCCCTGTAGCTACTTGAAAGTTTATTACTGGTTTATCATTCTGAATGTGGAAAAAGCTTTCTAACTACCATTTGCCCAAGAGGCTATCTTTCCCCCAATGTGTATCTTTGAGACCTTTTGTTGAAAGTTTGGTGGCTTTGACTGTGAGTATTTATTTTGGGAACACTCTTGCCATTCATTGTTCTGGCTGGCTGGACTTGGGCAAGTCCTATGATGATTTTGTTACTATGTCTTTGCAGTATAATTTGGGACCTGTCTGATCAGCATTGCTTGGCTATTTGAAGCCTTTTGTGCTTCTTTATGCATTTCAGGATTTTTTTTTTCTTCAGCGTTCTGGTGAAGAATGTTGAGATTTTGATGAGGACAGCATTTATCCGGTAGATTGCTTTAATAATACAGATATTTCCTATTAATTCTGACAATATGAACACGGGATGTATTTCCATCTTAGAATTATTTTCTTCAATTATTTTTCTCAGTGTTTTAAAGTTTTTCTTGTAGAGATGAACCTTAGTTGAGTTTACACATAGATATTGTTGAAAACTATCTAAATGGTTGCTATTTTTCCCCTTAGTAAAACAAAATCAACACTCCCTAAAATGAAATGAATGAAAAAATATGAAGAATCAATGATTTCTTGCTTTCTAAGTCTATCATAGGTCTGTAGGGAAGCTACACTCAGCTATAGCCTGTTCCTTTGCTAGAGTGTTGATCACATTTCAGTTTCTTGGTGAAGTCTTTAGGGTCTCTTAGGTAAAATGTCATGGCATTTACAAATATGGGTGATTTGACTTATATTTGCATCCTTTTTTCTTTCTCTTGTTAGCTCTTTAGCTAAATTTGGAATAAAAGTGGAGAGAAGACATTCTTTATTATGTATGATCTTCTTACTGTGCTGCTGAATATAGTCTGTATATATTTTATTGAGAAATTTTGCATCTATATTTATCAGAGAAATTATACATTTCTTCTGTCTGTATCTGGGTTTGGTACCGGGGCAACACCAGCTTCACAGAATGAGTTTGGTAGTGCTTGTTCCCTTTCTATTTGATGGGACCATTTGAGGAGCATTGGTGTAAAGCCATCCTTGAATGTTTTGCTGAAGTTAGTGAATGTGTCCAGTCTTGGCTTCCTTTGTTGGGAGACATTTTGTTACTGTTCAGTCTCATTGTGTGGTGCAGAACTTCTTGGGTTGCTTATATGCTTTGGTCATGCCTGTCTAGGAATTTACCCATTTCTTTTGGAGATTGCTATTTTTTGTAATGCAAATTTACAAACTATTCCCTAAGGAGCATTTGAATGGTACTGCAATCTAGTTCAATGCTTTTGTTTTCATCTCTAATTTTATTAGTCGGGATCTTCTTTTCTCTTATTTGGTTTGGCTAAGAGTCTTCCAATTTTGTTTATTTTCTTTAAAGAAACAATCCCATTTCCCTGATTCTTTTTATTCTTTCATTTTTCAGTTTCATTACTGTCCATCTTATCTCTATTTTTTAAGTATAGTGCATTTGGATCTGCTTATTCTTTTTCTAATACCTTGAGGTACATGATTATTTATGAGAGATCCTTCTAATTTATTGTAGCCATTCATAGCTGTGACCTCTTAGAGCTGCCTTAGCTGTACCCCAAAATTCTGATAAGTTTTTAATTTCATTTGAACCTAGAAATCTATTCTCTATTTTGTTTTATTTTGCTTTTAAATACAGTCTCGTGCAAACCAAGCTACTCTCAAAGTCACTATGCAGTTCGGGCTAGCAGAATTCTTGCTAATCTTGATGACTCTACTTCCTGTGTGGTGCTAGGATTACAGCTCTGTGCTCTAATGTCCTGCTTGATTCTACACACTTTACAATTTACTTCCCGATTTCTCTAGTGACCACTGCTCGCTCAGGAGTATTTCTCAGTCTCTAGTACTTTTTATAGTTTTGCGTTTTCTCATGCTAATTCTAGTTTTTCCCCTACTATGATTAAATGAGATGCAAGAATTTATTTTGATTTTTTGAGGGGTATGGTAAGGTCTTTCCTGTGACCGAGAGTATGATTTTAGAGAAATTTCAGTAGGTTACAGAAAGAATGTATACTCTGCAACAGTTGGATGTGATATTCAGAGGATGTCCATTTGAGCTATGGTATAACTTATTCTAAAGAATCCTCATTTCTAGCCTGAACGACTTATTTAAGCATGAGAGTGGGTTATTGAAATCACCAGCTATATTTTTATCAGAGACTGTTTAACCTTTTATGTTTATTAGCGTTTTCTTTTAGTGAATTGGGAGCACCA
>CAWTZC010002113.1:0-42356 GCA_963919715.1 Microtus obscurus | reverse complement strand
GAGACCAGCCCCTTTTTGCTGCTCTATAGGACTCAGAGGACCACAGCTCGGCACCATCCTAGGAAAATCTCTGTTTAAAACTGGGGCTGTGGGAGTCTGAGAACAGGGAACAATTACAAATCAGGTGCCTGGAATTAAACCTCCACAACCCTCGCATGAAAGACAGCCCTGGGATGCTGTTCTGCGGAGTGGAAAGGCCAGACACGAGAAGCACTGACATATGTATCTCTGGAGGCTTGGCTCGGGAAGTGATGTAAGTATAGAATGGTAGCCCTGCCCTCGGTGGATTGGCTTAGGCCTCATCACATGTGAACAGCAGTAGAATTTGATAGCCCTGAGCCTGAGGTCAGCAAGAGGCTCAGTCTCTGGGGCCACGCATCTATGTTTGCTGCTGTAGAATCTGAGAACCCTGAAGCTCCAGGAGAGTACCTGACATCCAGAGCTGCATCCCTCCAGAGGGATGGTCCATATGTAAGGGGTGGGGAAGTATGAAGGCAGTTTCCCTTGCCCAGATCTCACCGCTATGGTTGCTTCCTCCAGTACCAACACACTCAAGAGACATGTCCTCTCCTCCTCCAGCTAGGTGGGGCTGGCAGGCAGAGAGAATAACTAGAAGGAGAAATCTAAGAGGAGAAGTAGCCAGAGAAAAAGGAGGACATCAGGGGCCAGCCATCCAGCCACACAGCAATCCATGGAGTAAAAGTAAGATTTACAGAAGTAAGGGAATGGGAAAAGCCCAGAGGCAAAAGGTAGATGGGATGATTAGTTAAGGAAAGCTGGCAAGAAACAAGCCAAGCAAAGGCTGGATGTTTATAACTAAGAATAAGCTCCCACATGATTTGTTTGGGAGCTGGGTGGCAAATCCCCAAAAGAGTGAATAAAGAGTAAAGAAAATCACACTACACTGTTCCTGTAAGCAACCCCAATAAGCTTGTTGATCCACCGCTGGGCTAGGCTTGAGTGGAGCCCTTATGTTGGTCTATCATTGGGATTGAAGATGGTAAAGTTGTTCCATGTGAGGACATGGTCCACAACAGCTCCAAAGGCATGCACACAACGGGCAGCCTCCCGTTTCTGGGTACCAGAAGGATGGTGTTCCAGGGACTCGTCTTTTCTTCTCCTTTGCCCCTCTCCTGCTCCCCGCTGTTTTCTTTGAAATACAATTTTTACTAGTGTTTTCAGAGTATAATGTGAAAAAAGTCTTTTACATGTTTAGTCTCCTCATTTTGAATCTTATCATCTTTTGCTTTTCAGTCTGTGGGTGTCTTTGGCGGTGAAGTGTGGTTTTTTTGGAGACCCCGAGGGGCTGGATCCACAATTGCTTATTGGAGCACATTAGCCAGTTCCTGTGGGTTTTGGTGGCTGGTAGCTGAAACAAGCTGGTGGAGATATTCTGACAACTAACAAAGTAGACTCCAAACTACCGTTAGCTGGGGGAGACAGGCACCACATCTAAGTAAAGGGAGGAATTAGTAAGAAGAGGTGACAATTATAAGTATGTTTGTATTAAACATTGGAGTTCTCAAAGCAAACACTAATGGGCATAATAGTAAGGTAGGTAGTGTCTTTACCTACTGTACATTAGACAGGGGATGAATATCTTCAATACTTAAAGAACTGAGAAAAGGCAAGCACTAAAGCATTCAGCAAACAAATGGGCTACTGAATGGACAGACAGTGCTCAAAAGAGGAGATACAAGTGCCATCAAACAACTGAAAAGTGTTCAACATCTGTACCTACCAACACGATGCAGATCAACTCAGTTTCACGATCCCATTTCACTTCAGACAGAGTGAACATCTAGGAACACCATCTAACAAGTGCAGAGGGAGATGTGGGAAAAGAGGAAACTTATGTGTTGCTGGTGAGGCCATGAACACACACAAGCACTGTGGAAGTCAGTGTGAGGGTTCTCTGAAAAAGTAAAGATTGAACTAGCACATAACCAATTATACATGGCTTGGTATCGATCTAAGGACTGTAAGTCCACAGAGGCGCATGTACAACCATGTTCACCACTGTGCTCACCACAGTAGATAAGAAGTGGAACTAGCTTCGTTTATCAACAGGTAGATAGAAAAGAAAACATGGTGCATACGCAAGGCATTTCATTCAGCTACAAAGAAAAATGTAATCATGGTGTTAGCAGGAAAACAAAACTGAAGATCATTATATGATGTGGAATCTAGATTTACATGTGTGTGTGTGTGTGTGTGTGTATGTGTGTGCATGTATGAGTGCACATGTGTGTATGTGACATAGGTCATTAAAATAGAAAGGAGACCATGAGAGGGAGGGAGGAGATCTTAAGTAAAAGCAGAGGGTAAAGGAAGGAGTGGAGTCCACATGACATACAAGCAGATGTAAGGGGCATGTGTGATGAAAATGCTATCGCGACACCATTACATTAGGTGCTAACTTAGACATTTAGGAAAAGTTCAAAGCTTAGAATAAAATTGAAGAAGAGACATATGTTTATGTTGAAAGTACTAAAAAGAAGACAAATATTATGTTAGTCAAAGCACACACTTAGGTTTGGAAGCTGTAACAGGCACAAACATTTATTCAACAGGGCAAAGAAACCTTTGTGTTGGAAGGCAAAACAATGGAGAATTTTCTCACCACCAAAGTGCAGTATAGTTGGGTGGAATATAATGTGATAATGTTTGCTTTTAATTTTTTCACAGAAATCAATAATCTCTGAGTTCCTGCCCTGACTTCCACAGTGATGCAAAATAAACCCTTTCCTCCCCAAGTTGCTTTCATCATAGTGCTCCATCCCGGCAATAGCATTCTTAACTAAGCTAGCTAGGGACGAGGAAAAGTTCTTAATGAAGAGAAAATTTGGGTGCTCTCCCCAAGGCTCACAGGCCACTGCATGGCAGATAAAATGAAGCAGGTATCTTTGAAAGTACTCTGGGCCAAGCCTCAAGGTCACGAAAAGATGGTGGCCCTGGATGTGTGGCTGGACACAGGGCAACTGGATGGCCATCAACACTCCTCTCTGTCTCTGATGCTAGCCCGTTCAGTGGCATAAGTAATAGGCTGACAAAAGCATGCTGGCACCAAGAAGAGAGTTTTCCCCCTAGCAGTGTTCCCACATTGTCTCCTGATGACATTTTAACAGGGTGCCTGCCACAGGCGAGAACTACTTAGAGCCCCAGAGCCCCATCTCTCTGGGGAAATAAAAGAAGATTAGAATTGAGAGGCATCCGCTGACAGCTGGTGCAGATGGATTCATGGATGTGGAGGCCATTCCAGCTTCCAGGGATCGGAGTGGACTGAGCTACTCGGGGCTGGTCACAGAAGTGGTAAGCCGTATGGGAAGAGATTCAGAGCAGAACAAGCAGCCTGGTGAGGGCGCTGCACTTCACAACGCTAAGATGAAGCCATGATCCAGTGACGTAACTGGCCCGCTGGTAGTTCCTCAGGGATGTGGTACCCAAAGGGAGGGTGAGGCTAGAGATGGAGAGCTGGGTTTGGGTACATATGTGATGGCAGCCATGAGGCAGGTGGCATCACAGAAAGAAAGTATGGAGGGAGGAGAAAGCCAGAGGAACTCTAATGCCCAGGGGTTCAGTAAAGGAGGAGACTGAGCGAATGTAGAGAAGTGGAGGTAAACAGAGAAGGGTGTGCAGGGTCTCTCTCTTCAGATGGGCAGCGTTCTGGAGGCTGTAATGGTCCATAGCACTCACACAGAGAAAGGCTGCAAAGGGATTTTGGCTTTAGTCACCCTCTGGTCCTTGATGACATGGAACTTGAGAGTTTCCAAAGAAGGAGGAGGCAGAAATGGTGATGCGGGTGAGGGATGGAGGGAGGTGAGAAAATGGCCAGTGATGACCTCTGTAGCCTTTGCCTGAGCAGAGGAAAAGAGATGGGCGTGGCTGGGAGATGTGTGGGGTGGGGCCGCGACTTTTATGCCTGTTTGTGTAGGTGAGGAGTGAAGCACCAGGATGTCAGGAGCCATCACTAACAGCTAGACTGCCCCCACTCTCTGTATTAGCAGGGGCCACCTAGAGTGCTCATTCACAGTCTGGGAGAGCTGTAAATGTCCTTCAGATGTCTTCCAGGAGTGGCCAAGGGACAGAGGGATTTAGTAAAAATGCTACAAGATGTTGGGGTCTTGAAGCAAGGTCACATGGAAGTGCAGTATCTGTGTGCAAGTGTCTGAGTGTGAATGTGTGTGTCTGTGAGGCACTACTTTCTGGCACTAAGGTTTCAAACTGAAGTCATTTGCAAAAGCTGTGTGTGGACAGGTGCATTCAGAAGTGTGAGCCTGAACATTAATAGGGCCTTTAGTTCTGCAATGAGAAGACCTCGTTAGCGAAACCTGTTACTCTTTTATATCCATCTGTGGTGAGGTCACAGTGGACCATGGGTTTCAGCATGACCCACTTGTCCTCATCCACACATAAAATAAATTTAAGTCCCACTGAGACCTTTCCAGCTAGTGGGTTTGCTTGGCATTTCATCCCCCCTTTCCTCCCTTTTCAGTCTTTTTTTTTCTTCTCCTTATTTTCCACTTCCTCACCTTGGTAACATCTTCCTTTCTTTAACTTATTCTAAAATGTGACCTCACCAGATTTTCAAATACCATTCACAAGTTGCAAACCTCAGGTTAAAGCTTAGAGGGAAGCACAGGTCATTGAGACTTCAGGAGGCAATGGATGCCCCAGTTTGGCCATGGCTGGCACTTTGCGTTGCTGTCCAAAGAATCTCTGTAAGAGGCAGATTCAGTCCCGTCCTTCGTGTGAATGTTCTTAGAACACATGAGCCCCTGAGCACAGCAGATGTGAGGATCTGGTTCTCCGCTGTTTGGGCAGCGGTGGGGTGGGGTGGGCAGGGTGGGGCAGGCTGACTGTGCTGTGCTGAGTTTCCTGGTACCTGGACAGCAGAACTCTTCAGCTACTCAGTCAAATGCCATCCAAGAAGCTCCCGAATATCTTGCTTCCAGAAAAGACCAAAACTGAAGCAAGGCTGGGAGCTGTGTGGTGGTCTCCCCGCTCTGGGTCTTAGGAACTGGACTTTCCTTTACTATCTCTTTCTAATGCCCTTTCCCCCACTTCCACTGATACTGGCTTCACTCGTGAGCATTTAGCCAAACCCTATATGTTTGTCTTCCTCTGGCAAAACTCAAGATATCTGGTAATGCCAATTGGAGCATAGAGCTCAGGCTGTTAGCTGGTCTTAGAAGGCTACAGGGGCTTTCCTAAGAGCTTAGGGCCAACGATGGAGTAGATGTGGCTGCTCCTCTTGACTGGCCCAGTACAATGGAGGGGACAGTCATGAGATGGTGTGATACATGGCTTAGTGGCATGAGCACATGCCTTGGGAACAGGCTGGAAGTAACACAGACCGTGAAACTGACCGTGTGCAACAGTTGAATGACAGGGAGGCAGGGGAGTCAGACTGGACCTAGAGGGCCAGTTGGGAGCTCACTAGAGAAAGGGAAAGGGATGGAGGTATTCCAGGGTTAGTGAAAAAAGGCATAGGCACAAAGTGTTCAGAGAAGAGGTGGGGTTATAGAAGGGGAGGGGCAGCAGCAGTGACCGACTGGAGTCAACACCAAAGGGAGCGCTGGGTACTAGGCTTGAAAAGACCCTCAGTGCTATTTCCTGCCCATAGAAACCGCAGCAAGATGCTGAGCAGGAGAGTGACTGAGGGACTCTGTGGACATCACATACTGGAGAAGTAAAGCTTCAGGAAGCAGGCACAACTTTCATAGGAAGAAGGCGAAGTGTGTAACACCACAGCAGAAGCTGCCATTCCTTCCGTAGCCACATCCTGCTGGGGATGGGTCTAGGTAGAGCAGATCACAGGAGTCTCTGCTTCTCCTGAGCTCTGCGGAATCTCTGGATGGTCAGAGTCTTCTTTGTGTAAACGTGAGGTAAACTAAGTCCCAATTAGTTCAGGATGTTCTGGTGGGAATGTGCTTTGGAGGCACTTTCTTTAGGAGAAGAATTACTTCTATTTTCTTTTGATGTTTTTTTTTTTTTTTGGTTAGCATATATTCAGTTTACAGTGACAGGCTTTATAATAACATTTTCCATCAAGTATAAATGTGCTTTGACCATATCTACTCTTCCATTTACTCCTCCTGCTCCCCCACCTGTTAGTCATTTTCTCCTTCCCAAACACTCTTCTTTCTACCTTCATGTCACGTATATAGATATGTACATAAAGTCTAGGTTCCACATGTAAGAGAAAACGTAATTCTTCTCTTCTGATCTGGCTTATTTTGATTAGTATGTGTCTGCATTGGGGTTTCTAGTGCTGTGACAAAGCGTCACAACCAAAAGAAACTTGGGGAGGAAAGGGTTTATTTCAGCTTCTAACTCTCAGGCCAAGGGGACTCAGGTCAGGAGCCCAGAGGTAAGAACTGAAGCAGGGGTCATGAGGAATGCAGCTAAGGCCGCCTGATCAGTTATAGAAATAAGAATTATAGCTGATTGGAGTGTTTTGGAACTATTTTGTTAAGAACATATTCGTGCAAATGTACACATATAGTAGGCAGATATTTTATTTTTTTATTTCTTTAACCTATAGTATAGCATCAATTGAGATAATCAGTGGTTCTTATATTAAAGTTATGAGAATCTAAAAGAATGCCCATCAAGGGACATTGCCACTTACTCTAAAATATACAAGGCATTGTGTTGTGGTTGCGTGTACATGGGAGAGTCACATTTGACATTGTGCATGAGATAGTTAGACCACGTTGGGCATTGTTAGAATCTGACTATTATTTCCTTTTTTTAAATTAATTAATTAATTTATTTATTAAAGATTTCTGTCTCTTCCCCACCTCCGCCTCCCATTTCCCTCCCCCTCTTACAATCAAGTCCCCCTCCCTCTTCAGTCCAAAGAGCCATCAGGGTTCCCTGCCCTGTGGGGAGTCCAAGGACCACCCACCTCCATCCAGGTCTAGTAAGGTAAGTATCCAAACTGCCTAGGCTCCCACAAAGCCGATACGTGCAGTAGGATCAAAAACCCATTGCCATTGTTCTTGAGTTCATCGGGAACTCACCAAGACCAGCCAACCTAGGTCTGAAAAAGCCTGGGATAAAACCGGTCTTGGGAAAAAACATAGAGACAATGAGGACTACTGACTATTATTTTCATTCAGAAATTAAGCATGGCAAAAGGAGATAGTGTGTCAAGGTGGCAAGGGGCAGACAGATTTGAGATGGTTGATCTTGGCTGTCAACTTGACCACATCTGATATCAACTAAATCCCAATCAGCTGGGCATGCTGTGAAGGATATTTATTTATTTATTTATTATTGGGAAAAAAAAGAAATCCGCCTCCTCTCCACCTCCCTCCCCCTCCCCCCTCCCTCCTCCCCCCTTCCCCCCCCAGCCCGAAGAGCAGTCAGGGCTCCCCGCCCCGTGGAAAGTCCAAAGTCCTCCCCCATCAATCCTGGTCCAGGAAGGTGAACATCCAAACCGGGTAGGCTCCCACAAAGCCAGAACATGAAGTAGGATCAAAACCCGGTACCATCGTCCCTGGCCCCTCATCAGCCCTCACTGTCCGCCAAATTCAGAGAGTCCAGTTTTATCCCATGCTTTTTCAGCCACAGTCCAGCTGGCCTTGGTGAGCTCCCAATGGATCATCCCTACTGTCTCCACGGGTGGGTGCACCCCCTGTGGTCCTGGCTTCCTTGCTCATATTCTCCCTCCCTCTGCTCCTCATTGGAACATTGGGAGCTCAGTCCGGTGCTCCAGTGTGGGTCCCTGTCTCTATCTCCATCCATCTTCACTAAGGCTATCCACCCGGAGCGGGGAGTGCCTGCCTTCCGGGCAGGTCTCAAGGTTCCCTGTAAGGGAGCTTGGGCACCTACAGCTGATGCTCCAGGGTCTCCAGTGGTCTCCTGGACCCAGTGCCGCCTCCCATATGTGAAGGATTTTCTTGATTGGGTCATTGGAGGTCAGAAGACCCACCTGAAACCTGGCCACACTTTCGGGTGGTAGCTTACATATAAAGGACACAGAAGAAGGAAGCGTTACTTTTTGTCTGCTTGCCCCCAACTCTCACTGGCAAGTTCACCCATCCTGCTGTTGAGGCATTTCTTTGCTGGAATCAGAATCTATTTCTTAGGGATTCCAATGTAGACTGAAGACCAGCTGAGATAGCCAATCTTGTGAACTGAATAACTACTATCTATAGATAGAATAATTTCTATCTATAGATAGTCATTGTTAACCTAGTCAGACCATAGCCTGTAAGCCACTCTGATAAATCCCCTTTATCTATCTATCTATCTATCTATCTATCTATCTATCTATCTATCTATCTATCTATCTATCTATCTATCTATCATCTACCCATCCTATCAGTTCTGTTTTTCCAGAGAACCCTGACTAACATATCATCACACACTGAAGGCCAGCAGCTGTCTAGAAGTCCTCTGGGAGCCTAGTGCTAGATTGGGACTGTAGAAAGAGTTAGTCTTGTGAATTGAACAACTACTGGATTTTTGGACTCTCCAACAGGAGACAGTTCTTGTTAGACTACCTGAACCATAGCCTGTAAGTCATTATAATAAATTCCCTTTATATGTATGCATATGTATACTATAAATATTCATTCTGTAAGGTCTGTTACTATAGAAAACCCTGACTAATACAATAATACAACATGGGAATCCAGAGTTTCACCCATTTTTCCTGAGAATACAGTTGTTCTAAGAATATAAGAATATGTATAAAGTCAACATTGTACGAAAGAGGGGAAATTGAGGTGCCCAGCATGGGCTCAGGTTCTTATTCTCACACCCACCCAACAAGGAGCCCAGGCTCACCTATTTCAAGCCTTCCTCTTTGTCATAAAAGCGTCCCAAGAGCCCTGGTCCTGAAAGAGATATCAGGCCTTGGGAGAGTTGCAAAAACAGCAAAGAGGAGGCAAAAGGTTATCCTGAAATGATGCTTCGTGTCAGGGGACTGCCAGGCAGGGACAGCAGGAAGGGCTGAGGTGGGGCTGCCTTCATGTTCCTTAAATCTGTCACTGCATGCAGTGTCTGCTCAGGACCTGGTTTGAGAAGGGGAATATAAATGACCATATCTTCCAGAGTAATGTCTTTTGGTTTGATAAGGTTATTTAGCCACCCAGGCTTGGGCTTCTGGGGCCACGCTGTATGCCCAGCCATGGGAGCTGCTGTGGGCATAGATGTATCAAACACAAAGGCCAGTATCCGAATCTGTCATCAGCGCTAAGATGTCATAAGGCCCCACATCCTTTGCAATGTGATTCTGTCTCAGAAGGATGTAAATACAATTTCCATTGTAGTCTATCCTGATTTCCTTTACCTTTAGTAAGGATAGAGGGTGGCCGGCCTCTTCCTACAGAAACTGAGCTTATCACTGGCGATGCCAACATTAATCTTAAAAATGCCCGGCAAAGAAGGCAGCAGGCAAATGGCCCACGTTTCCAGGCGCACGTTTACTTCTCTATTTGTCTCCACATCTTGGCTCCTTTACTTTGAGATAAGCGTAAGGAACCTAGAGAGACGCATAAATTATTTGGCGCTTTTATTACTCCGGTTCTCATAATAGGCTACACTGTGTGACCCGACTGTATCTCTTCCAGGAAATTTATGTTGTGACAAGAATTCCTCCTAAGAGAAAGGTCCCACTCCAGGGGAGGTTTATTAAGAGTGTATTTATAGCTGATCTTGATGTTCCAAATGCTTCACTCTTGGGACACGGCGGAGCTCAAGTGCATGGGACAGTGGGTATATGAGGAGGGAGCAGGGTCCCCAGGGAGGGGCTTCATCGGGAGCTTGGCTCTTGGCACCCACTACATGGGAACTGTAGAGAAGATGCTTCTCTACCCCTGTATCAAGTTGTGTCAACTGGAAAGTGGATGGACGGGAGTTCAGTGGATTTTATGCTGCGTGGTTTGGGGATGAAGATGCTGTTTGCAGAAGGTTCTCTTATGAACAAAGCGCCCCAGGACTTTGAAGCCTTGGCCTCCACTTGCCAGCTGTAAAGGTGTCAGGTGATTTAACCTTAGCTCGTTCAAATCTGAAAGCAAGATAAGTTGGAGGACTCGAAGGATCATGTCTTCTCTGTGTGTATGCGTACGCATGCTTCCTCGGCATCCGTCCCTGACCCACACTGAAAATGCCATTAGGTAAAAGCACACAAAGTGGCCGCACCCGGGGCCATCTGCTAGCAGGAAAGTGCCCATCATTCATCACCTCCCTTAAGTGCCTTTGCGTCCATGCGGGGGAGATGCATGGCTGTCTTCCCCCTCTGAGATCCCCTCACTCCTGGCCTCAACTGCCCAGACAAAACAGATGGGAAGGAATTACTCTCCCAGTCAGGTCTGATGTATTCTTCTGGAAACTTTCACAGCAGTTAGAAGTGGGATTCTGCCCCTCCCCTTGCTGAGGGGCTGTCTGAGGCCCAGCCTCTGGGATATCGGCTGCCAATGACCGGCCTCTTCACACTGCACACGTTCACCTGGTACCAGCATCAGGTTTCTGGGTAAGACCCTGCTGTCCGGCAGTGGGTTCACCCAGTTTTCAGTAGGCAGGAAGAGGTGTGGCCAGTCCAACCAAGTGCACAGTGCTTGACCTCCAGTTGATGACGGCTTCATCACTGTCACTCGAAGCTGCCATCTGTGTTTCACCAAGAGCAGCCTGTTTGTACTTGTGGGATTGCTTCCTCTAAGAGGGACACACGATAGACTCACTGCCGTCGGCTCTGAAGACAGCCCTAGTGAAGTTTCTCAAGCAGCAAATTCCGTCAGAGTCAGAAACACACCTTTATTTATTTATTTTTGTTGTTGTTTTTGTTTTTCAAAACAGGGTTTCTCTGTAGCTTTGGAGCCTGTCCTGGAGCTCTTGTAGACCAGGCTGGCCTCGAACTCACAGATCCACTTGCCTCTGCCTTTTGAATACTGGGATTAAAGGTGTGCGCCACCACCACCCGGCCCAGAGCCACAACTTAAGAAATTTTTCACTTACAAACGCTAAACTACCCATAGTTATACATAGATGTCATCTCCAAACTGAGATGGGGTCAGAGATTCCCACAGGGGTCCCACTTCAATTTCCAAGCCTCTCTAGGCCAGTGGCCCCCACAGGGAGGTAGGAAGTAACTCACTTGGATACTCAAGAGCAGACCAGTGTT
Organism: Microtus obscurus; assembly: GCA_963919715.1. Classification (NCBI taxonomy): domain Eukaryota; kingdom Metazoa; phylum Chordata; class Mammalia; order Rodentia; family Cricetidae; genus Microtus; species Microtus obscurus. The sequence continues at coordinate 31,219 of CAWTZC010002113.1, read as the reverse complement.
GTACCCTAATGACAGCTTCCCAGACCTGAATACTCACGGCAACAGGAGGTACAGATGACCTTTGGCTACCAAGATCCTTTGTGTACTGCACCAGAAGTCAATCTCTAGTGTGCTGTTATAGAGTTCTAACAACACTGAGGACTAGGCTTAGACATGCTTTGTAGAAAGAGTAGACAGATACTGGAGAAGTTTTAGAATGACATTGAAATCCAGTCAGTGAATCTGAGCAGGATATAGTTAGGATTATATATGTATATATATACATATGTATTGTGCACGTACACACACACACACACACACACACACACACACACACGTAACAATAATTAATGGCCACAGATTTGAAAGAGAGCAAGGAGAGCCTAAGGGAGGATTGGAGGAAGGAAAGGGAAGGGAGGAATAATGTATATTATAATCTCAAAAATAAAAGGAATAATAAAAGATGGACAAATATGAAAATAGCTGTTATCATAACTTGAAAAATAAAGTCCAAACAAAACAAAAATGAGAAATGTATGTGTGGTCATACACACCCCAAGGAATGAGCGACTGCAGCCTACACATAGATTTGGTGTCCAAAGGCTTTATATTCTGTTCTCATCTATGGAACTAATAACGCTAATGGCAGGAATTCAGTTAAATGGTTATCCACTTCCAAGGTTCATCATTCACCATGTGCTGCACTAAACACTTTAGAGACACAGGGCCTACGGTGACAACTCCATGAAATAGACGTTAATTTCTCCAGAGACTCAGAGACGTTAAGCCACTTAAGATAAACACTTTGAAGCCTTGGAACTCAGACCTGAGAGCTCCTGAAGCACCCTGTCTGTCCTGCCTACACTCAGTGTTATCCAGGAAGCCCCGGCCATGAGGCAGATGCTCTTGGCTCCTCCCTCCTCTCTCCCTCCCTCTCCCTCCTCTCTCTCTCCTCTCTCCCTTCCCTCTTCTTTCCTTCATTTTAAACAGCTCAGTGCAATGCTGAATTGATGTATAATAGAAATATCTCTCTGCCTTGTCTCCCGAATTTAAGAAAAACACGTTTCATTTCTCAGGGTCATTAACTGATGCTGGAGGGAGGTTCTGTACAGATGAACTTCATGAGCTTGAGAAAGTTCCCTTCTCTTCCTAGTGCATCAATCTCTCTCCTTCCCCCTTTAATCATGAAAGTTCTTAGATTTTTCAAACCTTTCTCTTTATTAACAAAATTATGGTTTGTATCTTTATTCTATCAATATACAGTATAACATATGTTGATATTTAGATGAAATGAACCTTGTATTTGAGAATAAATCATACTTAATCATATTTAGTTAATTTTAAAAAGTTGACGTCAAGCTCCAAGGTCTAACCATATGAGTCTGCCTGATTATCTACCCTCTCTCCCCGGATCTAACCCAGGTCCTATATCCAGTGTCTGGACTAGTCTAGTTGCCCCTGGTTGTGCCTCTAATAACATCTAGTCTTCCACCAGGACTGGATCTGTCTGTTCTCAACCTTCGGACCCATCCCACATCACACCCAAGCTCTGCACCCAGTCAGATCTTGTGCATCATTCTCTGGGGTCTATCCAACTCATTCTGCCTGGTCACCTTCTCCTTGAGCCCACCTAACCCGCAGATATACTCCCAAACTTGACCTCTGGACCAGAATGTCCATTCCATATACCAGAATAGTCTCCTGCGTCCACCTGACTTCATTCTACTGAGGCACATCTATGGACTTGCACTTTCTCTCTTTTGCCCCAAACTGTCTGTCCATATTAGAAATAAGCTAACAAAAGAGGTCCACATACTCAGAACTCATCACAAAAAATACAAACAGCATGAAAGATCAAGGAAATGTCTCCTTCCCCAAAGATTCACCAGTCCTTTTGAAATGTTTGTATTAAGATTTACCTAGATGAATCTCAAGACACAGAATTCAAAAAGAACAGTGATAAGCTTCATCAAAGAACTTAAGGAATTTAAAGAAGACAGAAGAGAATAAATACCTGAGTGATGCCCAAGAAAACACAAACAAGATTTATGGAAATAATGAAGACAATTCAGGATGTGAAAACAGAATTTAATAAAAAGAAGCATCGATGAGGGCTTAAGAAGAAATGAAGAAAGTATTAAAAATACCAATAACGGAACCAGAAAACTCCAAGGAAATTCTCACAACTGGAATGAGTCATCAGTAGATAGAATATCAAAACCTGGAGATGAAGTAGAGGATTTGGTGAAATAAGAAACACACACACACACACACACACACACACACACACACACACGTGAAAAAAACATACAGGAAATGTGAGACACTATGAAAAGATGAAACTTTTGAATTATAGGAATAGTAGCAGGAGAAGAATCCCAGGTCAATGGCGTAGAGCAGATCTCCACCAACATTATGGAAGAAAGCTTTCCTAAACTAAAATATAGACATATCCATATCAAAACAAGATGCCAAACTGACAACACCAGAAAAGAAATTTCCTATGGCATGCCATAGTTAAAATATAACGTATACAGAATAAAGAAAGAGTATTGAAAGCAGCAAGAGAAAAAACACAAGTCACATATAAAGGGAAATCCCTCAGAGTAACTACTGATGTCTCAATAGGAACTTTGAAAGCCAGAAGAGCATGGAGCAGTGCAATCCAAGTCCTAAGAGACCATGATGGATAACTTATACTAATATGCCCCGAAAATCTATCTGTTGTAGTTGAAGGAGGATGAAAAACTTTCTATAATATAAATAGTCCCTCAACCCCTCATTTATACCTGACTTATATCTTTGCATTACATATAAAGAAAACACAGAAGGCAGTATTTAGGACTAAAAAGAGGAATGAGCATAACCAAGAGTCTGAAGAAAAAAATACAAAACTTTAATGATTAAACCACAAAGTCATACTAAGAACTACAACAACAAAATTCAACAATACAACGGCTACAGTCAACACACACCTTTCAATAATAACTTTAAATCTTAGCAACTATAATTCTCCAATGAAAAGACACAGGCTGACTGAATGGATCAAGCTGGGGGGAAGTCCATCTATTTGTTATCTGTAAGAAAGACAGCTTAGCTTTAAAGATAGGCACTGCGTTAGAGTAAACGGATAGACAGAAGCACCGGGAAGCCAGGAAGCATGTCGGCATCACTAGCTTAATATCTGGCAAAAGAGACTTCAAATTAAAAGTAATCAGAAGAGATAAAGGCAGACACTTAATTCTAATTAAAGGAAGAGTTAACCAAGAGGGCATTACTGCTTTAAACATATATGCACCAAACTCTGGTATATGCAATTTCAGAAATAATATACTAGTGGAATTAAAGACATGAATTAATACCCACTACTAGCAGTAAGTAATTTCAATACCCTACTTTGTCCAATAAGCAGGTCATTAGGAAAAACTAATGGAGAGAAATATCAGAATTAAATGACATCATTCATCAGATGGACTTAACAGATCTGCACTGTATCCATCCAAATACAAAGAATGTTCATTATACTTGGTAGCATCTCTAAAATAGCACAACATGGGACATAAAATAAATCTTACAAATTCAGAAAGACTGAAACAGCTTTATTTAACTTATCTGACTACAGTGCAATAAAACATAAAATTGGCAGCAAATGAATTTCTAGTAAATGGCCAGTTACACGGAGATTAAATGATTCATTGTCAAATGATGAATTGGTCAAAGTAGAAATAAAAAAAATCCTGGAACTAAGTAAAATGGAAATACAACACAACTTAATCTCTGGGGCATATAATAAATGTCTTACAAAGGAAATTTATAGATCTAAGTGATTGCATTAAAAATAATCAGAGAGAGTCCAAATAAATGACTTAATGATGCAAATAAAAATTTGGAAAAACAAAAACAAACCAAATTCTGTTGATGACAAGAAGAAATAAAAATAAGAGCAAAAATTAATGAAATTGAAACAAAGAAAACAACACAAAGAATCAACGTAGGTAAGAGTTGATTCTCTGAGAGGATAAACATAAGCAACAGGCCCTTGGCCCAGCTAACCAAAAGAAAGAGCGGACTCAAATAAATAGACTCAGAAACAAACAGGGAAACATTACAACATGCACCAAAGGGGAAAAAAAAATCACAAGGAAATACTTTAAAAACATCCTGTATTCCATTAAGTTTGTAAACCTAAAAGAAATGAATAAGTTTCTAGATTTAGCCAAACCACTAGACTTAAACCAAGAAGAAGTCAACAATCTAAACTGAACAATGAAAAATTAGGTGACTGAAATAAAAAGCCTTCTAGCTAAAAAATGTTCCGGGCCAGATGGACTCACAGCACAATTCTACCAGACTTTTGGAAAATATGTATAGTCAGTTCTTTCAGCTACTAAAAGAATAGATACATAAGGAACATTCCCAAACTCCTTCTATGATCCAATATCTATCAACCCAGGTAAAGAGACAAAAGAATGGAAAACGATAGGTCAATATCCTTAATGAATATAGAATAAGAAATGCTCAATAAAATATTTCCATAATACAGATATATTTTTAAAAGATTATCTATTGTGAGAAAGTTGGCTTTATCCTAGAGATGCAGGGATGTTTCAGCATACACAGCTCAATAAATGTAATAGACAACATAAATGGACTTATAAAAATCACCAGAGCATCTCAATAGATATGGAAAAAGCCTTTGACAAAACGCAACATGCCTTAATGATAAATGTTCTAGAGAATGTAGGACTAGAGGGAACACATCTCAGCATAATAAAAGCTGTATATGAAAAGCTCAGTCAGTATCATCCCAAATGGAGGGGGAAAATGAGGCCGACTCACTAAAAGCAGGAACGAGAAAGGGCATCCTCTATCTCCATTCTGCCAACATTGTGCTAGAAATACTAGCTGGAGCAGTAAGGCAAAAGAAGAAACTAAAAGACATACAAACAGGTAAAGAAGTCAAACTACCTCCATTTGCAGACGACATGCCATTATACATATACGATTAAGGAGATAAAAATCAAAACAACTTTGAGAGTTCCTTTTACCCCAACCAGAATGCTGAAGATCCACAAACCATGGACAGAAATGCTGGAGAGGATGTGGGGAGATGGGATCCCTCATTCACTGTTGATGAGATTACAAGCTGGTCCAGTTACTCTGGAAATCAATGGAGAATCCTCAAAAAGCTAAAAATGAATATACATATGACCCAACTACACCACCCCTTGGCATATGCCCAGCCGACTTGATATCCTACTCCACAGACAGTTGCTCAGCCACATTCATTGCTTCTGTATTCAGAAAAACTGGGAAATGGAAACAATCTAAATGTCCTTCAACTGGTGAATTGTTAATGAAAATACAGTATGCATGCATGACGGAATGCTATTCAGCTGTAACGAAAAACGAAATCATGAACTTTGCAGGTAAATGGACAGAACTACAAAAGATTATACCGAGTGAGGAGGTAACCTGGATTCAGTATATCCGAATCCTAAAATACGAATATACAACCTAGAGTAACTACAGAAATCAGGAAAGTAAAAAGGGATCATTGTGTGTATATGTGTGCATGTGTGTGTGCATGCGCGTATGTGTGTGAATGTGTGTGTGTGTGTGTGTGTGTGTGTGTGTGTGTGGTACTAGAGAAGGGAAGAGCAGGTATAAACCATCTAAAGGAGAAATGGGAAAAATGGGCTTTAATTATGGAGGGGGTAGGTAAATAAATATAGAAGGAGGAGGATAAAATAATAGTAAGGTCTTTAAAAGTCTTTAAAAGCCATAAAATTATAATATTAAGTATACTTTTAAAAACCTATAATAAACGTAAGTCTGTATATATATGTGTGTGTACACACACACACACACATATATATAGTTTAAATGAAAATTTTTTATTTGATCTGACAATGCTCTCTACAAGAGCCATAGACTAACTACCTAACAAAAACCTAACACCAGGCAGGAGAAGCCCTTTTTTTTTTTTTTTTTTTTTGGGTTTCGTGACGTTTTTATTTTTTATATTTATTTATTTATTTATTTATTTATTTATTTATTTATTTATTTAAGATTTCTGTCTTTTCCCCACCGCAGCCTCCCATTTCCCTCCCCCTCCCCCAGTCAAGTCCCCCTCCCTCTTCAGCCCAAAGAGCTATCAGGGTTCCCTGCCCTGTGGGAAGTCCAAGGACCACCCACCTCCATCCAGGTCTGGTAAGGTGAGCATCCAAACTGCCTAGGCTCCCACAAAGCCAATAACGTGCAGTAGGATCAAAAACCCATTGCCATTGTTCTAGAGATCTCAGTAGTCCTCATTGTCTCTATGTTTTTTTCCCAAGACAGTTTTAACCCAGGCTTTTTCAGACCCAGGCCAGCTGGCTTTGGTGAGTTCCCGATAGAACATCCCCACTGTCTCAGTGTGTGGGTGCACCCCTCGTGGTCCTGAGCTCCCTGCTCATGCTCTGTCTCCTTCCGCTCCTGACTTGGACCTTGAGATTTCAGTCCGGTGCTCCAATGTGGGTCTCTGTCTCTGTCTCCTTTCATCGCCTGATGAAGGTTAATATTCAGGTGGATGCCTATATGTTTTTCTTTGGGTTCTCCTTCTTATTTAGCTGGAGAAGCCCTTTTTTGAGTTTTTGGTCAGGGCTGATCAAGAAACTCCCCAAATATCACAGGCTATTTTGCTTTTGCACTTGGTTGCTCCACAGAATTGGAATACACACTGCTAGTGCTGGCTGAAGACAACCGTGTCCTCAGGACACAGAACACAGAGGACCTGGGCTGGATCTGACCTGAAAGCCCCCTTCCCACGGACTAGCTTTCATGGTGCCGTTCAAACTTCCAAAGCATGGAAGCCCAATCATACTCCTAACCAGCTACATTGCCTATGACCCACAACATTGATCAGCATGGCATGATAACCATAAGGGTACAATAATGGCTCATATACCTTAGCCATAACCAACAGCTCTCCAATTGGACTTTGGCCTGCTCAACAAGAGGGAAATCGTGCTTAGTTCTGGAAACCTAGCCAGCAATCTTGGGTGAATGAAGTCATAAATCTTGCAGGAGAGCCTACAACTGTCACTGTGCTAAACCAGCATCATCTCTAACTATGTTCTAAATATTTGTCCTTACGCCCACGGGTAAGTGTAATTCTCACTCCTCCTTAAGGAAACTTCTCTTTGCAACAGAGGACAATCCAGAGCACCACAACTAGTCAAAATACAGAGGTGTGGAGCCTGGCTCCAACAGATGTATCTACAACAGAACGCCTGTACCTAAGGCTCAAGGATCATTGTGGAGGAGAAGGCTGAAAGATTGTAAGACCCAGATGAACAGGAAGATTGCTGGTGACATTGTGTTCTCTAGAAATGTCAGACGCTAACCCATGACATCTCACCAACATGGCTGCCCAAACATGACCCAAACAAGGATGACATCAACAGACATGCTCTTTTGAAGGAGGGAAGCTCATGAGGCCTCAACTGTAGACAAAGAGCAGCAGGCAACTAGGAATGCTGGCTGGAAGAGTCTTCTCTGGAGAAGAGCACACCAGTGGGTTATCCAACACCAAGTGGTCAGGCCGGAAAACATTTGCATACAAATAACATTATACAGACTGAACAGGTTATAGTAATATATTTGGGAATAAGTAAATATAAATGTAATGACAAAGAAAAAGAAGTTATGAATTTGAATGAGAACAAGGTGGGGTACATGGGAGGGGATGGTGGGAGGAAAGGGAAAAGGAAGATGAGGCATTTGTATTATAATCTCAAATAATTATTCAAAACCGTGTATCAAAATGATGGCCATGTACTTGTCCAGGCTAGTGATGAGAAAAGAGAATTAAAGCATGTTAACTATATATATATATATATATATATATATATATATATATATATATATATTCACAATAACCATATATTGTGAAAAATATATTTGCTGAATTAGGATTACTATATTTTTGGTTTTGCATATATATGTAACTTGTGCTATCCATCTTTTCTTATTGTGTGTGATGTTTGCCTTGTTTTGATGTCTGGGTTTGGCTATTGATGGATTCATAAAATGTGGGGATGTTCTCCTTTCTGTTTCTTCGAGGAGTTTGGGAAGAACTGGTGTTGATCTCTCTTTAGGTGTTTGATTGACTTCACCAGTGAACCCACGTGGTGGACTTTTCTTTGTAAAAGTTTTGTGTCATTAATCCAGTCTCTCTGTTAGGTCCAGATGGATTTTCTGTTTCTTCTGCAGTGAGTCTCAGGGTTTGCGTGTTCCTGTGTTTGCTCCACTTGTTTGCACCCAAAACTTATTTCCAATCCCTTCCTGTGATGTTAATGTCGTCTCTGTCATTCCTGCTTCTGGTGTTTGAATCGTTTCTGCCATGCGTTGGTCAGTCTAGGTAAGCATCTGTCAATACCACTGACCTTTTCAAAGGACCAAATCCAGTTTCACTAAAGAATCAGTGGAAAGATGGAGAAAAAGCAAAATAGAGACCAGAAGTTCAAAATCAATGTTTTAATTTCTTCCTTCTGGTTTCCTTTCCTTTCCTTTCCTTTCCTTTCCTTTCCTTTCCTTTCCTTTCCTTTCCTTTCCTTTCCTTTCCTTTCCTTTCCTTTCCTTTCCTTTCCTTGCCTTGCCTTGCCTTGCCTTGCCTTGCCTTGCCTTGCCTTGCCTTGCCTTGCCTTTCCCTCTTTCTTTTTCTCTCTATTTATTTGTTTTGTTTGTTTGTTTGAGTGGAATATTAGCTTACTGATTTGAGAAATTTCTTTAGTTTATAATCACCAAGAACCATAAACTCCCCCTTAAAAGCATCACCTCAGCTGCATCCCACAGCATTTGTCTGCCTTTATGTTTTCACTTATCTCAAGTATCTTTATAATTTTCTTTGTGACTTTCTGACCCATTGGTATTTAACAATGTGTTTCTACATGAGGCAGAGTTAGAGGAACATACGTACATAGATGGGAAGCTAAAGTTTGCTTCTTCTAATGACAGTTTGGCTTCCTGTCCCCAGAGAACCACTCAAGGAGAACCAGTGGGAAGGCACTTGGAGTGTTTATCTAAACAGTACCAACAGGGGATGACCTAGCGGTCCTACAAAGCATCCAACCCAGAGTCTGTTTACCTGACTCGTAGCCCTAAGCCCCCACCCTGTCCCAAAGTGATAAAACTATTGCTTTTGCTTTCTATGAGGTTCCACCTTCTGTCTGTCCTCAACAATAAGTTCTTTGTCCCAGGGAACACATTTAGTATTCCATAGTCCCCTTGACAGTCACCAGCACCCATTATACACATATATGTAAACCTCTCAATTTTCATTATGTTGTTGCCTCCTCTTTTCATTTTGCTGTGGCCAAGGAAATATTTTATATAGATTTAAACTCTTTACATGTGTTGGGTCTTGACTGGGAGCTGGCAAATTCTAAGACACTTCCATATGTACTTGGGGAAAATGTACATTCTGCGGTCTTTGAGGGCTACTTCTTAGATTCCTCTTAGGCCTTGTTGGCTTGTCACATTCTCTAGTCTTCTGGTGATGAGGAACCCTTAGTGCCTCCTAACCCCCGCCTCCAAGATCTCCACTGATAACAGTGTCATTGGGCCCGACCTTGGGCATGACCTTCTCAAACCTTATGTAAAGTTTGTCCTTTTAGGGAGAACTTAGAACCCCCTGGTTATCAAAACCTACTCTTCTGGGGGCAGAATCAGTACTCTAAATGAGTTGAGGATGGGGACAATGGCCCTCTACTTCTGAAGAGACATCTGCCTCACGAATAGAGGACCTTCTCCTATTACCTTTCCTGGTGTTAAGCCTCCCATCTCCAATGGTCTGAAACAAGGTAGCCAAAGCCTAGTACTCACTATTTAAGGTGTGGGGACTCTAGGAAGAGAGCCCTGAAATGCTTTCTGGTGGAGCTGGAGTGGAGTGAAGATTGATGGTACCTTCTTTCTTCATTGTGGGACAAAATTAGAACCTTGCACTGAGATCTTCAGTGACAAGAAAGCATTTTCTTGGGTATAGGGACCTGCAATTCCATTGCAGTGAGCTGACTGTGGGGTTGTGGCTCAAAGGTCACAGATTCCCACTGTTTGTTTTTTAAACTGAGATTTTAGTAGATTTTCTTGAATTTTCTTTCTTTCTTTTTTTTTCTTTTTGCCTTTAGGACAATTCCCAGATCCTTGAACTAGTTGTTTATATAACTCTTTCATGTTATGGCTGTTTTGGTGAAGCTGGCTTCCTCTGCACAGTTTTTAATGCCTCCCATGGCTCTACCTTAGCATGGAGGAGAAAGAAAGTCTTAATCTTTCAAAGGTCATCACCACACAGTTCTACAATAAATGAATGGATGAGTTTCCCCTGCACAGTGTGACCCCCAGGGCTTCTTAGCTTGAATTTTATGCCTTCTCATCTCATGGTTTGTTTTTGGTCAGTCACTTCCTTTTAGCAGCCACTGCTACCTGAGTACCCCTCTTTTGTGGCTTTTTTTTTTATTTTAAGATGTTAAAATTATTAGAAGCTGGAAGCTTATCAAAGCTATGAAACAATTACTATGCTATGAGCTATTTCTGACTGAAAACTGGGAGAAATATCTAATGAACCCAGATCAAGTCATGCCCCAGAGACCACAGAAAATCTCTATTCTGTCCTGCTTACTTTCTGGTTTTAATGGCATTACAGGCAAGAGAGCCACTGGGCGGCAGGAAGTGATCCCTGGTGGACCTCGTCCTCTGCTCTGGCTTCAGCATGTACAGTGACATTACACGGGTTACTACCTTAGGATAGAGAAATAACGCCATCTCCGGAGGCACAAGGATGACGGTCAGTTCTGATGTAAGGAAAGAGAAAGCAGAGAACTTCTGCCCATCACTAAGGGGACCAGTACCAGCTTTGTGGTTTGTCCACTGCAGGGCGAAGAATTCCCTGGTTCCTGCGATGCACTCTGACTTTCTCTGCATCTGAGCACTCACGTGGAAGATGGTACTTCTCAGATCACCTCTAAGCCTCTATTTTTCCTTGTTGTGCAGTCTTGTTAGAACTTGCAAAAGTAGCGTCTCCTGAGCAGACTCTGTGCCTTGATGCTCACTGCCAGCTGTCAAGCTGAATGAGACCCTGGCTCCTTCTAGGGCCTGGTGCAGTTTCTGCTGTACCACTCATCCCTCCCCCCCCCCCCCCCCCGTCTGCTCTATTGCCTCACTGACTCTGCTTCCTTGGGTGGTGCACACGCCCACCCCTGTTGTTGGTCAATTGCCCTGTGCACGATAAACCTCAGTTGAGATTTCCCCTCTGCCAGCACATCCCTCCAATGCTGCCTTGATGGAGGTGGGTCTTATATCTTATCTGTTGATTTCATTGGTTAAAATAAAGAAACTGCCTGAGCCCATTGATAGGCCAACCCTTAGGTGGGTGGAGTAGACAGAAGAGGATTCTGGGAAAGAGAAGCTGAGTAGGAGTCGCCATGATGTTCCCAGTCCCTGCAGATGCAGGCTAGAATCTCCCTGGTAAGCACACCATGGGGTGCTGCACAGATTATCAGAAATGGGCTAGTTCAGGTGCAAGAGCTAGCCAATAAGAGGCTGGAACTAATGGGCCAGGCAGTGATTAAAAGAATACAGTTTCCGTGTAATTATTTCAGGTAAAGCTAGCCGTGCAATGTGGGCGGCCCAGTGCTGGAGACGAGGCACAGCCAGGCCGCTCCTATTACTACACTGCCTCGCTGTAGGTGGGAATCAATAGAGCCTCTCAAACTTCAGCTGCACCAGAACCTTCCTGGGGCAGGGCCTATAGGGCACTGATTTTAGACGTTTTGATTTAGAAGGCTGGAGCAGTGCCAGAAAATTCAATTTCTAAGACCCCACTACTTTTTTTTTTTTTTTTTTTTTTTTTTGTCTGCAGCAGTCCTGGACCCATATATTCAGAACCCCTGATTTAGAACAGTGAAGTATGATTAATAAAACTCAGAGACAGAAATTGAGGTTGAACCTGAAGGTCAGAAAAGCAAAACAGCCAGCCACTGTCTCTTACCTCTACCTCAGTCTGAAATGACGATCCTTGTAGGTTAAAAGGGACAACTGGAGCAGGAAACCAACCAATCCCCGAGCACCCTGACTCTGAACCCAGAGTCAGAGAAAGAAACACACTCTGTATTTGAGACCTGGGCCAGGGAGGGAAATCTCTTTATCCCTGAACCCAGGACTAAAGACATGTTCCCTGGCTCTGATACTAGTGTCAAAGAAACACACTTTGTCCCTAGAATCAGAGCCAGTGAAAGAAATATGCCCTGGTTTTAATATTAGAGTTAAAAAGCTAAAAAGGACCAGTGAGAGAAACACAGTTTGACCATGAAGGCAGAGCCATCTCTGCCCCTGACCAGCTAAACTAACCACTCCCCGAGCAGGGAAAAACTAACTAATCCCTGTCTCCCTTGGAAAATTCTGCGCCTAAGAAGCCCTATATAAGCATCTCCACCCCTTCAGTTAAGAACTGCCCTTAAACCCTCCCTGGCAGAGGCAGCCACTCTCCTGGACTCCTCCTTTCCAAATAAATTTCTTTCTCAAAAGAGTCTTGGGTGACAATCTTTATTCACCTGTGCAGAGCAGAAGAACCTGGCTGGGATGTCCCATGGGGAATGAGCTGAAAAACCTTGCTGAGACACTCTCTCAGGGGCCTCAGCAAGGGGGAGCAGAACAGAAGAACCTTGCTAGGACTCTCCTTAAGGAGGCTAAGTAAGGCCAGGGGTGGGGGTGGGGGAGTAACAACTTTTCGCCAGAGCAGGAGGAGATTGCTACATTTCTGCAGGGGACATCCCTTTAGCAGAAGAAGAACCATCTTGGACCAGAGAAGAAACAGATAGCTCTGCTAGGAACAGGAACAGAGCAGAACTCAGCTGTAGTGGCTCTCCAGGAGAAGAGCAGGATCCCTATATCGTGAGGGGAGACCACCCCCACTGCCCCCCAGCTTCAGGTAGCCTGGCTTCCCTATAGGACACCTGTCCTTCAGTGCTGAGCTGTTCTATTGCAGCTTCAGCATCTGGAGCTGTCCTATTAAGGTGCTCTAACCCCCCCCCCCAGCTGTCCTGTTGCAGCTCTAAGTGTATTTTGGCTTCTCGATAAATCAGGATATCCCTGCAACACTACTGTAACACATTTCCCCTACAACCCTACCTCCAGGAATCTCAGAATGAGACTGTGTCTGAGAGCTGTCTTCTTCCTCTGTAGGGCTGGGAATAAGGGCGTGCACCGCTACCGCCTGGTTTCTATGACAAGCTAGTGTGGCTACTAGGATTAAAGATGTGTCATTGCTGCCAATGGCTGGCCAGTGTGACTGTTTTCCTTTTCTGATTCTCAGGCAAGCTTTATTTATTAAAATACAAATGAAATACCACTACAGAACAGGATTTCACTCAAATCACCCCACCCATCACACCTGGGGAGATCACAGAAGTTGATTATTATTTTTTTATTTTTTATTGATTTTATATTGAGCTATACATTTTTCTCTGCTCCACTCCCTTCCTCTCCCCTCCCCTTCAACCCTCTCCCACTGTCCCCATGCTCCCAATTTACTCAGGAGATCTTGTCTTTTTCTACTTCCCATGTATATTAGATCCATGTATGTCTCTCTTAGGGTCCTCTGTTGTTTATGTTCTCTGGGATTGTGATTTGTAGGCTGGTTTTCTTTGCTTTATTTTAAAAGCAAAGAGTACATATCATATGAGTTCATATGATATATGTATTTTTGGGTCTAGGTTACCTCACTCAATACGATGTTTTCTAGAACCATCTATTTGTCTGCAAATTTCAAGATGTCATTTTTTCTGCTGTGTAGTACTCCATTGTGTAAATGTACCACATTTTTTCTTATCCATTCTTTGGTTGAGGATCATTTAGGTTGTTTCCAGGTTCTGGCTATGACAAACAAAGCTGCTATGAACATAGCTGAGCACATGTCCTTGTGGCACAATTGAGCATCCTTTGGATATATACCCAAAAGTGGTATTGCTAGGTCTTAAGGAAGGTTGTTTCCTAATTTTCTGACAAATCGCCACACTGACATCCAAAGGGGTTATACCAGCAGCTTGCACTCCCATCAGCAATGCAGGAGTGTTCCCTTTACCCCACAACCTCTCCAGCATAAATTGTCATCGGTATTTTTGATCTTGGCTATTCTTACAGGTGTAAGATGTAATTTCAGTTGTTTTGATTTGCATTTCTTTGATGACTAAGGATGTTGAATGTTTCCGTAAGTGTCTTTCAGCCATTTTAGATTCCTCTGTTGAGAGTTCTCTGTTTAAGTCTGTACTCCTTTTCTAAAATTGGATTATGTGTTCTTTTGCTGTCCAATTTCTTGAGTTCTTTGTATATTTTAGAGATCAGCTTTCTATCTGATGTGGGGTTGGTGAAGATCTTTTCCCATTCTGTAGGCTGCCATTTTGTCTTGTTGACTGTGTCCTTTGCTTTACAGAAGGTTTTCAATTCAGGGGGTCCCATTTATTAATTGTTTCTTTCAGTGTCTATGCTACTGGGGTTCTATATAGGAAGTGATCTTCTATGCCAATGAGAAGTTAATTATTGTTAATTAGTTACATTTTCCTGGAAGTTCTAAATTTATTTTGCTATTGTTTTTTAGTTAGAATATATTACCACTGCAACAGAAAACACAGATACTTTCTCCAAACCCAAGCCCTCAACTGCTTCCCTTAGCTCTTGGCTGTAGCTCACCGCTGTAACTCACCGGCTGTAACTCACTGGCTGTAGCTCACCGGCTGTAACTCACCGGCTGTAGCTCACCGCTGTAACTCACTGGCTGTAGCTCACCAGCTGTAGCTCACCGGCTGTAACTCACTGGTTGTAACTCACTGGCTGTAACTCACTGGCTGTAGCTCACCAGCTGTAGCTCACTGGCTGTAACTCACTGGCTGTAACTCACTGGCTGTAACTCACCGGCTGTAGCTCACCGCTGTAACTCACTGGCTGTAACTCACTGGCTGTAGCTCACTGGCTGTAACTCACTGGCTGTAACTCACCGGCTGTAGCTCACCGGCTGTAACTCACTGGCTGTAGCTCACCGCTGTAACTCACCGGCTGTAACTCACTGGCTGTAACTCACCGGCTGTAGCTCACTGGTTGTAACTCACTGGCTGTAACTCACCAGCTGTAGCTCACCGGCTGTAGCTCTTCCTTTCTTTGGCCAGACCATGCAGGTTCTTCCCTCGAAGCTGTTGATAACATTGATAACGCTTTGCCAGCAAAGACCCCCCAGAATGCCTTTGTCATTCACAGGAAAGGCTGGTGTTCCCCAGAAAGAATGGCATACTTATCCAAAGTGCTAGGGAACAGAAAGTTTGGATTTCAGATTTTTTTTTTTTCAGATTTTGGAATAGTTGCATAATACATACATACATAATACATACATAATGAGATATCATGACAAGGTAACCCAAATTTAAACATGAAATATATTCTTTTTATATATACCCTATATGCATAGCTTGATTTTTGCAGTATTTAAAGTAGTTTTGCAAATGAAATGAAGTGTTATGTACTTTGTTTTCTATGTATCATGTTAGCACTAAAAAAAATTAGATTTTTTTTTAGGCTGTTTCAGCATTTAGACTTTGGAATTACGGATGCTTAATCCATACTTCTCACAAGTGGAGATTATTTTACTCTGTTTTCTGTTCTTGACCAGATCTTCCTTCTGTCTTCCTTTTTCAGCTCAGTTATTTCTCAGTTTTGACCAAATCTTAGGGACCTGGAACAGTGACTGTCACCGAACAGGTTCTCAATAAACGGTGTTTAGCTACCCAGTGCTGAGAAGTAAAGAATTTGGTAGACGGCAGGCCCAGGCCCCACTGTGTATGCCGTACATATTAAACAGCTAGAGAGGATCTCTGGGAAACACTGTGTGTGAGACTGTGTACCCCAGAGTTCACGCGCTGATGGTATTTGGAGGTAGGGAGTTTAGAAGGTAACTGGGAGTGGACGGTGCTGTAGGGGAGGGGCTGCGGTTATGGTATCAGTGGCCGCACAGGGACCGGAGAGATGTGTGCTATGTGCCCTTGGACATTCCTTTGCCAAGCACCACGGCAGGCTCCTTTTATTGAAAGGTGAATGCCATTGGTGGACCTCTTGTCTGTGCTTAGACCCCATGGCTGGTGGGGCTCACACAGGGGTTAGGAAGAGCTCTCTATAGCATGGGCAGTAAAATCAAAGAGGAGGCCCTTCCTTCAGAGAGCTGTTTGCTCAGCTGGGTGGTGCGTGACTCATGAATGCTGAGTGTTCAAAGTACACACTGAGAGTGGCAAGGAATCTGTTTCCATGGAGTTTTGGTCTCATGGCCATTACATTCATCACTGTGAGCACAACGGGAAAGATGCTGGGGATGGTCACTGCTTCAGATCAGATGAAAGGCCTTTCTTTGAGGCCGTGACCACTGAACCAAGGGCAGGAGGACTCTAAGAGTTAGAGCATCACAGAGAAAGGCCTTGAAGAGGCAGGGGAATGTCTCTGTGGGTTGAGCATCAGTGAACAGGAGTCATAATGATGGTAATCAGAACTGAAGCTATAAGGACCCTCAGAGGCATAATAAAGAATCTGCCTTCATCAAAACCCCCAGAGAGCTGGGGTCATCCAAGGAGCAAGTGAGACAGCGCTGTAGATGTTCAAGGCCTTGGATGGGAAGATCTGATTCTAAGTCACAGTGCTTGCACTCCAGGGTCCTGGCATGGCTCAGGGCCACCTTGGACTCCCACTGTACAGCTGCACTCAGGCTGTGCCCTCTCACCTCTCACAGCTGAGGTCACATTTTATTGGGGCCATGAATGAGATCCTGGCGTCCCTGCTAAGCCTATGATCAGAAACCTACTGTGCCTAGCAGGGTTAGAGGAGAAGCCATGTTATCTCAGCTCCCCCGGGAGCTGGGGAATTCTCGACCTTTGACCTTGGTGTTCTAAACGCTACTTGACCCAAACTGATGACCCTCAAGAGGGCATTGTTAACCCCGACTCCATAGACTCTACCTTTATCTCCCCACCACGTGTTTCCAGGATACTTGAAACTCAAGTTGCTTTAAACTCAGTGTCAAAGCTGTTCATAGCAAGGGAACATGCTTATCTCTCTGAGTTCTGACATGCCACAGTGGTGAGGGCACCCACCCCCTGTCTTAGACCCAAGCATGTGGGCATTTCCCGTGAAAGCCCCATGTGTTGCTTTGGATGCAGGAAGTTCCTGATTTAATAGAGGCATTTACATTCTTTCTCTCTTCCCCTCACACGCTGTGGCCACATTATTATTGCCATAACTCTGTGGCTGAGTTGTTGCTGTGGTTTCCCCTTGTTAGAAACCATCCATGTCACCCTATGAAACCAAAGCTCAAATCCATCATAATGGAATCAAAAATAAAGAAGGCCCTTCAGATATTTTCTCCCTGTATACCTCTACTCTGATGTTATTCAACTGTCCTCATTCTCTGCCCACGTTCAGCTTCAGCAAACAGGGAGACCTAGCTATGGGCCATGGTGACTGTTTGCCCACACAGGACCCCTGCTTGTCCTCTCCTGACAGGACCACATCACATCAGATCACCACTCAGGGCCCGGGGGGCAGGGAGAGGTCTACTTGCCTTCAAAGGTTTCTGTATGTGGCATCCTCTGCTCTGTACTTAGCCTGGAGTAGACAGGCAGGATGAAGGGAAGGTGGCTTCTTTCCCTACATAGGACAAGTAAGGAACGCTGTAGCTCATGGAGGAATCCACTGGTCATCATATCAAGACCATCGAGGACAGCTCTGGAGTAAAGCTGGTGGGAAGGATGGCAAAGCACACAGAAGAAGAAACCAGGCTTGAAGTATGGATATGCTAAGAGTGCCTCACCTGGGGGTAACTTGGACTCCACCAGCACAGGTTTTCCGGCACTGCCAGTATGGCAGGTGCGGGACAATTCTCCAATGCCTGAGCATGTGTAGATGAAGTGTGAGCATGTGGCCCATGCTGATAGGAAAGATTATGGTCATTGTTTGAGTCAATTATCAGCAGCAGCCCCTATCATTCTTGAGTTATAGACAACAGAATATATGTTTACACCCATGGGATCTCTGCAGTGGCATCTTTTGCCCAGAGAACTCGTCAGATATTTAAGCCTGACTGTGTATCACCTCCCTAGGACTCTCACCTAGCCTCTCATTGCGCATGCCTGCCACTCAAAGGGACTCCTTGGACCTCTTTGCAGCAATTTCTGTTGCCCAGTACTCCATAAACTGATTTCTTTGCAATTATTTATGTGTATTTTCATTAGTTTATTTTTGATTTTTTGAGATTGTAATTTAGTTGCAACATTTCTCCTTTCCCTTTTCTACCTCCAAACCCTCCTTCCCTTATGCCAATCCCCACTCTCCTTCAAATTTGTGGAAAAAAAAATTGTTTTCACACACACATACACACACACACACACACACACACACACACACTTTCTCTCTCTCTCTCTCTCTCTCTCTCTCTCTCACACACACACACACTTTTATTATAGACTGCTGAGACTATATAATGTTACTTGTACGTTTTCAGTGCTGACCCTTTGGCACTGGACAACCAATCCATGTGTTCTTCCCTGGAAAGACCACCACTCCTGCTTCCGGCTTTACTCAGTTGCCTATAGTCTTTATGTAGGGTTGAGGCCTCACAGGCTTTTTTCCCTGTCCAACTTGACCTGTGCAGTAGATTTTGATCTTAACGGGAGGGATTCCATGTGTACAACAAATGTTTATTAAAGACATAAGTTAATCATTTAGGATAGATAATTTTCACTGGAGAGAGGGCTCGCTGATTCTCGAAATGGTCACGTATTTATCTATGTGTGGTAAGTCCTGACAGAACTCTGGTTCAGGGCGGCCTAGTGACCAGTAAAGAGCGGTTACTGTGCTGACAGATCTTCCTCTCCAGCTCACTGTGGCTCCCAGGGCCCACCCTCAAGGAACTGGTGTGGTGGAGTAGGCTTGTATCTGGCCCAGGGACCCTGAGGCAAGACAGAACAACAATGACCCTGGGGTCACTCGGCCACTTGTCTGTTTGGAAAGATTGACTGGCTGAGGATCTTTCTGCAGTTCTGAAAGCCAAGGGTCATTGAAATGGACCAAACCCCTGCATTTTTATTTTCCATTTAAAATGGAAATACCCTTTGTTCTTTAGCCTCCAGCAGGCTTTCTAGGATAGCAGGAGTCTCATTATCATCTTTGCTTCTCTTTGCTTCTGAGCATCAGTGGAGGCATGCGGTGATGGGGTGTGGGAGGCTATTGCTGGTTGTTGCCGAAGAATCAGGCAAGTAGACCTCACTGTTAGCATCATTCTAGTTCTTTTGCCTTCTATCTGGTGCTTCCTTCCTTGTTCTGGGCAGTTTCTGGGATCTACTTGTTTCCTTTGACTCTGCCAGGCACCTGCCTTTTAACCCTCTGCGTTCGCTGTAGATTTCTACCTGAGCAAACAAAGAGTAGGATTCACTTGACTGTTGAAGATGCCACAACATTTTCTCAAAGATACATCACCCACAAGACTTCACAAAGAAAGCCCTTGAGGTGTGTGTTACATGCTCTATGACAGCTCAGCCCCAGTGCCACCCACCTTCTCACTGCCCTCTCTACCCAAGGCTTCAGGTGTAGTACAGAGAACGGGAAGTACAGGGGCAGAGATTTGCAGAGCTGTTGAAGCAAGATGCACTCCCTGTCTAATTGAACCATGAGTCCATCCTGCTTTGGTACCCCAGAATGACCAAGAGCCCACATGATTCTCAGCCTGTCTTTGCTTGGTCCTCTACCATGGCTTGGTCTGACTTTTTTAGTACAGAAAACTATACACAAATTCAATGACTTGATTGAATTAATTTCTAAGGGCCTTGCTTTCTGAGAGCTTCCAAACAGAAGAATTTGGGATCTTATTCATTCCTGGAAAATTTTCACATACCCTAAGTACAGATGTTAGGTTACTCTGGTGACTCTGTGTGTGTGTGTGTGTGTGTGTGTGTGTGTGTGCATGTGTGTGCATGTGAGTGTATAGAATCCTTTATGGAGGAGATACTAATTTAGAACATTTTGTGTTTTGACTGAAGTTCTGAAATGTTTAATGAGTTGCCAAATGTAGTGGCACACACCTTTAATCCCAGTGCTAAGGAGACAGAGGCAGGCAGATTTCTGAGTTCAGGGCTAGCCTGGTGTACAAAGTGAGTTATAGCACAGCCAGAGCTACACAGGAAAACCCCATCTCAAAATAACACACACACACACACACACACACACACACACACACACTGAATGAGTTGATGTCTTGTTTGAAAGCTGTACCCTTTATTTTTAGGCAGATAAACTTCAAAGTGGTGAAGCACTGTCCTTTGTTTGTTCCTTCTTGTTTGGCAGTAGCGTTCACTGTCTAATGAGGGGCTTCTACTGGAGCCTTGAATCTGTATCCGGAGCTCTTAGTAAAAATGGATCCAGGCAGTTCATAAACATCCCCTTGAATGTTAACTTTTACAGGACCTGCAAAGATTACTTAGCTTGGCAGAAAAACAAGTCTTAAAGACCAAACTAACAGTTTCCTGGATTCCTGTGCATGCTTCTAACTTGTCCCTGTGTCCTTGGGTCTTCTGTAAAGAGCTATGACATAATCAGGAACCTAGAGGTTGACAGGAACCTGCTCTGAGCTTCCCACAGGTCTCATGGAGGAGGAGAATGTAAGAAACGGGATAGAAGACCACAAGGAAGGACCACTTAGAGCATCCTTTAGACTTGCTGTTAGCTGACCAAGGTGAGGACCCTTCACTAACTGCGCTTGTGCAAGATAGGTTCTGTACCTTTCCCAGGTCATAGCCAAGAGCCTAACTGACCGCATTTGATTGTGGAATACTCATTTCAAACCATGTTGTTACTATCTCTGAATTTGGAAAGGAGAGCCTGTTGAAGCTGAACAAGCTGCCGAGGCAGGAAGAGGCGCTCTCAGGAGGCTCAGATCTGATGTTCTTTACCCATGATAGGAACCATCAATGCTCTGAAACAGGTTTTTCTGAAATGAGCCTGGACTGGTATCAGGGGCAGAGGGTTCTTAGACAAGTTGTTAAGACCCTTGGCTGCATGGGGGTTCATATAATTATTCTGAGGTTTGTCCCTGTGATGGCACTATGGATGCTGTAGACCCAAAGTAAAAAGAGTTTTATGGGAAGTCCTTGGGTCGTGGGATATGCCTTTAAGGGACTATGATATGCCAATCTTCCCCGCCTCCCTTTTCTGGCCATGAGGTCAGCCATTCAGTTACCACATGTTAGTAATGTGCACCAACACCAGAGTTCAAAGCCATGAGGTTCCTTGATGATGGACTGAAACCCAGGACTATGATGAGCAAATTAAATCATTTAAAAATAAATTAACTTCTCTCTGTAACATATACCTAATTTGTGCTAGTCTTAATAAGAATTCATGAGTCAGAAATTGAGATAAAACCCTGATAATTCCAAGGAATAGCAGAGGGGCAATTGGCTGACCATACTCTCCATGTTTTTCTGATGCCAAAGCCTCAGAAACCCTTCTCAGTCCCTTCTCTCTTCCCATCTCTATCAGACTTCCTCAGTCCTCCAACCTCTCTATGACTAATCCCTGTCAGCCAAATGCTGACTCTGTCCTTGATTCAAGGTGTCTTTATTGACACAGTAGATTGACAATGTTAACAAGTATCCTGCAACATTTCCTCCTTTTGGTCTAAATAAAAAGGAAGAGTTTTAAGGCTAACATAGTAATACAATATTCAATAAGAACAATTATCAAGTAAGAAATATATTCATAGTATCCAATCTATCAGTATTAAGCAAAATCAAAGAGAATACTCCCTTATCTATCTTATCTTGGTGAGTCCAAAGTTTTGTGCCAGATTTACTTTTTATTAAAACTATGGAAAACTAATTATAACTACCCAATCTTCAACCCCATCAGAGATCCCAAAAGGATATAATGTTACCTGAATAAACAGGAAGTGCAGAGCAAGCAACTTCCAAAACTAAGAAATGACAGAGACATTTGTCTGCCTGGACAGTCAATCTAAGGTTCCTCTGTAACTTTGGGGCATCCATCTTTGACCTACAGACTTAGAATATATGATAAACTTTTCTGTGAGGCAGGAAATAATATTAAGTTTGTATCAATGTACAAAAATATCTTAAACAAGAGTAGAAGCCTATATACAGTATAACAAAAATAAATTTGTATCAATATACAAAAATCCATACCAATATAAAATATTTGAGACTAGTATTTGCTTTTTTCAGTTTGAAGTAGATTCAACAATTTATTCTTTTATCCTATCATTTCTATATCCCCCTCTTTTTCTTTTCAGAATGAGATCCCTGAATCTAATTTTGTTTCCTCCCTGATCATGACCAAGACAACTTGTAACAAACCCCCTAAATAATGATAAACATTCATCAAACAACAAAAACCATCCACCTTACCTATTGGAAATGTGAGTATTGTGTTCTTAAACTTTCTTCCTGTTGTCTGGTGGTGATGGCATCTTTAGGCACCCTGAAAAAAATTGAGATACAGATCCAGTCCTGGGAGAGCTAGTGTTGTCCATTCTTGGTGTGATGAGAAAGTGCAAGACTTATCTCATGTTCTTACTGGAGCAACCTACAAGAATGGGCCATGTTAGCTAACTGCTTTGAAGTTGTCTTGAGTAGTCTATAGTCCAAAGTTGATCTTTGGGTAGTGTTTGTTAGCTTAGTGGTGTTACCACAATCCAGATGAATTTAACATGTGGAGCCTCAATATCCTTTTCAAGACTTCAAAGGTTGCTGTTAGGAATGGTCATAGTTCACTGCAAAAAACTTAAACATTTTAAATGTCTTATGCAGCAGATCTCACAGAGGTTGTAGAACTATAATCTATTAAATACATCAGGGGTTACACAAGCTTAATTCCTAGTTATCTCCTTTAGACTCAAGCCTGAAATTATGTACCGTAAGATAGATGAAGTTCATCTCTAGAATTAGTACTCTATATGATCATTAATATTACAACAGAAAGTTTAAATAAATAAATATATTAATTTTATAAATTTTGGGATAATATTTATACTTTAAGAAAAGTTGCCGGGCGGTGGTGGCGCACGCCTTTAATCCCAGCACTCGGGAGGCAGAGGCAGGCGGATCTCTGTGAGTTCGAGACCAGCCTGGTCTACAGAGCTAGTTCCAGGACAGGCTCCAAAGCCACAGGGAAACCCTGTCTCGAAAAACCAAAAAAAAAAAAAAAAAAAAAGAAAAGTTTTAGGGCTGGAGAGATAGCTCAGCGGTTAAGAGCATTGCCTGCTCTTCCAAAGGTCCTGAGTTCAATTCCCGGCAACCACATGGTGGCTCACAACCATCTGTAATGAGATCTGGTGCCCTCTTCTGGCCTGCAGGCATACTTGTAGAAAGAATATTGTAAGAAGGAGAACCCAAAGAAAAACATATAGGCATCCTCCTGAATATTAACCTTCATCAGGCGATGAAAGGAGACAGAGACCCACATTGGAGCACCGGACTGAAATCTCAAGGTCCAAATCAGGAGAAGAAGGAGAGAGAGCACGAGCAAGGAACTCAGGACCCCGAGGGGTGCACCCACACACTGAGACAATGGGGATGTTCTATCGGGAACTCACCAAGGCCAGCTGACCTGGGTCTGAAAAAGCCTGGGATAAAACCGGTCTTGGGAAAAAACATAGAGACAATGAGGACTACTGAGATCTCAAGAACAATGGCAATGGGTTTTTGATCCTACTGCACGTATTGTCTTTGTGGGAGCCTAGGCAGTTTGGATGCTCACCTTACTAGACCTGGATGGAGGTGGGTGGTCCATGGACTTCCCACAGGGCAGGGAACCCTGATGGCTCTTTGGGCTGAAGAGGGAGGAGGACTTGATTGCTTGATTGGGGGAGGGGGAGGGAAATGGGAGGCGGTGGTGGGGAAGAGACAGAAATCTTTAATAAATAAATAAAAATAAATAAATTAATTAAAAAACAGAAAGAATATTGCATTCATAATAAATAAATAAATATTTAAAAAAAAGAAAAGTTTTAAAGAGTCAAAATAAAAGCAAAGGATTATGATGTTTGTAGCAATAGAATAGTCCCTTAATTTTGATTTTCTTCTGTCCCTCCTTGTTATTCTTTGGCATTATCAAGTTTTTAATTTCAATTTCTGATTCCTGAGTTTTTATTAATACTAGTACAATTTAGGTAAATGTTACAACTCTCAGTATTTTGTTTTAGTTACATAAGCCCGTGTAATACACAATAAATGAGATACATTTGTTCATGACTCAGTCTGGTATCTGGGTAAATGAAAAGTTGAAAGAGGAATAAGAGGAGGAGGAGGAGGAGAAAGAAGGAGGAGAGAGGCAACAGGGCTGGCAGGGGTTGGCTATGGGAAGGCATAGGCTTCTTCTTTCTCTTTTACCTACTCCCATTTCAGGGACCATGAGAAGGTCCTAAAAATAAACTGTAATAATAACGATTCCAGACAGCCTCAGGGCTCCATTTGTTTCCTCATGACCCTACTGTCCACCTACCTCTTAGGACTCTTCAGACCTGGTGTCTAAACACTACTTCTTTCTTACCTTGATCTCCCACAGCCCCACTTTGAACACCTGCAGAATTGTGTGCTGGCCCCTCAGCCCACTGCTAAGACTAGTCCTTAAGTCTGTACTTAGCCCTACTTGGATCCAGACTCTACTGCTTTGCCCCCAATACAGTCCATCTGAATGCCATCTCACCAGCACAGGTCCTTGAGGGTCAAGACTTCCTAAGTGTCCTGTGGCTCTGGTGATTTGGGGACAGCAAAACAAGGCCTTCCTTTGAGCAAGAGCACAGGACTTATTCTTCCAATAGGAGTGGCATGGGGGTTGTCTCACTGAGCCATCGCATTAACCAAAAAACCAGATGGAGAGTTTCATGGATTACAAGAAAAACTCTAAAAATTAATGATGCTCAAACACCAAGGGCTTGGGCTCCTGTGGTAAGAATGGCTTTCCATCCCATATCCACAGCCCTGGCATTTTCACAGCTCAAGCCAAGGTGACTAGATTCCACACATAACCACAACACTCATTCATCATGTATGTTTATAATAACTGACATACTTCAAGGCCACTGATAAAAAGCAGCTCGCTGATGGCTGAGGGTCTCACTGGCCATGCAATGGGAAAGGCTTTTGGCCAAGCCTCCAGATCTGGG
Source organism: Microtus obscurus (assembly GCA_963919715.1). Classification (NCBI taxonomy): domain Eukaryota; kingdom Metazoa; phylum Chordata; class Mammalia; order Rodentia; family Cricetidae; genus Microtus; species Microtus obscurus. The sequence goes on along the minus strand of CAWTZC010002113.1, from coordinate 6,000 downwards.
TAATATGTGACTTATCTCAGGAATGCCTGGCTTTAAAAAATATACAAAGTGACCCACAATGGACCCTGTTTGCTGCTCCCTGTGCATTCTCTGCCTCATTAAAAATGTTGCTTGTTTAAAATTGCCCAGGGACAATTAAGTAGGACTGAAGTTGATTTATGGGAGACAAACAGAGCCATGAATGCATAGAAACATTGTTATGTCGGGGAGGTAATTCACGATAAGGCTACACTGATGGGGTGAGCCCGACTCACGGTCAGCCACAGGAAGTGGACCACAGAGGTTCACAGCATTCAGGTGAGCCCCGCATTTTAAGTTCAGTGGTTCAATACCTGAAAAAAAGTGAGAAACAACCCCCACACTCATACATGTTCATACACACTTGGATGGAAATCACAGGGAATGGTTGTAGACTCAAACAAGATGGAGTGAGGTTGACTTCCCCAGCCAGCTGCAGATTTGTTTCTTTGGAAGGCATAGAAACCACTCGGGTTTCTGGGCCTTCATTTTGGGGGTTCTCTGGGGGCTTGGTTGACAAGGGAATCATTGGTGAAGCTCAGAGCAGGGAGAGAAGCAGAATGAGGCTGTGGGTTAGTTATATCTGTAGGGAAACCATACTGGAAAGCAGATGATATCCTAAACATTTGGGTGCTTCATTTTCCCTGACTGAGTCTGTGGCTGGTGTAGAGCAGTGTTGGTACTGGGCACCCTAACACCAGCACCATGTGCCGGTGACTCCTGCTAAGGTGGAAGCTGAACCTGGTGTATCACTTCGGGACTACCAGCTTTCTTCTGTGCAGCCCCTCTGTGGATACCGGGCATTTGCTTCAAGCCACCCTGAAGTGTTGGCTCTCAACTGCCTCAGAGGCCATTGCTCTATATCTGAGAGCTGGTCCCAGAGCATCTAGCTGGGCAGGCTCACCCAGGACCGATGCCTTTAGAAAGTTATTCACACACCTGTTTGGCTACATCCTTTCTCTTTTGCTTTCTTCTGAGCATCCATGTGTTGCTCGATGACAAGATCTTATGAAAAATGTGTTATGGTGAAAACATAGATCCAGGGTACCAAAAAATCTAGACAGCACAGGTGAGTCCCTGGACTGGGCCTTTGATGAGGTCAAGAAATACATTCAAAGCACAATGGGCAGGTTACTGATACCTAAGACAAACCTTTCTTATACTAACTTAATAAGTAGAAATCTACTCTAAAATACTAAAAACAGAGCAGGCACAGAAACCATCAACACAGTGTCTGTTGAGCATTACACACCGCCAAGAGTTGTGTGTGCTGTGTTTTATAGCAGAGGAAGGATTGTAGGGCTTGTTCATTTTTTCTCACCCTCTGCAGCGCAAGCATATGACGAATGCGTGGCATTCAGTCTGTATAAAGGCTACAATGCCGCTATCCAGCAGGAACTTTTCAGCTCCATTGTAATCTTGTGGGACTACCTTTTAAGTCTGGCCCTTCCTTGACCGTCTAGCCATTGTCTGAAACACACAACCCCTAACACCTGTGACCCGGTAGCTTACCCCAGAACCACTCCCAGAGTTTGGCATGAGAAGTCTGGGTTCCCAACTCCACTCCCTTTGCCTCAGTCCTCTGGGCTATACATTCTGAGTGCATAATTACTTACAGGTAGAGAAGAAAAGTCAACTCGTAGCCCTGCCTAGAAGGCCTTATTTAAAGTTTCCTCGCATGGCTCTTTTTTGGAAGGTGATCCTAAGGAAATCAAGCAATCATCAGAAAATGGCTTGGTCCCAGCTCCCACTGTGGTCTTACCTACCTCTTCTTTTTGCCAAGGAAGACCTCCCACCCACTTCTCAAACCCACATGTATGTCTCCCTGGGTTTTGAATGTCACTCTCTTCAATTGGAATGACCTTCCTGAAGGCCCCGATTAATTAAAACATCAGCTCTAGCAGTAAGTTTTCCCCATTTCCTTCCACCAGCCACCACCTCTGAATCCAAGTCACTCTTGTCTGCTCAGAACCCCAGGGCTATCCACAAACCACCACCAAAGACTTCTTTGTTCTAGCGAAGGAGACTTGTCACCAAAGTGATTAGGCTTACTGTGAGTACTTGGAAATACTTAAAATGCTTGCATGCAGATTTAAATTGATTTCAACTGCTCTTGTCCTCAGTTTGTCTGGTTGTAAATTTATTGGCAGGAAATAATAAAAACATATGACTATTTTGTACCCCCAACAACAAGTAAACCCGAAGTCCTAAGAAGTGCCAAATGGTTGTTTCATTTAAAGACGGTATTCCTGAACTCAGGAAGGCATTTGTATATTTGGGATTTTAACGTTTCTGTCATATTTATTGCTGACTTGAGCCCGAAAGTCATTTAAAAATTACAACTTCTTGTTGGGGTTGGAAACGAAGCTGACTGTGTATTAGCTACTTTTCTCACCATTTGACAAAATACCTTCCTAAAGAAGGGAGGGTTTACTTTGGCTCAGTCTGAAGTACAGTACATCATGGGGGAAGTCATGGCGCAGAAACACAAGACGCCGGTCACATTGACTTTGTAGGGAGAAACCAGAGAAGACTGAACGCTGGTGCCCAGCTCATTTTCTCCTCCACATTCAACCCAGAGCCCCAGATCACAGGCTGGAAATGCCCACACAGAGAGGGGGACTTCTCCCTGCTGGAACTGTAAACGACCTCAGACATACCCAGAGGTGTGTTTCCACGGAGACTCAAAGTCCAGCCATGCTGATAATGAAGACAAATCAGCTTGGCTTTTTGCTCTGAACTCAGCAAGGCCCTCCACGTTCTCTTTGTCCACAGCATCCCGAGCTTTTCTAGCCAGGCCTAGAAAATGTTAGTTTCTTTGAGCATTGTTGAGAAAGCTGTATCTCTGAACATGTGACCTGTGGGACAGCCCCTGTAGCCTAACAACAATGTCACCTGTCTTACAAACGTTGGAGGTTTACATGGGAAGGGACACCCCCACAATGAGCTGGCACATTGGGATCATTCCATACAGTTGACTTGATTCAGGGAGGATGGGCCCCACGGGACTTTCAGCAGCAGCAAAGTCACCAGGGCTGAACTGCTGTGCTCTGATTGTCACCACAGGTCTTTCTGAGCAGAATCTACTGGTGGATCACGTGTGAGTAAGGTTTCAATGTGGGTAGAAAGGTATTTATGCTCTTAAGATTTACAGGGTAAGAAAGCCACATTGTCATCTGAAAGAAGACAAATGGCAAATTGCTGGGGCAGCAGGCCTCGAGGGGCTAATTCAGGAAGCTCACCAGTGACTCAACATGTCAAAGGTCAGCTCTGTGCTATGAAATAAAAATACAAGTTCTTTTAGCATAAACAATGCAGAAACATTCTCGAGTGTCCCAAGACATCAGTCACATCAGCCACATTCGGTATCCTCCAAGATGTCTCCATGACTTTCTGCCTCGAGGTCATAGCATAGCAACAGAGGAGCTGATTAGAGACTGTTGTCGCTTGGCTGTGTCTAGGTGTGCACCTTGCTTAGAGCTAGGGTGGAGGACTGCCACTGAGCTCCTAAGTGACACCAGGCTGTGACAGCTGCATATTGCTTCATGCACATGACCTAATGGTGACCCTGCAACTTACCCATCTCCATTCCCTTTTAGTCTTGTGTGGGTTGTTGCAAGAGAATGACTGCAAGACAGCTATCTGGCTCACACTCCTGGTGTGGTTTGAGCTGGCAGAGGGGCCAGTGAGGACCCTGGGTTCCTGTCTTCTTGCTATGGACTACACAGTGAGCCGCTACAGTTCCTCTCGGTGGGTGGTGCAAATCGAATAGAAGACATATGTACAGCAGACCAGGAAGTGTTTGCCTCACAAGCATATGACACATGGCAGATGTATTTCAGTAACCTTATTCTGCTCCGTGCAGGGGGAGGCCAAGAAGGCCGTGTGTTCAGGAACGTGTGGTCCTATCTGCCTGATTCATCTCTGTCTCTTGGCTTAAAGTCTAGTTAAGAGGAAATTCAACCATTATAAGTTGGATTGGTTTTCATACATTTTTCCCTTTAAGTTAAAGATCTTGTTTTAAAATGTGTCCTTAGTGTATGAAATATTGGGTTTCATGACATTTCCATACATACATCATTGTCTTGCGTTTATTCACGGCCCCCACTTCCCTCTCCTGTCACTCCTCGCCATGTCTCCACGGTCCTGAATAGCTTCCCTCTACTTTCAGGTCCTGTGTCTGTGTGTTTGTTTGTCTGGGCGGTGTGTGTGTGTCTATGTGTGTTTGTTTACATATGTCTGTGTCTGTATCTTGACACGCGTACTTAAATCTAGACTCTGCAAGAGAGAAAGTAAAAATACCTCATTCCCTTATTCACTCCATCCTCTCTCCCCTCCTTTGAAAACTTGCTCCACCATAGCCCCTTCTAGCTTCATGCCCTATGAATGTAAGTAGATATATCTAAGCTTACATTCTGCACAGGAGAGAAAGCATACCATAGTTACCTTTCTGAGTCTGGATTTGGGATACCATGATGATCTGTAGTTCTATCTATGCTCCTGTATGTTATGTAACTCTTTTTATAGCTGAAAAAAATGCATTGTGTATACAAGCCACACTTTCTTTATGCATCCATAAGTCGGCGAGCATCTAGCAACTCTTACATGTTGGCTCCTGTGAAGAGTGCAGCACAAAACTGGAAGTACAAGTGTCCCCTGTGGCCGTCTGGTTACACACCCATGGGTGGGAGACTTGACACATAAGGTAGTTCTATTTTTCCTTTTGTGAGGACCCTCCATACTCATCCCCACGGTGGCTCATCAGTTCACTTTCTCACGCTGTGAATAAGGTTCCCGGTTCTCCACATCCTCTCCAGCATTTGTTCTTCTGTTTGTCCTGATTGTGACCAATCTGGTTTTGGAGAGATGGAATAAAAGCAGTTTTAAATTGCATTTCCATGATGGCTAAGGATGTCAGACCCCTTTCAAGTATTTATGGGCCATTTGCCTTTCTTCCTTTGAGGACTATCCATTCATTTTATTGCCCCATTTTTGATTGATTGGGATTTTGGTATTAATATTTGCATCTATGTATGTATTTGAGAGATTAATGTATCTTTGTCACTCTTGTGATTATTTCCTGTGCTTTTAAATTCCATGTGAGCCCATTTAGCAGTTTAGGAAACTGTTTCCCCTAATCTACTGGAGTTCTTTTTGGAGAGTCTTTGATTGCGCCTATGTCTTGAAGTGATGTCTTTGTGTTTCCCTGTAGCTACTTGAAAGTTTATTATTGGTTTATCATTCTGAATGTGGAAAAAGCTTTCTAACTACCATTTGCCCAAGAGGCTATCTTTTCCCCAAGGTGTATCTTTGAGACCTTTTGTTGAAAGTTTGGTGGCTTTGACTGTGAGTATTTATTTGGGAACACTCTTGCCATTCATTGTTCTGGCTGGCTGGACTTGGGCAAGTCCTATGATGATTTTGTTACTATGTCTTTGCAGTATAATTTGGGACCTGTCTGATCAGCATTGCTTGGCTATTTGAAGCCTTTTGTGCTCCTTTATGCATTTCAGGATTTTTTTTTTCCTTCAGCGTTCTGGTGAAGAATGTTGAGATTTTGGTGAGGACAACATTTATCCTGTAGATTGCTTTAATAATACAGATATTTCCTATTAATTCTGACAATATGAACACGGGATGTATTTCCATCTTAGAATTATTTTCTTCAATTATTTTTCTCAGTGTTTTAAAGTTTTTCTTGTAGAGATGAACCTTAGTTGAGTTTACACATAGATATTGTTGAAAATTATCTAAATGGTTGCTGTTTTTCCCCTTAGTAAAACAAAATCAACACTCCCTAAAATGAAACGAATGAAAAAATATGAAGAATCAATGATTTCTTGCTTTCTAAGTCTATCATAGGTCTGTAGGGAAGCTACACTCAGTTATAGCCTGCTCCTTTGCTAGAGTGTTGATCACATTTCAATTTCTTGGTGAAGTCTTTAGGGTCTCTTAGGTAAAATGTCATGGCATTTACAAATA
>CAWTZC010002112.1:0-26511 GCA_963919715.1 Microtus obscurus | reverse complement strand
ATTTGCTTGGAGATCTTGTCTACATCCGATATTCAGGAGGATAAATATATGTTTTTCTTTAGGTTCACCTTATTATTTAGGTTCTCTAGGATCACAAACTCCAGGCTCAGTGTCCTTTGTTTATGGCTAAAATCCACTTATGAGTGAGTACATACCATATTCCTCTTTTTGGGTCTGGGTTATCTCACTCAGTAAAGTGTTTTCTATTTCCATCCATTTGCATGCATAATTCAAGATGCCACTGTTTTTTACCACTGAGTAGAACTCTAATGTATATATATATGCCATACCTTCTTTATCCATTCTTCCATTGAGAGGCACCTAGGTTGTGTCCAGGTTCTGGCTATTACAAATAGTGCTGCTATGAACATAGTTAAACAAGTGCTTTTGTAGTATGATTGGGCATCTCTTGGTTATGTTCCCAAGAGTAGAATTGCTGGATCCTGAGGTAGGTAGATTCCTAGTTTCCTGAGAAACTGCCACACTGATTTGCAAAGTGGTTGCACAAGTTTTCATTCCCACCAACAATGGATGAGAGTTCCCCTTATTCCACATCTTCTCCAGCATATCATCATAGAACCTTCATCTGGCGATGGATGGAGATAGAGACAGAGACCCACATTGGAGCACTGGACTGAGCTCCCAAGGTCCAGATGAAGAACAGAACAGAGGGAGAACATGAACGAGGAAGTCAGGACTGCAAGGGGTGCATCCACCCACGGAGACAGTGTGACTGATCTAATGGGAGCTCACCAAGGCCAGCTGGACTGGGACTGAATGAGCATGTGATCAGACCAGACTCTCTGAATGTGGCTGACAATGGGGGCTGACTGAGATGCCAATGATAATGGCAATGGATTTTGATTCTACTGCATGTACTGGATTTTTGGGATCCTAGTCTGTTTGGATGCACACCTTCCTAGACCTGGATGGAGGGGGGAAGACCTTGGACTTTCCACAGGGCATGGCACCCTGACTTCTCTTAGGATTAGAGAGGGACTGGGGAGGGGGAAGTGGGAGGGAAATGGTAGGAGGAGAGGAGGTGGAAATTTTTAATAAATAAATAAATAAAAGAATTCCAATATAAAAGAAAAATGGAAAGCTGACAGCCAATCCTCCTCTTTAGAACCATCCGTGAATAAACTACGTGTGTATCATGGAGTGTTATAGATTGCTAATATCTCCCAAGCAGATTGTCCTTGAACACTCTTCCTGTTTATGGACAAGAAATAGATAATCAGCCAAAGCAAGGAATCAATGTGGCTACCTCACTAACATCACATCCACAGATCCCATTTCATTATTGCAGATATACCAATAATGTCTTTTGCAGGCAAGGGACCCAACACACAGGCAGTCACGTTACCTACAGTTTCCATATCCTACAGGTCTTCTTCAATCTATAGTCTCTGCAGTCCTTCTTTGATGATTTTCAGAGCCTGGGGGGGTGGGAGGGGATGCTGTGGAGATGCCTCAGTGGCTAAGGGCACATACTGCTCTTGCAGAGAAAGAACTGGGGTCACTAAAAACCTACATACTATTCAAAACTACCAATAATTCTAGACCTTGGGTGTCTGACATCCTCACCCAGACTCTACGGTTGTCCTTATGTGCACTCAAACAAACGAACACACTTTAAAAAGAGTCTAGGAGGGGGGGAAATTAAGTTTACCTGATTTTCATTTTTATTTCTTGATTTCATTTAGTCTATGTGTATTTGGTGGGAGTATCTTAGAGATAAGAGGAATTTTTTAATGTGTAACTCTGCCAATGGCACACAGTGACCACTCCTAATGACACTCCCTGTGGCCCTGAAGGTGAGACTTTCAGTGTTTCTTTACTAAGGAGATTTTTCTCTCAAGCATTTTATGATGATTCAGAGTGAGAACACATTCAGTCAGTACATAGCCTGCTGCTCAGTAGGTTTTCCCTAAGGTTGGCATCATTTCTTCTTTGGGAGCAGGTATTTATTTGGAAGTGTTTTGGGTTTTGGTTTGTTTGTTTCTTGTGTGGGTTTTTTTTTGTTTTTTTTTTTTTTTTGGTGTGGATTTCTATCTTCTTTAGATTTGGTCCCTGAGTACCACTGTTCAGTTAATCCTTGTGCCTTTGACTGCTCCCTTCATTCCTTGGACTCTTTCTTCTACCATTGGAACATTGTCAAGCATTATGTCTTTATCTGTGTCTGTCTCTCTGTCAGTCCTAAAGTTAACCATATCTCTGGGAAATGCTGCTTCTTTTAATTGAAAGGTGATTTTCACAGAGATCTCTCCAAAAGGGGGTACTTCTTGCTCTTGGGCACAATGATGGCCTTGGATCAGCCTTCTTTGTGTACAGAACTATGTGAACACCCACATTTAAACTCACTTCCCTCTATCTAACCTATAAAAATTCGTGAGTTGCCTTAACTCTTAATTGCAGTTTAATGTCAATGAGCTTATACCTTCTTATGTCTCTTTTCATCCTGGAAACTTTTTTCTTCAACATTGAGAAACTCTTGGTCTTCCTTCTTGAAAACCAATCACCACCAACTTCCACCTAGACAAGTACTTCTTTCATTGCGCACATGTCCTTCCACAGGCTGATAGTGCTTGTGAGGATGGAAAGGCCAGGCAGACTCAGTGACTCCAAATCATTTCACAAGCCTGTCTTTCAAAGCACAGTGGGACTGTGGACTTGACTTACTGTATACACCTGACTTGTTGTGGCTCTCTTCAGTGCCCTGCTGTGGTTAGGGTGGGATCGCCTTATGGTATCTTCTTCCTTCCTTTCTTACCAACCATCTTTGAATTTATTCCAGTTGTGATCATTATTTGGGAGTCTAGGCTCAGATAGTTTTGTTTGCCTCCACCTGTGCTGCAGCGTTGCTTTACTTCACTGAAGCCTCATGTGTTATTCTAAATGCACATGCTATCACACCACACACCACAAGGGAAAAATGACTGAACCACCAAGAGTCAGGTTGGAGACTGTGTTATGAATTGTAGTGTTTTCTTGGCACATACATAGATTCCTCTTGACATTCCTCAGCATGTACATGAGTATCTCTTAGAATTCGTTGGTGTTAGAATATTTTATTTTTTAAATGGATATCTGAGTTGTTGACTTGAGTTTCATTTTTAAGAGATGTTAAATTAATTTTGGATTCTAATTGGAACAAAATTCTCAACAATTTCTAACCCCCCCAAACATTCTTTGTTTTTTTACTGTTTATGGGAAGTTCTGTGACCTTAATGACTCTACCAAAATACCAATCAACTGTGGGAAAAGTTGGGAATGCTCTTTGGTCTCTAGTTATACTTATATATAAAATTAAGAATAATTATTTCATTAATAGGCAATTTTTCTTATCTCTTTAATGAACAGTAATTATATGTCTAGCAAATCATCATTCTAAGATATATTCCTTTATACTTTATTAAAATATATATTAGATATTATGCCTAGTGCATGCATCTATATGATCAGTATCACATATATGCTTCTTAGGCAGAAAGGAGATATGAGTGGAGCAGTTGAGGAAGTCCAGGGATAGTTTATGATTTGTGTAACAGATTGATGGATTGTTCAGCAACCCCTGTGTGACGGTCCTTGACTTTTCACAGCAGGGTTTTCCATTGTTCTTATTTTTTATTTTTTCCTTTATTTGATTTTGGAAGTAGATGGTCCTTTTTCCAGATAATGGCATAGATTAAGGTCCAGGGCTAAGGAAAGGGGTTCCTCTTCTTTAGAACAAATCTGTTTCTCATTTTGTGAAATGAAGGAACTTTAAGAGAGAATATGTCTGCTTTAAAGTGGACTATTAGCTGTATGGAATTGTCATAGTTAACAACTGGTTCACACACAGTCCATACATGTTGCTTGTGTTTATTTTGTGCAGTTGATTCATTTGTTAGTTTGGTTGATTGGCAGGTGTTTTGAGAGTCTCAGTACATTGTTCAGGCTGATCTTGACCTCCTATGCTCAAATGATCCTCTTGCCTAAGGCTGCTGAGTGATTTGGTCTATGGACACCACCCACCGTGTTGAAGTGTCTGTTTTTAGTAGTGTGTATCTCAAAGCACCTCATCTTGTATTTACTTTGTGATCCATTGCCTTAGTGCATCCCTCTATAACTGAACCAAAACAAATATCATCTTCCATGTTGGATCTCACTGTTCGCCAACACTTTGCCTCACTCACCTTAATGTTAATGGCTTCATGTGCTTCCATGAAGGGTAAAGGTATTTAAATAATATTTAATTTTATAGAAATGTATATGCTTTCATTCACATAATGCTAGGTTGTTAAGGTTTATAAAGGGAAGTGTGTCAGTTAGCTTCTTTTTGATGTGACAGCCACCTGCCAAGAGTGCCTTAAGGAAGGAAGGACTTACTTTGCCTTACAGTTCAAGGGTAATGTGATAAGAAAGGCATGGGGGACATGGTTGGTCATGTTGAATGCACAGTTAGGAATCTGAGAGCAATGAATGCTTGGTGTTTCTCCTTTTCATTCAGTCCAAGGTCCCAATTCATGGAATGGCACTGCTCATACTGATGGTGTGTCGTCTCTCCTCCATTAACCTAATCTAGATAATGTACTACAGACATGTTCACAGACCTGTTTCTATGGTGATTCTAAATTCCATCAAGTTGGCAATCAAGATTAACCATCACAGGACCTAAGGCAGGGTAGGGTCTTCAGGTGCCTCATTCTTCTGTACACAACCGTGGAGAGACTTAGCATGGAGAATGCAGTGGGGGAAATGAGTGTTTGTTTTGGATATATTCACACATATAGAAAAGAATAGGTTACCTCCCTGTAGTGTGACTATAATTAAGTGGCTTCTTCCTCATTTGATTCTATTTAAGGTAATAATGTTAAAAGGAGGGATCACGTATGTCCAGATATCTTCTTTTCTAAAATTTTGCTTTATTTTGTGTGTGTGTGTGCGCGTGCATGCATGCATGTATGCATGTGAGTGTGCATGTGTGTGTGGTATAATGCATGTAACATGGCACACATGTGGAGGTCAGAGGACTACTTGCCAGGGTCAGGTCTCTCCTTCCTCCAAGTGTGTCTTTGGATTCTGACTTTGCTTCTCTGGCTTAGAAGCAAGCATCTCTACTCATTGAGCAATCTTAACAACTTCATCTATGTGGTTTCTAAAATGTTTTATCTGTAATTCTCCATGTAACACTGTGAACTAATTGGGAGGAATAGGAATGGGCTCACTGCATATGCAAATCCTCACATAAGTGTCAGAGAGATGCCATACAACCTGCCTTGCTATAGTATTCCTGAAGTTTCAACACTGACTTCCTAATAGCTGAATAGCTGTCACTTCCTTGACAGAATCCTCCTCCGAAGCGTACCTAAGTATCTCAGGTGAACATTAAACCAGTGTCTAACACTGGGACAATTAAGATATGTAAAGATATGAAATCAAAAGAAAAGACCCACTAAAATGAAGTCATCAGAAGCATGAGAGAGGTATTTGAAATTCACTGAAGCATAAGCCTAAATTAAGCAGCTAACTGCCTGTTTTTTTTTCCTGTGAACCAATGTAGAGACTGCTATTTACATCTTAATTCCTAAACAAAGGGCTGCCTTCAAGGTCTAGAGATAAATAGCATATGTTCAGAGGTAAAAGGAAGCCCCAAATTAGGTGAATGTAAATAATAGAGGATGCTCAGGGAATGTATAAATATGCATTTGCCTGGCTGCTTGCAAGAGAATGATGCTGCCCAGCTCCCAAGCCCAGTGCTGACAGTCTCCATCCATCCATCTTGCTCCCTCCAGGACTCCTCTCCCCATCTGTTTCTTGCCTCACTAATGTCCATTTTGAAATCTTACCTTCAAAAATAAATATTCAAGGAAGCATGATCTGTGAATAATTGAGGGGAGGGGTAATCTCCCCCTGAGAAAAATATTCTAAATAATATATTTTATAAGTCTGTCAGGCTCCAGACTGTTTGCCCTCCCTCAGTTCTTCTCTTCTTTCCTTATCCCTCAGTTTTTCACATTTTACTTTTGATAAAATGGCTTGTTTGATTCTTCTGTAGATGAAGCCAGACTTCTTAATGTATATGAATTTCTATTTTCAATGTCCACTAATTTTCATATGTCACCAACCGCAAGTATACAGTAACTTCATAACTACTATCACCACACCTCTTGCCCACCTGTTTATTTTAAAAAATAGCCAACCCCTTCTCTTTTCACCTCCTCGCCACCCTTCTAGTCTTCTATCCTCTACTTCTATAAAAATAAACATGTTTTAGTTTTCACATATAAGCGGTACTGCTTTGGGTTATCTTTCTATGTGTGGCTAGTGAACACACAATGACATATCCTAATCATATTATTGCTTAAAATTATAGGACTTAAATTTCATGGCCTACTACTATCCCATGGTTTGTTACTATATATAATCTATAGCTCTATCCATCTCTTTACACACACACACATACATATGCACGTGCACACACACAATGTTTTTACTGTGTTGTCCATTGGTTGTGAGTCTGTTTCTGGAGTACTTTATTTTTTTTAAAACACAGAAACTAACATTTTATTAACACAGTTCCTATTCCCTTGTGGTGTATGCATGTAGGTTGGTACAGCTGCCCAAACCCTGATTTTACCAGTTCTTATTTCAAGACAGATTATTATGATGACTGACAGCTAAGCTCTTGTAGTGAGGTGAAGCCTATAATACTGAGTTTGGTAATGCTGAGTTCTTACACATAATAACCTCTACTTATTTTAGAAATTTTCTGTTTATGGGTATTTTGCCTGCATGCATATATGTGTGCTCTATGCATGGCTGGTGCCTGCAGAAACTGGAGAGGACATTGAATCTTCTAGGATTGAAGTAAGAGTCTTTCCAGAACCATCATGTCGGTGCTTAGAATCAAACCTGGGTCCTCTTGAAGACCAGTGAGTACTTTTTAAGCAAGAGCCATCTCTTCAGCCCCAGTAACCTCTGCTTCTGGGGGAACATCATCACAGAGAACTGGGCAGTATATAAAATTTGCGGTAGGAAGGACCAGGAACCAAGTTGAGATCTATGTCACTAACATGTGACCAAGAGAGAAGCCAAAGTATAGTCCAGAATATTCTGAACATGTGATGTCATTAAATGTACATTTGGCCTTTTTCCCTGTTTCGGCGTGCCAGTCCTAATGGCTTTGGAATCTTCCCAATGTGGATCTCTTTGTCAGAAAATTGATTAAAAACAAACAAACAATGAAGAAAAAAACGAAGTCTCAATACTCCTAAATTTTGAAAATTTACTTCTAGTGAATTAGAAAAAAAAACTCACTTCTAGTTAGTTCCAGTTATGTCAATCTTTACCTTCAGGCATTCATTGGTTAACTACTCATTCAACAAATACTTATGAGTTTCTGCCAGGAAGCCATATTAGCCATGTGCAATGAACACAGTCTGGTGAAGTCCACATAAGTAATTGCATCCATGCCAAAACCAGCAAGTCTGCGGGCATGGGAATGAGCAGAGAATGGAGCATGTGCAGGTGCCAGGTGCAGAGACAGCTCCCAGAGCCTGATATAATTTACTAAATTGAAAGCCAGGTGTCAGGGTTGAAGAGAAGTTAAGTGAGAATGGTCTCCCATGTTACTGCTGACTTACATAGATCTAATCTACATGGGAAGTAGAAAAAGACAAGATCTCCTGAGTAAATTGGGAGCAGGGGACCTTAGGTGAGGGTTGAAGGGGGAGGGGAGACGCAGGAAGGGGAGCATAGAAAAATGTATACCTCAATAAAAATCAATAAAAAAAAATTGTGTGGGATGAACTGATCCTGAGAAGCCACAGAAGGTGTCTGGGGAAAGACCAAGAGCTCAACGCAGGGTAGTTATAGGCTAGGCCGGATTTCCAAGAGATGAGCTCGTGAACAACCCTGTGTGAGGGACAGAGTTCACATTCTGGCAAGTACTGACCCTCTCTCCTGGAGCTAACATGTATTTAGAATGTCCTCAACTCTCTCAGCTCTAAAACGTAAAACACAATGAAAAAAATTGCTTAAGTTGTGTGATTATGAAGATGTCTCTTGGAACATGAGAAGGACGTTTGCAAAAACAAGTTTAGAGGACTGGAAGTATGACTTGAAACTTCTGAGACTTGGAGATGCCCATTGTCTCCACGGCTTGTATATCTCTGCTGGCCTCAGTCTCTGTCAGTTTATCTTATTTGACTTTTTTGTAAAGAGAAAAATTCTTTACAAACAGTCAGGAGCCCCGTGGATATCAGAACTTATTTTCCATCCCAAGGATGTACTGGCTAACTGATCTTGAGCCAAACAATTAGTTTAATTCCTCTAATCAGAGAGTAACCCACCCTGATCATCACATTTCAGAATGTGCATTTTCTGGAATAGAGGAGTACAGTCCTTTGTGGCTGACTCCTCCATTAAAACTATATTTTGTACATAGCTTTTCCCCTGGTAGGTAATTAATGGTTCCTTGGAGTTCTGTATTCACCTTCTTATAGTACGCAGTCCCTAGTAGAGACTTTAATCAAGTACATACATCTGTTCAAAACAATCAATTCAAAAACACTATATGCCATTTGAATCACTGGCCTTTGACCTTATCATTCCACTAATACCCAGTATGAAGTGAGAAATAAGCTTTGGCTAGAGCAGATAATGGAGGTTTGGGTGTGTGTTACAGAAAAATTATGAGCCTAATCTGCCCAATACTTGCTTCTTTCTTGAGACATTTGCATTTTAAACTAGTAAAGAATGTTCTTGGTTCTGCTGTCCAGAGTTTGAATAAATTCTGTTGGATGTGAACAGAGATAAAGTCAGCCAGCTGAGGTCCCATGTGTGTTCTGTTGGCCAATGAGGAAAGACAGTGATTGTGGATAGTGTGACAAGGGGTATCCCATTGAAACAAGTGTGGATGACATTCCTCTCAAGAGGAAGGGAAACATAGGTTGTTAAGAACAGCATTCTGTTTTCTGGTGTCTTCTTCAATTTCTTTCTTCAAAGTGAAGAAGACATTAGAAAAATGGAAAATCTCTGATGCTCTTGGATAGGTAGAAATTAACATAGTAAAAATGGCAATCTTATCAAATCAAATCCCATATATCCAATGCAATGCCCAGCAAAATTCTTCACAGACTTCAAAAGAACAATACTCAACTTCATATGGAAGAGGAAAAAAGTCCAGGATATCCAAAACAATCCTGTACAATAAAGAAACTTCTAAGGGCATCAAAACCTCTGACTTCAATCTCAACTATAGAGCTACATTACTGAAAACAGCCTGGTATTGACATAAGAGCAGACAGGAGGACCAATGTAATTGAATCAAAAACCCAGATAATCAATCTACACACTATAAACACTTAATTTTTAACAAAGAAGCTAAAAATATAAATGGAATAAAAGGAAGCATATTCAACAAATGATGCTGGCATAACTGGATATCAACATATAGAAAAATGAAAATAGATTCATATCTATTGCCATCCACAAAGCTCAAGTCCAAATAAATCAAGATCTCAACATAAAACTAACCATACTTAACCTCATAGAAGAGAACATGGGAAGTACTCTTAAACACATTGGCACAGGAGACCACATATGAAATATAACCCCAGTAGCATAGACACTGTGAGAAACAATTAATAAATGGGACCTCCTAAAACTGGGGAGCTTCTACAAGCAAAGGACACAGCCAACAAGAAAAAATGGCAAGCTGCGGAATGGGAAAAGATCTTCATCAGCCTCACATCGAACAGAAGGCTGATCTCCAAAATATACAAAGCACTCAAAAAACTTGACATTAAAAGAACAAATAATCCAATTAAAAAATGAGGTACAGACCTGAACAGAGAACTCTCAAAAGGGGCATCTGAAATGACTGAATGACACTTAAGAAAATGCTCAATATCCTTAGATATCAGAGAAATGCAAATTAAAACAACTCTGAGATTCTATCTTATATCTCTCAGAATGGCCAAGATCAAAAACACTGATGAAAACTTATGCTGGAAAGGATATGGGATAAAGGGAACAGTCCTTCATTCCTCATGAAAGTGCAAGCTGGTACAGCGATTTTGGAAATCAGTATGGTGATTTCTCAGAAACTTAAGAAACAACCTACCTCAAGACCCAGCAATATCACTTTTGGGTCTATATCCAAAGGATGCTCAATCATACCACAAGAACTTGTGCCCAACTATGTTCATAGCAGCACTGTTTGTCATAGCCAGAACCTGGAAACAACCTAAATGTCCCTCTCCAGAAGAGTAGATAAAGACAATGTGGTATATTTACACAATGGAGTACTACACAGTGGAAAAAAATGGTATCTTGAAATTTACAGGCAAATGGATGGATCGAGGAAAAAAAAACATATTGAGTGAGGTAAACCAGATTCAGAAATACAATATGTACTCATACATAAGTGGCTTTTAGATATAAAGAAAAGAAAAACCAGGCTATAATTCACAATTCCAGTGAACCTAGACAACAAAGAGGACCCTAAGAGAGACATAAATATATCTAATCTCTTGGGAAGTAGAAAAAAGACAAGATCTCCTGAGTAAATTTGGAGCACTGAAATCATAGGAGAGGGTATAAGGGGAGGGGAAGGAAGAAAGGCGAGTGGAGAAAAAATATTTAGCTCAATAAAAACAATAAAAAAGCAAAAACAACAAAAGAACAACATTCTACCCACTAATGCTTTGCCTTTCTTCATCTTTAAAATTCTAGAAATGTCCTTGACTTCTCATAGTAGTTAGTTCCTCTGTAGTCACAGAAGGTTTATGGACAGGACGTACTGAAATGTATTTCCATGAATGTGAAGGCTACTGAGAGTCAGTCTGTCCTGCATTCATGGGGCAAGTGTCTATTTGCCACTAATGTTTGAGGAGGTCCAGCTATCCTGGGCTTCTCTTTTTGATTTAGTTTTTAAAAAAATGAAACAACTGTTTCTTGTTATTTTTAGACTGAGCTCACCATTTGCTACTTCTTTTCCCCAAAGACTGCCTGAGACATAAATAACATTCTCAAACTAGAAGCGGAGAACAGCCATTTGTGTACATGGAGAGAGCAGAGCCTGTCCACGGTTCCCAGTTGGCCTCTAACTTGGGAAGGCCAGGAGATCTGAACCCATGTTGAAGGTTGCTAACAGCATTTTTCTTACCACTTTGCCTCTCTGGCAAGCGTTCCCCTTACTGTCTACACCTTTGAGAATTCTGCCAGATTGACTTGGGCCCAATGGCTTGCATTTATGTTTGTGGTCAGGGAGAAATTGAATGCTAAATCTACCGAAAAGACCATTTTTTAATTAAAATCCTGGCCCTCATGACACCAGTCTCAATGAATAGCATTTATTATTTTCTACAGATGGAATCTAAAGTCAAAGGAGCAGAGTTCTTGTGAGCTGTGTTGGGGATTTTAAGTCTGAATTGAGTTGTTGAATAAAGCACAATTTGAGAATCCTGCAATTCATTCCAGTGTCTCACATGCGAGGTCTGTTTCCCTGGAGGCTTCGAACATAGGTGGTGGACTGACAGAGTCTTCACTGTCATCTTGTACCTTGTCTGGAGATTGGCCCCCTGACCTCACAAGAAGGACTCAGACTGAGGGGCTATTAAAATAAGAGTTTGAGTGAACCTGCATCCCTATTGCATCTCTGGTTCAGTCATATGGGGGAGCTGGAAAGTTCCCTTGGACTATATTTCAGCAGATTTAATCTACCGTGGAGAGCTGGAATGAGGTGAATAAGAAAGATTTTACCTGCGCTCCATGGGAAGCAGCCCAATGAGGCCACATATTTTATTTTCCACATGGGGAAATGGAGGTCATGAAAAAAGAATTACAGAGCTGTGAATAAGGACTTGGGGAGCTGGAATAAAAGATACTGTTTACTTCCCCATTTGTTCTGCCACACTGAATTGTCTGCAAATGTGGGGTTCTTAACAATCCCTGTGGTAGGCCGGGCGACGGTGGCGCACGCCTTTAATCCCAGCACTCGGGAGGCAGAGGCAGGCAGATCTCTGTGAGTTCGAGACCAGCCTGGTCTACAGAGCTAGTTCCAGGACAGGCTCCAAAGCTACAGAGAAACCCTGTCTTAAAAAAAAAAATTCTTGTGGTGGATTCAGAAGCTTGTCTGCTGCAAGAGGGGGCACCTTTTTCAATATCTTTCAGCAATTTGGAAGGAGATGGCCTTGATTGCATTATCTCATGTTCTCCTTCTGTGTTTGCTCATCTTTGTGTAACACACAAGCGATTGGCTTTGTTCAATTTTGGTAGATTTGATAATTTGGGAAACACAAGTCATATTGTATCGCTTTTCAAACAGACTTCAGAAATAACTGACCATGAACTCCCTACCTCTCTGTGTGTAGGTATGTGTGAAAATAAGATAGGAAAAGGAAGTGGAGGCAGAGGAAGAGAGAAACGAAGAAGAGGAGGGGGCAGAGGTGGAAGAAGGGAGAAGGATGAAGAGCAGCGTAAGGAGGGGAAGAAAGAAAAGGTTTATTAATACTTCTTTTAGATGCACAGCCTAATTTCTTTTCTTTCCTGATTGGAAATATTCATAATATTCTTCGAGGGTGTGATGGATACTTTTGGAGCTATTTTAAGTCAACTTCCACCTACATTTCAGAAGATTTTTAATCTCAAACATGTAATTTAATCTCCAACATGAAAGCAGAAAGTGTAGGTATGTATGTGTCCTATGCTTTCATACAGATACATGTGTATGTTGGGGCATTGATGCACATATGTGCATATACTTGTGCATAGCTGAAGATTAGGTTGGGTGTCTTCCTCAATTCCTCTCCACGCTATTTAGGAACTTTCTAAGTTGACTATTCTAGCTAGTCAACTATGATCTCTGCATCTTGAGCACTGAAATTACAGGTGGCCACTATGAGTGACTGGGTTTTTATGCGGATTTTGGAGAGTCCTCTAGACTTTATCAACAAGTCCTTTAGGTTACAGTTCCTTATTAACCTCATGCTAGAGTCCATTTCTGAGTCTCTTACTGGTCACTGTCCTCTGCAATGAATCATTTGCAGGTGTTTCATGACTCACGATTGGCTCAGGACCAGCAAGGCCACGTTCTCACAAGGAGATTTGTTTCTCCCAGAGGGCCTGGAGATAGGGAATAAGAGACAAAGACAGGAGATAGAGGACTAGGGAGAATAGGGGAAGAGAACAAGGGAGAGGGATCTGGGGTATTTGACCCCCACCCTGCGGGGTGGGGCTAAAAGGACTTCCTCTGGATAGAGGTAAAATGGGAAACTCTGTTAGGATTAGGTGATTAATTTTAATTGGGCATGGAATTAGATGATCCAAAGCAAGTTTCTGATTGTTGGGCTTCAATATTTCTGTAGTTGGACCATGTTAGTCAGCTTCAGGAGGCGGAACTGGACAAATAAGGGACGAGACCTTGATGGCTAGCATTAAAAATGTACTCTAATGGTTTCTAGTGTGGCAGAGGGAATGAGAGAAAGGGCAAGGCCAGCCAGAACCACACTTGCCATGCTCATGCTGGCCAGAGTCCCTTCATTTCTTTCATAATTTTCATCACTGTTACAGGGGCAAAGTTACATAACCCTATTTTCTTATTTTCTAAGAAGACTTGTCATGCTATATTTAGAAAACACCTAAAACCACCAGATACTGGTTTTCACTAGTTGAATGATTTAGCAAGTACTTTCTATACACACAGAATGCATAGGAATTCACAAATCCAAAGTCTCACCTCAGGGGATTCCTATTGACCCAAGACACAGGTAAGTGACAAATCTGTCATGACACCAGGGAAGATGAGGTGAAGTCAATAGGAACTTTACCCTCACTGTCACAGACTATGACCCCATGTCCTGTTGCCCTGATACTGCTGATCATTTTTTTTAATGCCCACTATTTGACTCTCAGCTAGTAGACATACCACATTATTTACTCAGTTTAATTATGACAGGGATAGGAAGACAGCACAATGGATCTAGTAACTTGACTTTGATCACCATATACCATATACAAGACAGATGCCACTTCAGTGACAGGAACAAGAGAGACCCTCCCTCAACAAGGTGGAAGTTAAGAATTGGTGCTTGAAACTTAACCTTTGTCTTCAACACGCACATTGTGACACATACATGTCCTCTATACATACACATTCATACAAAAATTACATTTTCAAAAGACAACTAAAACTACTCTGGGGTGGTACCGAAGTCTGGAACTTGGATGCCCCCAAGGCCTCTATGTTAAAGGCTTAGAACAGATTGGTGCCATTTAGAGATGGTGAGATCTTCACGAGGTGGCACTTATCAGAAGGCTTTAGGTCATGGGAGGGCTGTTGTACTTTTAATGGTGGGTACCTTTCCCTCTCTTTTCTTTTCTCTTTTCCTTCTTGGTCATGAAAGAAACGGTTTATTTAATCAAATGTTCTTTGCCATTGCTATGTGATATTCTCGCTGGAATTCTAACAACAGTACTTGTTGCCTGCCTGCTCTTGATGGGAACTGATGAAACCATGAGTCAAAACTAAACATTTTCTCTTTATAGGTTGACTAACTCTGAACCTAAGTAGCTATTCACATGCATGGTAATTCAAAGCTGTCAGGAAGGAGGTACAACTGGGTAGCAGCAAGGAGATGAATATTCTGACACTACATAGCTGTTGATATGATTGAATGAGTCACACCTGTCGTCCTATGTGGAGGCACATGGAAAGGTGGTGTGCTAAAGGAATGTCCCAATTAATCCATTTGGTCTTGGGGACAAGACAACAATGCCCATGGCACAGTCAAGAATCACAAGTAACAAATGGTCACATGGGAACTTCAAAGAATGGAACCTTCTTTGAACTACCCCTGTTTAAATCGTACCTTTTCCTGTCCACCTCACTCTTGGTTGATTAATAAGCCCTCTTGCCAACCACCTTCTTCTTCAAGCTATTCTCTATTACTCTATTATTTTTTTCTTTCAAAAGCGCTTTTTTTCTCAGTACAATTCATCTCGACCATGACCTAGACATGAATCTCATAATAGCAATCTGTTACCCTCTTTGAATCCGTTATTTCATGCACTCTTCCCACAAGTCTCCAGAGAATCCATTATTACCAGTCTCAATATAAACCTAAGGTTAAACAACTTTTGCAAAACTGTCATCTCGTTTTCCCTCATTTCTAAAGAAAATCTTTTGGTTAATCTGCCCTGGACTTGAAGTGTCAGGGTCTGGGCTCCAGTGTCTCCTAGTTTTGTGCTTGCAGTTTCCCACAGGTGGTGCCTATGAGGTCAACAAACAGAGTGAATTAATTAGCATGTGTTAAAAAGAATGTAAAAAACACATGCTTCTGAGTAATACACACTTTGTCAAAGAAATGAGCTACTCAACTCAGGGATAGTCTTTAGCTGTACTGTTCCACAAGACAGCAAAGCCAGGTAAATCTTCCTTATTCAAGCCTTAATCTGAAAAAAACAAAAAAGAAACACAGGTTAAAGTCATATTTTCCAAGAAACTTTCTGGCTAAGTTGATAATTGCTATCTATGTTCTTTGTCCCGATTTGTAAAATTTTCTATTGATTCTTCGGGAATTTCACATCATGCACCCCAATCCCATTCATACCCAGTCCTTCCACGTCTACCCTCCACCCTTGGATAGCCTCTCCCCCAAAAGAAATTTTTAAAAATTAGAAATAAAAATTAAAAAATAAAATCCCTTCGCTCCTCCATCTTTCCTGCCTCTCCATCACTTATTCATTTGTCATAGAGACACTGGGAGCTGCAGTGTGTCACACATTAAATTTTTTCGACAAAACAGATTTACTTAAGAATATTCTTTGCATTGAGGCGTTGGTCTGGTTCAAAGCTTCTGGCTTCTGCTGTACTATCAACACTGGACCTTCACTGAAACTCCTCTCAGGTCTCCTACTGTTGCCCCAGTCATGGAGATCCTGTGGCTATGATTCTGCAGGACCAGTCACTTCCCGAGCTCCAAATAGATGGGTTAGATATTTGGGTGTGCCATCTCATGGCCCTGGATGTGGGCTTGGAGGGAACCTGGGTTGGTAAGCCCAGGCCTCCACCATGTCATCTCTTCCCCAGCCTTGGTCATCTAGCCAGCTTCCCCACCCCCATACCACCAAGGCCAACTCTCCCAGGGCTGGTGAGGGGCAGAGCCAGTTCTCCTATGTCAGTGATACCAGCACCAGCTCTCCTGTGCCCTTACCACCCAGGTAAGCTCTGCTGTATTCATTTTCTCTTTCAATGTTTTTTTTTTGTAGTTTTCTTCTCTTAAATGAGAGTATGTGACCGAGAACTCTGCTGTCAAATGCATATGTACATACACTAATACACTATATATGTGAATATGTATATATATGTATGTAGGACTGGCATCCATTCTCCAGGATCAGAATTTGTGTGTTTTACTGGTATTTGTCTCTACTGCATGTACTGGCCTTTTGGAATACTATTTTCTTTGGATGTATACCTTGTTCAACATAGATATAGTAGGGAGGGGCCTTGGACTTTCCACAGGGTGGGGTACATTGCCCTCTCCTAGGATTAAAGGGAGATGGGACTAGGGAGGGTGTGTGAGAGAAGTGGGAGGGGGAGTGAGTGGGAATTTGGATTGGTATTTTTTTAAGTAATAAAATAAAAACCAAAAACATACAAAAAAGATTTGTGTGTTTTAAAAGTTAAATGATTTTTAAAGTGAACAAAGAAGAGAATAGGGGAAGGACTTCACTTGAACATGGACAAAGACAGCACAGAGTTCTTTCTTCTGAAAACTTTGTGTGAAGTCCCTTGCCCTTGAGGAAGTACTTCATGTTTCAGAAAACAAAAGTATTTCCTTTTGGTGTCCACAGGTCCCCAAGTAGCTTCTCTTGCATGGTTCCTTTCTATCCCTGTGGCTTTCAACCACCCTGGAGCCTCCACTACCTGATTCCAGCATCAATTCTGATGGATCAACACCCAAGTTGTATTCTTTATTAGGTCACATCTGGAAAGACATTTAGAAAACCATAATAAATAATAACAGCATGGCAGAAAGTTTACCTCTGCATGGTCTTTTGATGTCAGTAGTTTTTCATTGATTAGTGTTCACAGTTTGAATTTCCTTTGAACTGATTGGTTTTCTGTGAACTGACCTCTATGGTGGTGACACTTGCAAGAAGCTGACAAGGGTTAAATAAGGGCACAGGAGTAGGGTCCTTATCTAGTAGTACTGGTGTCCTTATGAGAACAGAAAGAGGTACCAGGAGCATGTGCACACAGGAAAATGTATAACATAAAGACACTAGAGAAGGCAGACATCGGCCAAATGGAAAGAGAAGCCTCACAAGAAATCAATCCTGCCAACTTTGATTGTTGGGCTTTCAACATTTAGAACCTGAACAACATTTCTGTTGCTTAAAGCAAATCCATCAACTGCATCCTGTTTTAGCATCCCTGGCACATGAATAACTATAATGACGGACATGAATGATGCAGATGTTCTTACTGTGATAAAGACAGTGTACTGGTTGGTTTGTCAACTTGACACAAACTAGAATCATCTGGGAAGAAGGAACCTCGTTTGAGAAATTGCATCCATCAGGCTGACCCGTAGGCATGTCTGAGGGCCATTTCATTTGCTTGATTAACAGTTGGGGTGGGAGTGCCCAACACTCTGTGAATAGCTCCATCCATGAGCAGGCGGTAACGGGTGGTATAAGAAAGCAGGCTGAGCAAGCCATGAGGAACAATCTTGTAAAAGCAATGTTTTTCAGTGGTTTCTGTTCCAGTTCCTGTCTTGAGTTCTTGTCAAGCCTTTCTTTAATGGATTGTCACCCTGCATATGTAAGTCAAATAAGTCCTTTGCTCCCTAAATTGCCTTTGGTCATAGTCTTTATTGAAATAGATAATAAAATGACACAGAAGTGTTGCTCAGAAATGGCAGTAGATCATGTGGCTCGAGATTGTAAGGGATCTGCCATTTCCTTGCACTGTCTTATCCTCCAACGTACCAGAATGCCAAGTGCCAGGTGACGGAGCAACACTTTCTTTGGAAAGTAAAGGATATTTCTATTTCCTTTCTCCCTGAATTCTTCATAGGTGACAAAACTAGGATTTTCATAACTGTTTTTGTGATAGAAAGATGAATAGCAAGACATTTTACCTGAGAGGGCAAGGTCATCCTCCTTTCTCTCATAGATCTTCAACCTACATTTTAAATTAAATTCCCAGCAATCTGAGATGTCTTTTTGATTTTTCATACCCGTTTGATTTTATAGATATCTGCTGACAGTGGACAATTTTAACATCTGCCTTCATGAAGTTTTCAGGTCTGTTTTACTCTTGTAGACAAAATAGAAGGGAATGTGTCAAAATATACATATGAATACATGTACACACACACTTACCTTACATACATACAAACACACACATATGTGTGTGTGTATAATTTCAATTATGTATGTTGTAAGCATTTCCAGTTTTCCCTCAGCTAGTTCTAAAATGAATCAGTTGCTTGGACTTCAGTGGACTCTCAATGTCCTGAACATTTAAAAGAATCATTTGAAGCCTTAGTCATTCAGTCTCCATAGAGAAGCATGCTCTTCATGGAAGAGCCCTGTGTTTTTAAGAGCTTGTCAAGGCATCCTTTATGAGGGGCATGGATAATTTTCTCCACAGACACAAGAATGTAGGTTCTCATATTTAATCAGAGCCCACTGAATCCTGTCAGTACATGGCTGGATAATATTTTTTAACCCAGTGTCTTTTAAAATCTAACAAATGAACTAGACCTCAGTGGCTGACCATTCACTAGGAAGTCAACTATGTCAACTGTTATGAAATCAAAACTATTTATTCTTTCAGTAAATAATGCATTTGCAAGGTGCTCTTCACTGAGAAGCTGTAAAACGCCATGATGAGAGCTCTCAAAAAGATAGGAGCTGCATGTAGACTGCTCTGTCTTCACCATTGACTCTCACTTTCCTCCCGTTACACCATTTCTGGCTCTCTTGTACGTCCCCACATGCCATATTTCTTCCTTGAAAGACCCCCCTTGTTTGTTCCAAGTTCATCTTAAGCGCATATTCTGCTCAGTCGTATTGATAGAAAGACTTAGGATCTTTTTTCAGGTTATATTCTGAGAAGTCACTATTGATAAGCACATACTCTGTGGAATTAGCTTGTTTCTATATTTAGTTTGAATTGTCATCATTTAGAATATATATTATATTAAAATTTAATATTATAAAAATAAGTAAACTAACAAGATTAATTTTAATAGCTTTATTATACACACTTACGGTATGTGACACAATGTCTTGATGTATATATATATATTATAGTAATTACATCAAGTATATATATATATATATATACTTGATGTAATTACTATAGTTAAGCAAATTAGCATATCTATCATCTTTCATGTTTACCTTTGTATGTAATGGGGAGAGGACCTAAGATCTACTCTTAACAAACTTCTACATAGTATGTTAAGTATATTCCTCACACAGCATTCTCTTGTTCTATTTACCTTACCTAGCACTAACTTTGTGCTTTTTAGTCTCTGTGTTTTCACTGTCCTCTGTGGTTGTGCCTGACAGTCACATCAACAACAAGACTGTGCTCATTTTCATGGTGGAAGAGTTAAGTTAATTTAAAACTGTGAATATGCTCTTCCCCTCACTGGGCAAAAGGGTGGAAAACAGGAAATAGGATATCTTTTGCTACCCTGGAGCAAAAAAAAAAAAAAAACCATAACCATTGCAAATACGTGCATATCATCATGCCCATTGTAAATCTACAATTAGTACTCGGTGGAGCATGCTATCTACAGTTGCCACCCAGCAATATTGTCTTTTACTCCCATTCAGACATGGACATGCATACACACATATGTTTATATGCTTTCACACCCACATACACACATAAACATATATGCACATATAAACATAGACTAACATGCACACACAGTTTCTGGTATTTGTATCTGCTCTCTTATGATGGTTACAAAAACATGTGCATTGTATCTGTAAATTATCTTGTAGATTCCAGGCATGGCCATAGGTGCTAGAAGTGGGATGGAATATATAAACCTTTGCTTCAAGAAACCTGTAGTAGTGTGGCTTCCATCAAGCTAGTGAGATTACTGAGTGCACGTGCACTGGAAGCAGACGGGTTACAAAGTCCTGATACCAGTGTAAAGAGTAATGAGCCTGTGAGATTGCTCAGCAGGTAAAGGCACCTATGCCAAGCATGAGTTTGACTGCCTTGAAGGAGAAAACTGATTTCTGTAAGATGTCCTCTGATATCGACACATGTGCAATGGCATATACTGCCCCCCATGCACAAACATGTATGTGAACACACATATATATGGACATGGCATAAAATAATAGGTAAAGTGTAATTTTTCAAAACCCTAAGAAAAAAGAATGTAATGAGAACTGAACTGAATTGATTCCTTGAAGTCTTTAATGATGAGTCGTTAGAAATTCCTTATTTAAATATAAGTATTAATATCATCTGAAAGCTGATATTCAAGATCTTTAGTTGTTGTTGTTGTTTTGGCCCCACCCAAGTTGCAATTAGTGAATCATTCTGACAACCATCACTGTCACTGCACCTGTTTCCTGAGCAATGGTGAATATCCATTTTGGTACACTGCCACAAAGCCAGTGCCTGATTTCTTACTTTGGGTAGGCTGTAGTTGAGGGGAGAAGTCTGTATTAATTGTTGATGTGTTGATCAATTTTCTGATTGCTCTTCTTGGAAATCCTGAGGTAGACTTAATTTATGTTTAAATCATACTAATAGGAAAACAAAACAAAAACTGACATGACTGTGAGAGCAAAAGAAACCAAGCCATTCTTGAGGAATGGAATAATGTGTTGTCTAAACAATGGATGTAAGAAGCTTTCAGAGATAATTAATGTGTGTAACACAAGTTTAATTTGAAGCTGTCAGTTTTGAAATAGGATCCCATTTGTGTCTTCCTCTGCTAAGTCTAATTTGTAAGAAATTCTAGGCAGGAAAGTGACGTAGTCCACCTGTCTCTCCTCTCCTCTCCTCTCCTCTCCTCTCCTCTCCTCTCCTCTCCTCTCCTCTCCTCTTCTCTTCTTTCCCTGATAATATTTCAGGTACTGGGAAATGACTGTCCGCTCTCCTCAAAACTACTGTGTCATACTGAACACGAAAGACATAGCACTTAACCATTATTGTTACCTTGTCTGTGCAAGACAGCCTGCTATTAATTGTAGTCACTAGAGATCATCTATTGAAGTAATGCTTCCGAACTGTCCTTTGCCACAGATATTAATACCCGTATGGGACAGTCTTACCTGTGTAATAGTGATGTTGTTAAAAATAAATTTAACTTTTTCTAGTTTTAGCTGGGTCATATTTTCATAGATTCATAGATAGAGCCCAGACTGGGCATGTCAAGCACCTGGACCCAATATCACACTGACCCTGAAAGTGAAGAAATGAGGTCTAAGTGGGGATTTTGACATCAACCATAACTTTAGGGCCCACACCCTGGGTGAAAATGACTGACTTCTTTATATCACAGTGCCGACAGATAATTCACTGTGTAACAATCTTTCTCCCCTTTTTTCCATCCCCCTCCTCCCTCCTTCCTTTGTTCCTCCATACTTTTCTTCCTTCATTCTTTCTCTCTTTCCCTCTCTTTCCTTCCTTCTCTTTCCCTTTTTCCTTCTCCTTTAAGCCCTCCCTTTTCCTTCCTCTTTCTCCTTCTTCTATCCTCCCTCTGTTCCTCCCTATGGAAAAACACTTAAAACAAATCCCATACTAGCTCAGAATTGAGAAATAGACGGTTATTTATTTAGGGATAAACTCACAAATCAGAATCCTCTGCTTGAATGGAGAAGAGAAACTGAATCCAGTAACCAGAAAGAGGGGCCAGAAAAGAGGTCAGATGTAGCTTACATAGTAAGAGGCCATGCCCCAGTGGGCAGGAAACCACTGGCTGTAAGACTTCCTACAGCACCTTCCTCTTTCCTCCCTCCCTTCCTCTCTTCCTCCTTTCCTTTCTCTTTCTGTCTTACCTTCTTCCTTCCTACTTTCTTCTCCTCATGCCCCTCCTCTAGGCTGTCACTACCAGAGTAGACCATGCTCCCTCTAACTGTGAGACAAAATAACCATTCCTACCTGCAATTGCTTTAATCCAGTATTGTGTCACAGTAACTAATCACATAAAAATTCTGTTGGATACCTTAGTAGGTTCATCCCAATAGTGTCCCCCCAAAAGAGGACTTTGGACTTTGCAAAGCGCCGGGACTTTTTAAAGTGTGCCCCTCCAGAATCAAGTAGGGATGAGGCTAAGTAGTCTGCTTAGCCTAATGTCTTGCTTATCTACTTATTTATTTATTTTTATTATTTTGGTACAGGGTCTTTCTTATATATCAGAGATACATAAGAGAATCCAAGAAATATGTATGAGATTGATCTTGAGCTCTTGACCTTCCTGTCTTACTATCCTAATTTCTAGGATTAGAGACATACATGTACCACCACACCTGCTTCTATTAGGATTAGCATTCACTCATTCGTGTGTGTGTGTGTGTGTGTGTGTGTGTGTGTGTATGTGAGTATGGATGTGGGTATGTGTGTGCATAACACACATGTGGAGGCCAGAAGACAATTTCTGGAAGTCAAGTTTTCTTCTTGCACCATGTGAGTGCCAGGGATAACACTCATGCCATTAGCTTGCCAGCAGGCAACTTAACTTTCTGAGCATTCTTGTTGACGTTTTACATGGATATTTTCAAAAAGACTGAAAAAGTCAGAGAATAGATAAGAGAGCGTGGTCATCTTATTCTTCTGTTCTCGTATTCGCCTTTGTATGTATTCATCTTATCTATTGATCTGCTTTTCCATCTATTCATCAAAAGAAACTTCTTTTCGTAGTGGAAAAGACTAAACTAAAAGAAACTAAGGTCACTTAGCCTATCCTGGTGATATTTTGGGACTTTGTTTGGGTTGGAGTGGTCGGATGCTGGTATGGAGTAGTGGTTTTCTGTAGAGGGTTAAAGGCTTTCTCTTGTACCAGAACACTTGGAGACCTTTGTTGAAAACAAAATTGAGGAGCAGAATGTAGGGGAAGTGGGATGTGTCCAGAGGAAGAGAATTTAGGAGCCATAGAACTGGTTTTATTTCTTAACGAGGCTCAACAAGTATTTTAGGTGCCAGGTCGATGATATTTAAAGCGTACCACTGTCCAGATCTTGCCCAGCCATGCAGACTGGAAGCCATCATTTTTCCAACCATCTGGGCTTGGCAGAAGAGTGAAGCGGCATCCCATGAGACTCAGGGCATAGACTCTCAACTTCTGTTTGCTGCTGATCAGAGTCTAACAGGTAGAAGGCACAATGGTAGGGAACCATGTACTTTTCAGGTAAATGAAATCTGGATATAAGGACAACAGAATAATAATTTTTCAGGTACAGTAGACCACTCATCTGATAGCCAGAAAGCAAAGAACTCTGTGCCCCCATCTGGTAAAGGACTGCTGTACTGACCTTGGAATGCTTACAAGCTGAGAGTTCAGTGTCCATACACTTAAAGGTGAATACTGGGAGCTTGTAGATGACCAAGCACACATAGCACTTGTCTTTAGTTTGTTGCTTGAGTTCAGGCTTAGTGAATCCCATTTGTGCCTCTGCTTTTGATTCAAAGTTATTTGACAGTTCTTTACACCACAGTTTAAATGACTATTTGGAGTTACTAAACTCTAGTTGAAAAGCACAGAGCCAGTTGTCATAGCTACCTTATTAGATTCTTAAAAGCATAGAGGCAAACAGAACAGAGTCATGACATCATGGGTTTCATTTCAATACTCTCCTGTTCATTGAAATCAGGGGGCTATGAATGAGAAGCTCAGATTCAAATCCAGCTAGCTTCCTTTTCTTACTGCACCAATAACAAAAATCAGTCGCTACATAGTTTAAAATATTCATTTCTAAGATACAAGGAAAGAACTGGAGGCCCTGAACAGAAACCTTATAGCCTGGAAGAGCCTAAAGCATTCGGCCCCTAACAGAAATGCCTTGCCAGCCCTTGCCTAAACATCTGAGAACTATGAAGTCCCTTGTAGAGGCCAGAGCAGCATGTCGGATGTTTTCCTTTATGGATCTCCAATTGACTGCTACGAGGCATGATTTCTTCACTGGAGCACAAACTAGACTTTTTTGCTTGGCTGTCTGGCCATCAAGCTCTCAGTGTCTGCCCATCTCTGAGCCCCAATGCTGGGACTATAGGCACACACAGCCATGCCTGGCTTTGGGATCGCATGGCTGCTGGGCAATCAAACTCAGGCCCTTAAGCTTCTAAAGCAAGCACTTTTACCCACTTAGTCATCTCCACATACCTGAAATACATTTAAATTTAGACTCACAGGTGGGTATTTGTAGAGACATTCTTCTTTTTTGCTTACTCAAAGTCTACTCTTTTATTTTTGTTGTTTTGAGTGAGCTATACATTTTTCTCTGCTTCCCTCCATTGCTCCCCTCTTCCCCTCTGTCCTCCCCTGTGACTCCTATGCCCCCAATTTACTCAGGAGATCTTGTCTTTTTATCCTTTCTTGTAGAGCCATATATGTCTCTCTTAGGGTCCTCATTGTTGTCTAGGTTCTTAGGTGTTGTGGACTATAGGTTAGTTTTTCTTTATTTTATATCTAAAAGCCACTTATGAGTGAGTACATATTATATTTGTCTTTCTAAGTTTGGGTTACCTCACTCAATATGTTTTTTTCTAGATCCATCCATTTGCCTGCATATTTCAATATATCATTATTTTTTTCTGCTGTGTAGTACTCCATTGTGTAAATGTACCACATTTTCTTTATTCATTCTTTGATTGAGAGTTATCTAGGTTGCTTCCAGGCTCTGACTGTTATGAATAATGCTGTTATGAAAAGAGTTGAGCACAAGTCCTTGTGGTATGATTGAGCATCCTTTGGGTATATACCCAAAAGTAGTATTGCTGGGTGTTGAGGAAGGTTGTTTTCTAATTTTCTGAGAAATTGCCATACTGATTTTCAAAGCAGCTGTACAAGTTTGCACTCCCACTAATAATGGGGGAGTGTTTCTCTTACTTTATATCCTCTCCAGAATAAGTTGTCGTCAGTGTTTTTGATCTTGGCCATTCTGACAGATGTAAGATGGAATCTCAGAATTGCTTTGATTTGCATTTCTCTGATGGCTAAGGATATTGAGCATTTCCTCAAGTGTCTTTCAGCCATTTTCAATTCATCTGTTAAGACATGTCTGTATCCCATTTTTTTTATTAAATTATTCGTTCTTTTGATGTCAAGCTTGAGTTCTTTGTATATTTTGGAAATAAGTCCTCTGCCCAGTATGGAGTTGGTAAAGATCTTCTCACATTCTGTAGGCTGCTGTTTTGTTTTGTTGACTACATCCTTTGCTTTACAAAAGTTTTTCAGTTTCAAGAGGTCCCATTTATTAACTTTTTCTCTCAGCGTCTGTGCTATTGGAGTTACATTTAGGAAGTGGTCTGTAGAGACATTCTTAAAAATGGAGACCACTGAGGCAATGCTCTCCTACCCACTGGCTCTCTTAGTCTCACCTATATGTCTTATTTTGCCCTAACCAGATTTCCCTCTGTACCTTTAATGTCTATAGTGGGAACACCCCTGAAGCCCCACTTCAATGCCTTAGCAGTAGACAAAAATTCCCACTCTCCTATTCCTCTCTCTGGCACTGCCTTGCTTGTTGAAAGTCCTTACACATCTTTATTCTCATTTACTTTTCACTTTTAATTCTTTCTGTTGTTTAATTTTGAGAGACTAGATCTTACTTTGTAGTCTAGTCTAACTTCAAACTACGTCAGTCCTCTTGCCTAACCCTGTCGAGTGCTGGGATTACAAGTGTGCATCGCCACCCCCACAATCTGCACCCTCACTTTTTTTCTCTTAAGCTGACTGGCTGTGTTTCCACTTACCTGCCTCAGAGGATCATTGTTTAGAACTCTCCTGTCTAAGATCACATTCATCATGATTTCCCTCTAAACCAGCTCAGCCTGTGGCCTTTCCATTTCTTTGTTATTGGTAGCATCTGTCTTCCACATTGCGATCTTTGTCATTAGTAATCATGAATATATTTGCATCCTATGCTCACTCCTGGTGCTGAGAAACAAATTGAGTTTAAATGAGGAATTAAGGAGAAATAAGGGAAAGCGGAGGTGTGCAGAAAGCTCACAGAGCACATGGCCTGTTAGACACTCTTTATTTCCTAAGAAAGAAACAGGGAGGGAAAGAAATGAGCCTTGACTGAGAATCCCACAATGTGTCAGCTCCATGCCAAGCCACTGTTTTCACAGAGTGTCAGACCTCCCAGGAACATTTTGAGTGTCACCTAATGAGAAACTGTCACATCGGAGATTCAACTACCTTGCCAAATGTGATTCAACTAGTCAAGTATAGTCCTGTACATTTATGTATTGTTTCCTATCTTCTTGTGGGGTATCAAACCCAGCTTAGAACTCTTAAAAATACCATG
>CAWTZC010002111.1:0-19977 GCA_963919715.1 Microtus obscurus | reverse complement strand
AGACTTGAACCTAGAGGCTCCCAGGTGCCCAGGGTAATGTCCCCAGTTAGTTCCTTGCTTGAGAGAGGGAACCTCTGAAATGACCCTATCCTATATTGCTCGATGAACATCTTGCATATCACCATAGAACCTTTCTTTCCTTTTTGAAAACAAAGTTTCTAGTGTTATTCAAGCCCACTGTGTTGGGGTGAAAGTCTACATCTTAATGTCCTTTTTCTTTTCAGATAAATATTTTGATCAGTTTTCCAAAGCTTCCTCTTTATAGACCTTCCCCTACTGCCCAAATGCAGGCAGTATTCCATTGCTAAAAAGTTTGTCCATCTTCACTCTTCTATCCCTAGATCTGTCACCATTATGCAGGCATAATAAGCCTCCAGGAAAATCTGTTGGGACAGCTAAGGGAAGGAATAAAAGAGAGAAGGAGGCACAAGGATGGAAGAAGCTGACACACAGAAAAGGGATGTGACTCGCATCATCTGAGGGCAGAAAATTGCAAGCCTATGCCTCACACCACTCATAAGCCTGGCTTTTTGTGATTGTGGGAATAGTGAAATCAATAAGAAAGATTTATCTTGCAAAAATAACAGAATGTTTTGAGCAATGCCTGGTAATAGAAGGCCAGTAGGGAATTTCTAATGGGCCGTATAGTCTTGGTCAGTTTCCCATCCATCAACTTGGTATGATGTAATTTTAAAGGACTCAGCTTAAAGCAGTTTTAAAGAAACTCTGAGTGGTGACATAAAACAAAGGAGTGATGGTACGGCTGCACCAGTTGGTCGAGGCTGTTTATTGGCAGCGGCTGCACACAACGCGATATGGCTTTTTGTGGTTTACTAACTTTTTCCTTTCATCAAAGTCAGAGAAAGCTTTTTCTGTCTATTTTTAGGGAGAAAATGAGTACAGAAAAGGCACAAAAAAATAATTCTAATCTATTATTTAGAGACATTAACAAGTGCTCTTATGTATACAGCTTTGAATGGGAATAAATGGGACAGAAAGCATCATCAAGAAGATGGAATTTGCAGGGTAACCTTTGAAATGTCTTTAGTGTAGCTCCCTCTCTCCAAAGGAATAAAAAGTCTAGTTGAGAGCAGGGGTTTTATTTAGCTATAAAATGAGAAAGTCACCACTTTCTGTTTTATCTCCTACCATGATGACATCCATTATATTAGTCAAAGCCCTAAATGGCTATTAAACTTAATTTAAATGAATTAAAATTACATAAAACCAAGCATTTAGTACCTAGTTACATTAGCACTCGAACAAGTGAGTCCACCACTCATATGTGGCCAGGGACTGAAATTCTGGACATCACAGGTTGAGAAATTCCAGTCTTCATAGGAAGTTCCCTTGAGCAGCCTTGTCTCTTGGAGCTGACTTCACCTCTTTTGAAAAATAGCTGGACTTTGGGTGTAGACCTTAGCAACCAGTGGCATCTTTACCCAGAGCTTAATGGTATCTCTATGTCTTCCACTTAAGATATTTTTGTTTAAATTTTATTTTTATCATTTGTGAGACTAGGTGAGGATTTTACTGAAATTACTCATGAAGCTTGGGATGCTTTCACAAGGAAAAGCAAAGAAAAAGCTTGTGGGGATCACACTTGGGCAACTTCCCTGTAACTTAATCTAAGTAATAACCTCTCATACATCTGCACATTTGTTTCATGGTGATTCTAAACTCCATCACTTAGATGACTTGCCTATAATCATTAATAAGCTTGTATTTTCAGGACTGCTCTATCAGTTTGTAATCATCATTCATTACCCTGCTAAGTTGTAACTTGCCAGTTCCTGTTGACTCTAACTGAGAACATGGATGAATGTTTTAATGCAACTCAAGAACCTAACCCAGAATAGACACTACAATCAACATTTAATGAATGGTGGTGGAATGACTGAACTAAATATGATTTGTCAAAATCACAAATCGCATTAAACAGGAGTGAAACATCTTATACTTTTTGGATAGTAGAGAGTTCCCAAAATTATCTCAGCAGATTAATACCATGGGCCATGTATAACAAGATGAAATGTTAGAGGGAGAATATGATGAAGAAAGGAAGCAGATGGGGAAGGAGGTGAGTTTTAATAAACTGTCAGTTTGATATGTAGTCTCAAGGTGGGAGTGGCTTAGAAAGCTAATGCAGCCTCTGACTGCAGTAATTGAATGCATACACTCAACATGAGAGAATGCAGTTTCCTTCTCCTGTGCACTCCTGGAAGATTGCTCCAAATTCTGGGAGGAAATATATA
This sequence comes from Microtus obscurus, assembly GCA_963919715.1. Classification (NCBI taxonomy): domain Eukaryota; kingdom Metazoa; phylum Chordata; class Mammalia; order Rodentia; family Cricetidae; genus Microtus; species Microtus obscurus. The sequence continues at coordinate 17,722 of CAWTZC010002111.1, read as the reverse complement.
TTTAAATCAAGTGAGTCTAATGAGGGTAGCCACAATGAAGTTCATTTACTGTCCCTGCGAATTTATAAAGCATCTAAGTGTATTGAGCTCTCTATTGTGGGAGGCTGAGGTGCAAGAACAGGGCCTGGCATTTCCTTGGTGTCACATGTGTAGTTTCTCATTACATTATACCTGGTAGATATACTGAGACCTATCCTATCATAGTTTAATTCAAGTCTGCCCCAGGTCAACATTTTCATCATCTGTGTTTGTTTGATGTTTATCTAGTGATGACCGTTTATAGCTTAAGTGAAGGTGATATCTAGACCCTCCATTACGGTCAGAATGCTGACTCACACTGAGAAGGGCTTTGTAATAGGGGGAATTGCTCAGATGTTGATATTGTTATAAAGAGAAATGAAGATTGAGTTTTCTAATATTTTGTAAGAAAGAAGTTAGAAGGGGAATGTCTTCATAAAAATAGTTAGAAATTAGAGTGTCTTTAAAAGAAGGGAAAATTTCGAGCTCAGAGCTCAGGACGCTGACCCAGAGGATGAGAACATGTCCACCTGAAGCTTGAGATCAATGCTGTATACTCAGCAGTTTGAAATACTTGTCAGGTTGGAAGGAGGTGATGGGCCACATGTTCTCCCAGGCCCTTTCTGTGCAGTAGTGCACCTTCTGGTTGAAGAACTAATCAAGTTCCCACAAGAGGCAGTGGAAGGAAGATCCCTTATTCTGTGGTGTGTTTGCATTCCTTTGTGCATGAAAGTAGTTCTGACTTGATTTTTCTTCCTCACTGTGGACTAGGTAGGAGTGTCCACTGATTTCACAATTCAAATCTCCATGACAGAGCCATTTAGAGGTTCCGCGGAATGGAACGAGCAGATCGGGCAAAGTTAAGAGAGGTGTAGGGAGGGCCCTATGCACACGTAAGAACTCTCCAAGACTGAAGCTTCATGACTCTTTCTTCTTCCCTCTCTCTGTGCTCCTAGGGACACGAGAGTCATCTTTCCCTAGGCATATGCTCCTGGGCGTGGCAGAGGACTTTCCCCGTATGGTCCAGACAGCTGCTTTGGCCTTCTTCCAGACTCTTACTGGCCTCCCAACAGCTGGTTTTGAACAACTGTTGCCAAGTGTTTGGCTGTCTTTGCATTACTCACGTTTCCTTACAGAAATCTCTGTTTCCATGCTCCCACAGCAGACAGTGGCTCTTTTGAGGGTGGAGGCAGGATCTCTTCATGCTTTGTCCCCTGGTGCTTAACAACTGTAAATTGTAAATTCTTTGTCTATAAGGGAAAACATGTATGGTTGAGTGAATGAATGAATGAATGAATGAATGAAATATTTCCCTGCTTTGCTTTACCTAGAGTTTGAATCTGTTCAGGAATTCAATTACTCATGTGGATCTTATTGAGATCACCCTGGGGTTGAAGAGTGTGTCTTTTCAGTCTTATTATGTTTTGTTTATAATGTTCTTTACGAAACTGATGGAAATACCACCTCCGAGGCCCATATAATTTTCATCATGGGTAAGTTGGAAAGTGTCAATGAGTAAAGCCTCTACTAATATTGATTCATCTCAAACGAATGTGCTGAGTTAAAGCATTGTTTCTCTGAAGTGGCTGTTGCTAATTTTTCATGCCATCCTATTAGTAGAAGGGGGTCTTTGGATGGCTTCAAAGGAGAGACCAGACAGGGAAACTAGACCTCCATCTGTTGCCCTGCTTCCAACACCATTCTTTAGTCATTCCGCTTATGAAACTACCTTAGACAAAGAGATTTGCTAGTCTAAGCATGTTGGATAAACACCAGCATTGTTTAGGCATGAACAAGGAAAATTAAAGAAAAGAAAATAGCTGTGTGTATTATTATTGTTGTTGTTAATTATGGTGTAAAGGTCGAAACATAAAATTTAATGCTATGTTGACTATTTTTGTTTTTGCTTTTGATTTTTGAAGGGCCTCATGCATACCAGGCTGACATTGTACCATTGAGTAATACCCCAACCGTATTAAATCTTTGAAAGTCTTTATTATAGTCATGTTAGCTGTATGCCCAGTTTGTGCAACAGATTCGAACCTTCTTACCTCATAAATAAATTATAATAGGAAATAGAGAACACTATCCTGAGTGAGGTAAGCCAGACCCAAAAGAGGAACATGGTATGTACTCACTCATATTTGGTTTCGAGATAAACAAAGCACACAGCCTCTAATACGTGATCTTAGAGAAGCTAAATAAGAAGGAGAACCCAAAGAAAACATATAGGCATCCTCTGAATATTAACCTTCATCAGGCGATGAAAGGAGACAGAGACAGAGACCTACATTGGAGCACCAGACTGGAAATCTCAAGGTCCAAGTCAGGAGCAGAAGGAGAGAGAGCATGAGCAGGAAGCTCAGGACAGCAAGGGGTGCACCCTCACACTGTGACAGTGGGGATGTTCTGTCGGAACTCACCAAGGCCATTGGCCTGGGTCTGAAACCTGGATTAAAACCGCTTTGGGAAAAAAACATAGAGACAATGAGGACTACTGAGACTTAGAACAATGGCAATGGCTTGATCCTACTGCACGAATTGGCTTTGTGGGAGCCTAGGTAGTTTGGATGCTCACCTTAATAGGATCTGGATGGAGGTGGGTGGTCCATGGGACTTCCCACAGGGCAGGGAACCCTGATAGCTCTTGGGCTGAAGAGGGAGGGGGACTTGGACTGGTGGAGGGGGAGGGAATGGGAGGCAGCTGTGGGGGAAAGACAGAAATCTTAAATAAATAAATAAATAAATAAAAAAAATACAATTTAAAAAACTTTTAAAGCCAAATCACAATACAAATTTTAAAAAATAAAAAGAAGGAGGAGGGAGAAGGAAAAAAATGGTATGGCATTTTGTTATTAATTGTTGACTCCCAGCCAATCTTGATGTATATTCTTTCTCCCTTGCCAAATTTATTCTTAATTATATAAATCTATGCTCCTTATTTTCCGCACAATGGGAAGGATACTGGCACGATGAACTGAAGATCCTTCAGTCTTAAAATGCTATGTTCAGGACCTCTTATATAAAGGGAAAATCTTTGAGGACTAGGACTCTTCATGGCTAAATGATCTAATTTATTTCTCTTATTTGAAAATAGATCCAAGGACTAAGCGACTCTCGTTGCAGTCACAGAATCAGTTAATGACAACATATGGACTAGCTGTCTTATCTTCTGATCAAACATGGTTTACCAGCTTAATTGAATTCATTGCCAAAATCAAGGGTTAGGGGGATTATCTGCATGGTATGAGCTATGTGAGTAGAGCAAACTTTTTTAAACTGCCATTGGTAGCTGGGGAGGAAGGGAGCACATGTAGGGAAGCAATGTCGAATAGCTAACTGCTTCATGCCAGATCTGTACCATGGACTTGATTTGGACTGTTTCATCTTTATTTTCAAGTTTGAATTTATTAATTTTAAATTCATTCTTTAAGTCACAGGAAAATGCACATAATGTATATTTTGCTATCTTAACCATTTAAAAAAGTATATGGCTCAGTGGCACAGCGCTCCTATTTAAAATTATTATAATAAAAAATGCCGAAAATGTGTTGGTTACTTATAAACAAAATCAATTTGTTCTATGTCATGGTTCTGGTGGCCCAATGTTGACAGGCTGAATCTGCCAAAGAGCAGCCTACTGACAGAATTTAGAGGTGACATAGGATATGGCAGGAGACAGATAGGAACTTGTGTGTGTGTGTGTGTGTGTGTGTGTGTGTGAATGTTCTAGAAGGGGTTTTACTACTATTTTACAGATGAGAGAACAGAGTCAAAATATTAGATAAGTCCCCTGTGGTCACAAAGCCTATGAATAAGAGATAAGGACCAAATCCAGAAATACCTGCATCTGAGTCATATTATTGTTAGTGTTTGAAGCTGTTTCCCAGCATTGGAAATACAATTTATCTGTATCTGTGTACAGAAACCTAACACTGCATGTTAGGAGCCTTTATTTCTTTAATTTGCAGACAATCTGAAAGGAGCCTTTAAGAATATCTTTAAATTACTCTAGTCTTTAACCTTTAATGTTTATCTACTTGCTGGAAATAAGGTGTTAATTCAAAGTGATTTTTTATCATTCTGTAAATATGTTATATTATTAAAAGTAAACTTTAGTTTAAAGATGCAGCAAGCCCTTTGGTGAAGGAAACAGTGAAAACATCAGTTTGCAATGTCAAGAAGAGTCATTATGTCCTTTAGAGTTGAGGGCAAACATTATCTACCACAATGTCTTCTCTAGAAGCAAAAAACCAAAAGTACAGAGAGTTTTAAGGATCATGCTCACTCTAATGATAATAGTAGCAAACATTTATTGCCTTGAAGCTGTGTCCCAAGCACTGTAGGCTGGAAAGAGCCTCATAGGCCTACATTGGAATTTTGGTCATTAGAGAGTGATACTCATGAAGAGGGATTAGGAGGCATGGCCTTGGAGTAGGTGTGGCCTTTTGGAGAAAGTATGTCACAGGGGTGGGTTTTGAGATTTCAAAAACTCAAAACAGTCCTAGTGGCTTTCTTTCTTGTTGCCTGCAGATCTAGATGTGGGAACTCTTAACTATTTCTCCAGTACCACATCTGCCTGCATCCCACCATGTTCCATACTGTGATGGAAATGGACTGAATCTCTGGAAACTGTGGGCACCGCCTCCAAATGCCTTTTAAGACTTGCTAAGATCATGGTGCCTCTTAACAGCAATAGAATTAATACACACGCATTGTGGGGTTTAATCCTCCAAGCATCCCTTTGGTGTCTGAATTGTGTGGTTTTATATGTCAACTGGACAATAAGCTAGAGTCATCAGAGGAAGGAGCCTCAACAGAGGAAATACCTCCTTGAGAATCAGTTGTAAAGCATTTTTTTCAATGATCAATAGAAATGACCCAGCCCATGGTGGGTGGTTCCATCCCTGGGCTTCTGGTCATCTTTTTTTATAAGAGGGTGGGCTTTGAGCAAGCTATGGGAATTAAGCCAGTAAGCAGTTCCTCCTCTATGGCACGCTCCTGCCTCCAGGACTTCTGCCCTTTTTGAGTTCTTTGTCCTGGCTTCCTGCAGGATGAGCATCAATGCTATACAAGTCAAAAAAAACCCTTCCTCCCCAACTTGTTTTTAAGTCATGGTGTTTTGTCACAGCAGCAATAGAAACCCTAACTAAGGCAGTGGTGTACCAATAGTCATTCTGGAAAGAGGAAGCCATAAAGAGAGAGATCAATAACTGTTTCAAGGTATCCCTGAGGTAGTTTTGTTTTTAGTAATGTATTTATAAATGTCCCCAAGTTTATGTGAGTCAGTAGGATGAGCTCTGTTTAGTATGACTGGGATCACTAAAAGGAAAATCTTGTTGGACAGAGGTTTCTGTTCCACCATGTCCCACAGCTGTTTATTCCCAAATAAACACATAGAGGTCCACACATTAATTGCAAACTGATTGGTCTAGCATTTCATGCTTCTTATTAACTCTTATAACTTAAGCTAATCAGCAAGCATTTATTAAAAATAATACAAGTGACAGGATAAGACCACATTGTCCCATAGCAGAATCTTAGGTAAGCTGTTAGGTATGAGATACATCCCTGGGCATAGAGATAGGTGCACACTGGGAAAGACAGTATGAAGATTAATCTTCATTGTCAGTTTGGTGGGTTTTAGAATCATTGTGAGAACAGATAATTGTGAAAGTCTGTGAGTATTGTAGATAAGGTTAATTGAGGTGAGAAAACCTGTCTCAATGGATGTTGCATCATTCCATAATCTGAGGTCCCAGACTACAGAATAAATGAGAAAGGGACTGAATTCAAAACCATTGCTGACTAAGTGCATGAATGTGACCAGCTCCCTGTAGCTACTGTGCCCAACCTTCCTGCTGTATGATGGATGGTCTCTTGGCACTATGAACCAAGGTAAGACTTTCCTTTTTTGAGGTTGCATTTTTAGTGTCTAATTACAGTGATGATAAAATATCAAGACAGAGACCATGTGGAAAGAGCTAGGTGTCTCTTTGGCCATGGAATGCTAAGGATTGCTAACAAACAATAGACAAGAGGGAAGTAAGTGTGCTCCTGTGGCACCCACTCCCCAGTCTTCCATCCTCCAGAGCTGTGAAGCAACAAACTTCTGTTGTTACACCACCCGGTGTTTGGTGTATTGTTCCAGTGTTTGATGTATTGTTCCAGAGGCTCAGGGAACCAGTTAACAAGTTCAAAACCTATAGCAAGTGCTAGAGTGGATATTAGGACAAATGCATCTATCAAGGGTTCAATAACCATAACCTATTACTATTTGTAATACTGGTCATTATTCACTGTTATTATTAATAGGAATTCTCATTGTCCTTTTCCTAAAGCTAGTACTATTGTCTGCATATTTTGTTATAAGCTAGGTCATGATTATCATAGGACACCCCTTGACCTTCTACAACACCAAATAGAAAATCAGTTACTTGTTATTACAGCAACTTGGCAAGTCCAGACAACAGCCTCCTAAAAGGAACTACACTTTTAAGAACCTACATGACCCATCTGTAGGACTCAGGGGCACATTTGTGAAAATGATCCCAAAATACCTGATTGTCTTAGTTACTTACCTTATTGCTGCAACAAAATAACCAACACAAAATGACTCAAGGACAGAAAGGCTTGTTTTGGCTTATAGTTCCAGGACACACAACCCTTTATGTCAGAGAGGTGGGTGGCAGGTGTAGAAGGCAGGCAAGCTAAAGTGCATTCATAGTCAGGAAGAAGAGGATAATGAGTCTTAGGTCTTCTGTCCTTTTGATTCAGTCTGGATCAGAGCCCATGAATGGTACTATCTGTATTTAGATGGGATTTTCATCTCTGTTATCCTAGTCTTAGACACAACTACCCATTTATGTTCAGAGACTTGTTTCCATGCTGATTCTAAATTCCATTAAGTTGACAATCAAGATAAACCATCACACTGTCCAAACCTGAAGCCATGCTTTCTGATCTTGTAATGAGAGGCAAGACTACAGCGAAGTCCTGTGTTTTTATGAGATTTATATGGAGAGGGATCATTATGACTCTCACCTCAGGTCAGCGCCACCATCTGTGCATATGTATCCACAGAAATGTAATTTAACTCCTAATTTTCCAGACCTGCAGATAATTGGTCTTGCTAGAGAGACAGCAATCCGCAATTTAATCCCAACATCAGAAATGCTGCTGACTAGCTCCGTTGAAGTTGCAAAAAATGGAATGAACAAGAGAGAAGGGATGCAGAGGGAAAAGCAAGAACTATTTCTGTCCTTTATCATACAGTGGATCCTGTGCTTACTTGGGGAAATCAGACAGAATAGAGCTACAGATCCCATTACTCCCAGCTTCTCTCCCACCTTATAATCTTAGCAGAATTCCCTATGTATTAGCACGTAGAATTACTTAGTAGAAAACAAATAGACTTTCTTTTCTTGTTATATAGACTATTATAACATTTTCTGGCAAATTTGAACAGTTGAGTGAGATGGCCTTGTGAATAAAGCCACAACAAGGACATAAGAGGCTAATTAAAACCTAAAGTTTGATATTGACCCACTTTGAAATTCAGGTAAGTCATGTGACTGTCATGACCTTGTTTAAGTTATTTATAAAACATCAGACCATAGATCTCAAAGCTGTAGTATGTGGTTTTTACAAGGATGACTGTAGTGAATTTTTTAAACCATGGAGTCTTTACAAGTCTTTAAAAAGGGTACTATTAGAAAACACTCATCCACATATTTGTTTGCGTATGCTGTGGACATGATTTCAATACTTTAGCATATTTGGCAAAAATTAGGTACTATTAGCAACTATTTATACCTCTTTTCATATAGTCTTACCGTAGTTTTGGAGTCAAGATAACCCACACAAATCTTCATTACATTTCAATAACCTGGTTATATCCAGTGAAATAGTTCCAGTGAATAGTTATACAGCCAGCCACAGATAACTTAAGCTTTAAGTTGGGAGTGGTAAGGTTCATATCTTTATCCTGACTTGACTTCCTTACTCTCAACTAATTTCCCCAAAGTTCAGATGCTCTGAGTTTTGAGATTGCTTGTTTATATCCTTTTTTATCCTTGGCATTGATAATAAATAGTTAGACTATCTTGTTGTAGGAAGATTGCTTTGTTTGTTTTCCAGCTTCCTAGACTCTTAAAATAACCAATAATAATAGAAATCAGATAATGTGGGCCAGAGCCCATTAGCTCTAGCTTGTTATTGCTTAACATTTATATCTTAATTTAACCCATCTCCATTAATCTGTGTATCACTATGAGGTCGTGCCTATCAGCAAAGTTTCAGCACATCTGTCTCTGGCAGCTTCATGGCTTCTCTCTGACTCGCCTCTTCTTTTCTCTGCACCAGTTTAGTTTTCCCACCTAGTTTGTTCTACCCTATCAGCTAAGCCAGTTTATTTACAACCAATGGTATTCACAGCATACAGAGAGGAATTCATAACTATCCTATTAAGCTGGGATCTTATCTGGTTTTGCTCGTTTGAGAAACTTAGATACCGAACAATAGATCTTATGCTTTCTTTATAAGTATCTCTGATACTTATCGTTAGTATTATCAAAGCCTTATAGGTGCAAACCTATCCATTCTGGGTTTTAACTAGTCAAAGAGGAATAAAAGGCTTGGTTTCAGCAAAAACCTTTGAAGGGACAACTAGAGCAATTGTTCCCAAATCCTGCTTGCAATTTCCAGATTAACAATATAGTCTTAATTAGGTTTATATCTCCTGGCTGCCACCTCTAATCCTGCTGGCTCGCTCACTGGTTCTGAGCTTTTCTAAAGTGCAATAAACTGAAACAGACAGTATTTATTATTTCCTCATTGTTGGTGAGTTGCCTCCTATCCTTCTAATCTAGGTTGATTATACTGAGATTGGCATGTTCAGGGATGTTCTTGTTAACTGTCTGAAGGTGTAGTCTGGTTTTTGGAGAGCTTTTGGGGTCAGCTTGTCCCTGAGTACTCTGGTCTCGGCCTCTAGCAGACAATTATTTATTGGTTCATACCAAGTTCAGGGTTTAAGCCCAAAGTGTAGGCAGGGCACCTAACACATTTCCCAACTTCCATCTCATTCCTAGTGCATCTCGCCTACTGAAATGCTGTCCTGACCTCACCACTGGGACAGACTCATCACAAAGCAACAAAAATTGTTATGCTCTCACAGTCTGCTAAGTATACTGGGTATCAGAGAAAGTGGAAAGTGGAATATAACTTTGGTTTTCCAGAAGCTTAGGGGATATTTGTCACAAAAGGGTCACTTTAAATGCCACCTCTCCTTTAAATTTTGTTTTGCTTTAACATTTAACTCTTTAAATTTTACTTCTAATCGCTTAAAAATTATAGGCATAGCAGGGAGTTGAGGTGGGGAGGGGGATATGAGCTTGATATTCACAGATGTCTTTGGAATCAAGAGGATAGCATTTGATCTGCTGTACTAAGTGTTGGGAACAGAATTTAAGTTTTGTAAGAGCAGACTTGCTCCTAACCACTGTGTCATCTCTCCAGCCCCTCCTTAAATTGTTTACAATACCTTCTTAGATAAAAGTAATTTTACCACTAAACTCCCTGTATTTCAATGGCCCTTTTCAAGGTTCCACTTAGCTACTTTGTGGTATTAAAGTTAACACTTACATGTATATTTCTTTCATATTTTTTATTAATTTTTTCTGTGTATTCAAATAAGAATATATCAGACACCAAATATCAGAAACCCTCTAGGCATTTAGAATGCTACTGTAAACAAAATAAATTGTTTGTAAAGAGGGAAAGGGAAGAGGGACTAGGCATATATTAAATTTTAAATAATGAAATAATTTTTAAAACCTAACAAATTCTTGCTTTCATTAGCCTTCATTTTAGTAGAATGGGAGAGAAACAGAAAAACATAATAAGGAAACTATATAAATATATTCTCAATGAATGCATAATAACAAATATACATAAATATAGATTGTCATTTTATAATGTATACTAATATTACTTTGGGATAATATCTAAGGAGTCACCTCTTTTGTTTTCAAGACAGTGTTTCTTTATGTAGCCCTGGTTGTCTTAGAACTCACTCTACAGACCATGCTGTCCTCAAACTCAGAGATCTGCCTGCATCTGCATCTTGACTGCTAGGATTAAAGGTGACAGCCACCGCCTGTCTGCCTAGAACCAAATAAGTTTTAATCTAATTTTCTGAGCTCTAGTGAAAATGGTCCATGGATATCTGGCTTTGCTGATAAAGGGAGTATGATGAAGTCCCATGATTCTTCATGAGCCACAGGGTTGGCTATGAGGAGAAAGAATTATTTTTATAGCTTTCTGGTTATTGTTGTCATTGTCATCGTGTTTACCGGTTATATACAGAGTATGTACAACTTACTCAGTCACTACACAGTAGCTATATCTGCTCTCTGCTCAATGAAGGCTTTTGGCAAAAACTGACAGCAGAAACATTTTTATGGGAATAAAAAGTATTTTAAAGGCAATTTGACTATCATAGCACTTTGTTTAGCAAAACACCTGCAATAGCTTCCTATGAGGGCTCTATGGACTTCTCTTCCAACCATGTGGGTTGACCAAATTTATAGCAACAGATATGGATTTCCTTCTGTGGGAGTGGGCCTTAAAACCAGTAAGAAAGCAGTTGACTATCAGAGAACAATTAGACACCATTACACCAGTGGGAACATCTTGATTGGCGTGTTGGTAATGTGTGTAGCACAGGTTGACTATGGGCCCACAGCTGAGTAAAACCATTAATGACAGTCCCAGGTCAACAGCATGTGTAGCACCTTCTGGAACTAGTAAAGATAACCAACAGGGGAGAAAACTTTCATCTCAACAACAGCTTATTTTTCATGCCCTGTGAGCAAACAAGCAGTGTGTTCAGTGATAGTATTTTTCTCATCAAATTCTTGTAGGTAGCCACCAGTGGGGAATCGAAGGATTTCTCATGTATGCTGCATATGATAAGACTTTGTGTGAATTATCAAATCTTGACTAGTTTTGAAGGTTGACAGAAATTTTGTGATACTTAGTTCAAGTATCTTCTGGGGAGCTGAAAAGCAAGGAGATACTTTAAGATAATGGGTACATTCTTCATATTTGTGTGTCTTGGGAATCCATCAGTCTTTCATGGTGTCCACTAAGTGGAGTTCCCCCATTACTCTGAGGGAATAAGGACAGGCCTGGAAGACCTGTCTATACTGGAGAAAATCCTGTGGCAACCCAAGGCTCAGGGAAAATATGGTCCATTTATGGACCCTCCGTGGAGCCCAAAAGTACCTCATCCTTGTTTTTCCGGGATTATATGGGTTCTAAATAAGAAATATCTCCTCTTTAGGCCCAGAATAGTTCCTTATATGTAGTGAGGAGGAAAGATATTTGGAATTCACTAACTAGTAATATTAATTACAACTTGATTAGATTCCCAGGAATTACAATAGACATTTTCCTTATTTATACTCCCTATTTCCAAAAGAGTGTCTTGGGGGGAGTCTGAAAGTAAGCACCTGTATTATTTCTTGTAGTTTTAATTTTCAATTATTTATTTTCTGGAGACAAGGAGTGACTTTTTCTTTAAGACATATTTGGGGAAAGGGGGGATCTGATCCCTAGAGAAGGGTGTGTGGTGACCAGGCAGTATTACCATTCTGGAATTTATCAGACTTTGCATTAATTTCCCAGGTTTCAGCCTTCTGATTTTCACCCTCTTTCAAATCAGCCGTGTCCCTGCAGTGTCTGGTAAAACTAAGCTGCTCCAGACTGGTCGTGGAAGAATTTCGTCTCTGTTATGCTTTCTGGTTGTAGCCGTGAGAGAAGAGTCTGCAGAATCTTTGGAGGTCTGCTTGCATGTGACTTCTTGTTGGATTTAATGAAGTCAAATCGAATGTTAGAGAACTCAAGAGATATGTGTTCCGACAAAGCAAATCTTTGTGTCAGTTTAAACTCAAATATTCAGATCAACATCATCTAGATGGTTTAGCACAGAAAGGAATGGAGATTACAGTCATTCTTAGCAAGAGTTCTTGAGTCAACTGTGGCACTGGTGTCCACTGTGTTGCATCTCTGGAGGGATTTTTCAAATAGCCAGGATATTTCAAGGTGGTTAAGTTCTTTTTCGGTTGAAGTTCAAGTGGATTACCATGAAAAGGCCAAACTGTTGTGGCTGGCTGCCAGTGTCATCTATTCAAGCAATATTTATTAAGCACCATGTGTTAGGCAATGTGCTAAGATCCAGAGATTCAGAGAAACAGGTATTAGTGCTTTGCCCTCTGCCTGGAGAATTCTCTGTGCTATCAATGTAATGGTAAATGAGGCAATGAACTGCCTCTCATTCTCTCTTGTATGCTGATGATGTTCTGTGCAAGTTCTGTGGCTCTCTGCCTGAGGGATTTCAATCAGACAGGAAGGGTAACTGTGCCAGGAGTCAATGTCCCTAGGAGTAGCTTTCCACTGGTAGTGGATGGGAATTAGAGGTCAGACAGCTCAGCTTCTGCTCTCATTCAGCCCCAGAAAATTGTAATAGAACTTAAGTCTGGTTGCTCACTGCTGCGCTGGCTAGGGCAGTGCATTCATAAACTGACAAACCTTTGTTGTCTGGCTTTCCTACATCTTACCTGTGTTTCTGACTTACATGCAAATGAATTACTAGCTGACAAGCCTTGTCTCAGGTACTACTTCTGGGGCCACAGCCTGAGCCAAGAAGCAAAAACAGAGGACAGAGGTCTTCACTGCTGTTCATTAGTGGAGAATTCTAGACAGAATGGGTAATTAAGAAGTACCATATAAAAAAGCTAACATGTATTGCAGTCTCAAAGTAATTTTAATAAAACTAAGAAATATTATCATTCCCATTTGTGCATAAAAAAGGAAATCAAAAGCTTTTTAAAGCCTAAAAGGTGGTCCAGGGGCCATTCAGCCATTAGTTACAGAGGAATTAAACCCTAGCCTAAATGATTTCAGAGTTGGAGTCTTCCATGGAGTTACCTGTTTCTAAGTTCTTCCTTCTCGGTTGGCAGATGGTTTCAGAAGTGTTTGATTTATTAGAAAAATTTAAACAGGGCTGAAGTCATAAGCTGCTAAACATGGCCAGGTGTCTTAACTAATGGTTGTCATCTATCACGGAACCCCTGGCACCGAGCAGTAAGGCAGTAGGACTTAGGAATGCCTCAGGCGCAAGACACTCACCCCTTTAAGTCAGCTTTGCTGTTTTAGCACCTCCTTTTCTTCACATGCCAGCCAGGTCCTGGGAACACATGAGCTGCTTTTGGTGAAGCATGGGGTCTGTGGGCCCTGGCATCTTGGATAATGGCAGCTGAGACTGTCTTCTCTTGGGTAGGGCTCCAGTCTCAGCCTTGCCAACTTACTGCTTCACTGCTGTAGTGTAAGTTTTGGGGTTGGGGGAGGTGAGTTACTTTTGCCTTTCACTTCCCAGGTCACTAAAGGCACCAGCTCATCACTGGCAGCTAATTACTCGCTTCTCCAAGTGACCTCGGTCCGTCCCAGGTCACTAAAGCACACTTTCCCACGGGAAGCCAGAGAAAATGAGAGGCAGCTCGTTATCAAGTTTGCCGAGAGATGCTGGCAGGTGGGGGAACAGCATCAGGCACCTGGGGAGAGCAGGGCAGAACACTCCTGGGGCTAATGGGCCTCCTACTAGTGCTAGAAAGATGTTACCACCCTCGTGAATTCTGCAAAAAGAGTCAGCAGCCTCTTTTACTCTCTCAATCCTCCCACCAAATTAAAAACAATCGTAATTCACCAAACGTTGTAATTCTTACAACTCTATGGGTAAACAGCTCCATTTTGTTCTGAATAGAAAAAAAATCTAGATCAGTATTTCCAGTGCCAGGAGCCCCGGCTGCTTGACTTTGGACCAGCGATCTGTTTTTTCCAACCCCAGCATCTCTAGCAATCAGATGAGATTGCAAGGACTTATCCCTTAGGGCCCTGAAGACAATGTGGAGTAGCTAGGATTTTATCTCATTTGCCTTTGTGGTACCCAAACATATATTGCTTCTTCTTAGATAGAGTGTTATATAATGAAGACTCAGCAATTTCTCTTGCCATGTTGTGGTTGGCCATGCCACCACACTGACAGTGGATAAGAAGTATTTGAGGCACTGTATTCATTGTCACCTTTGCTGTCCTTGCAAGCCATAAGCACCCAGAATGTTACTCTTACACCTGCTTTTTCATGTGCCTGGAATTTGAATTCAGAAACCCCAGAAACTCAGGGATATGATTCTTGCTCTGCTACTTCTAGTAGCTACATCAATTTGGTTTCATCTACTTTTCTCTTTTAATAGCATTGTATTTTTTCCTGAAGCTTCCATTTCTCATTTCAATTTTTTTAATATTTATTTATTTATTATGTATACAATATTCTGGTCTGTGTCTGCAGACCAGAAGAGGGCACCAGGCCTCATTACAGATGGTTGTGAGCCACCATGTGGTTGTTGGGAATTGAACTCATGACCTTTGGAAGAGCAGGCAATGCTTTTAACCACTGAGCCACCCCTCCAGCCCCTCTCATTTCACTCTGGACTGGTTTAGGGGAGCTACAAAAATTGAGTATTGCTTGAAAATATAAATACAGATTCGGACAGTTGGGAGAAGGTCTTTAATTGTGGCCCAAACTTGCAATGGGTTACTTGCAAAATTGGGACTAATACAAGATGTCACCTCATAGGTGGTTGTGATGATGGGCAGGTGCCAGCGCTGTTTTTTAGGGTGGTGCCAGAGCTGTCCTGATTGTACACCAATAATCCTGAACCTAAACTTCTCTCATAGATCGCAGATCATTTCCACTCAGCCTTAATTTTTCCCCCAGGTAGCAGTTGCTTTTAACTTCAGTAACTTTTTCATCATGGAGGAATTTTACTAAGAAAGAAACATTTGAAGGGCTTTCCTATGCTCTCAGAAAAAGATGCTGCTGTGGAACAATGTTTCACACCCTGTCAATTTTATTTTAATAAAATGCTGATTGGCCAGTAGCTAGGCAGGAAGTATAGGCAGGGAGACTAGCAGGAAGTAGAGGGACAATGAGAACAGAAGAATTCTGGGATGAGGGAAGCTCAAACTGCAGTCGTGACCCAGCGTAGGACACAAGACGTGACTGCCTCACCGAAAAGGTTCCAACCCATGTGGCTAACATAGACAAGAATAATGGACTAATATAGGTTATAAGAGTTAATAAGAAGCCTGAGTTAATGGGCTAATCAGTTCTGTAATTAATGAACCCTTTGTGTGTTTCCTTGGGACTGAATGACTACCTGGACCAGATGGTACTGAAAATCCCGGTCAACAAGATGCCACATGGGCACCTTATTAGACAGATAATCTATAAAATATGTTTTTACATGGAACAACCAAAGAGAGGGGCCAAAAAGAGGTATGATTTTCCTACAAGAATTCTTTGTACAGTGTCAGGATCTGCAGACCAAATGTCTGCAGTTTGAAAGAGAGAGACAGAGAGTATGTATATGAATATATATATGTGCTGTGTGTACATGTGTGTATGTGGTGTGTGTGTGTGTGTGTGTGTGTGTGTGTGTGTGTGTAGGAGCATGCCAAGCCTGCTCTGACATTTTCTTTCAGACTAGAGTAAGCTTCCAATAACCTTTGTTTTCTCGGTTCTGTTTGGCATTCTTATTCAAATCAGACCCCAATCAGAGGGGAGTCTGTATCAGTCAATCAGACAGGCTTGCATGTGTGGGTTTTAATTACCCCAGCCTTCCAACCATTCCCACCCAGAGGAGATGACTGAAGTTGAGGATCTGGATTATATTCTCAAAGGAAGCCTCCAGCGACTAGGAAGTGCAAAGCCTGTGAAACAGATGGAAACGGGCACATAGTCATAGATGAAGGAATGCTGGAGACACTAGGAGGGCTGCAGGGGACAGAAAAAAAAGCCCACAGACCTCCATATTCTGGATGTCTTTTCCCAGGAGTCTCCGATTCAGTATTTTGGAAAGTTTTCTATTTGTCAGTGTTTGAAACAGATTTTTTTTTTTTAATGATAAGGAATGAGCTTCATAAGGCTCAAAGGGATTTTTAGTGGGCACCTGATATAATCAGCCATCTGAAACTATATTCATAAGTGCTTCCAGGGAAACAGTCAATGTTCTAGAGAGACACAGAAAAAGAATGGATAGGTAGATAGGTACATAGAGAGGTAGGTAGGTAGGTAGTAGGTAAATAGATAGATAAATAGATGGATTAGCAATTGATAGAAATATGAAAGACACATGGATAAAAAGACAGAGATACAAACAACATATATAATAGGAGTCTCATTGACTTGGCCATAGTTTTACT
Organism: Microtus obscurus; assembly: GCA_963919715.1. Taxonomy (NCBI): domain Eukaryota; kingdom Metazoa; phylum Chordata; class Mammalia; order Rodentia; family Cricetidae; genus Microtus; species Microtus obscurus. Next base: position 1,381 of record CAWTZC010002111.1, on the reverse strand, counting down.
AAGTTCTTCAATCTTTCCTTCATCAGCTACAGAATGAGTTGCCAGTATCACTCAGTCTGAATCGGAAGCCCTAAGAATGGAAATTGGAGCTTTAAAGGACTTGAAGCCCAGAGAATAGAGAATGGGAAGGAAAGAACTTTGGGAGGATGTAAATTCCCCTTCCTCTGCCCCTTTTGTTCCTTTAGTCTGGATGCTGCCTGCCCATCTTTGGTGCCCGTAATCTTATTTACCGATGAATATGTTGATCCCTCCCAGAAACCCTACTCACAGACACACCCGAAATCAGTTGCCTGCTGTTCTATTATCCAGTCAGGTTGGACACAAAAATTACCTGTTATACCCAGCTAATCTGACTTCAAAGTGGTTTGTTAATCTCTTTCTTACATGCCTCTAGCAACAGGCACTTCCATTACCCAGTATGTGTTTGTTCAATACTGCCCCTAAGAGCTTTTACAGCATTGTATTTTTGTTCCTGAAGCTTCCATTTTCCATTTCTAGACACTCTTGTACGCTCATTACACAAATCTGAATGTTTCCCCAATCCCATCATTTATATACCATCATTCTAATTATTTTATATCTGTACATGTAATATTATCCATCTAACAGTTTTCTTATTTAATCTATCTTTTAAAAACAAATGTATTTTAACATGTTTCTTAAGCAAAGTTGTCTAAGCCATCTTGATCTCAAGCAAAATAGTTCTGAATATAATACATATCAAAATAAGTTGATTCTGGTAGCCAAGCAGATAGTATAAAATATGCTTGAACTCCATACAATGCTGCCTTGTTTTATTGAGCTAAATAAAGTAAACTGGGGCAGATATTAATGTCTATTGACCAGTTATTATGCTGACATACAGTAGGTGCTTCATATTTGTTATCTCAGTGAGCACTCAGAAACTTACAACACTTTCTGACCTAGTGTGTCTTTTATAATTGTTTTCTAAAAGAAGTAGAAGTTCAGGAAACTGAATCCTTGCCTGAAAATAAACAGTGACTGTCAATATTAGGGCTTTAATTCATTTCCTTCTGCTTTCAAATGCCAACTTTTTGCCTGTGGTACAACAGAATGGAAGGTCTTATTGATCTCAAGGAAGGTGCTATTTCAGATGGCTTGGGAGCATACATATATGTATATTTGTGTGTATGTATAATGTGTATTATAACATGTGTGCCTATATAATATATATATATATATATATATCTTTGTGTGAGTGTGTGTTATCATTTTTATTATTATTATTTATTTATTTATTAAAGATTTCTTGCCCTTCCCGCCACCGCCTCCCATATCCCCTCCCCCTCCTACTCAACTCCTCTCATCAGCCCTGTGGGGAGTCCAAGGACTCCCACCTCCTTCCAGGTCTAGTAAGGTG
>CAWTZC010002110.1:0-34362 GCA_963919715.1 Microtus obscurus | reverse complement strand
CGCCCCCAATTTCAACAGATGGCTGCCCAACGTGTGGACAGCTGAATCCACTTAAAGCCCAAAAAAGCTTGGGAAAGAGTAAAGCATGTTTGTTTTCTTGGTAGCAGCAGTTTCTCGGGGCTGCTCTGCTTGCTAGAGGGAAGCATGCACTCTCATCTAAGAGAGGCTTCCTGACTCAGCTTTAGCTGCAAAACCCTGCAGCTCATTAAGAGGTCCTGCCACGAAACACTGAAACGGTATTGACGAAAAGCTGAACGCATGCTTTTCGGTTTTCAGCCGTAGCAAAAAAAAAAAAAAGCTGCGCCGTTTAAAAATGCTGGCTTTCTGGGCCATCCTGCCAGGGCAGCTCTGACTGTTTGAGGGAGGAGGGCCGGCTACAGAGAGAGGACTTGAGTGTTGTCTGTTGTAGCTCGCTGGCTGGCAGGGACCTTGAAACACTGTAGAGTTGTGGCACTGAAGGCGGCTCTGGCCGGTACCTCAGCTACAAGATTGGAATGGCAGAAAGCTAAGGAATGGACTGGATCTAGCTGGCAAAGCCACTCCTTTAGTCCTACTGAGGTTGCTTGGTAAATTAAAGACTTATGTGGTCAGAAAAACAGAGAGAGATACAGTAAAAAGAGATTCAAAGATAAAGAAAATTTTTAAATGGTTTACAGTGTGTTAAAAATATATGCAAGCTAAAAGTAAGTTCTTAAGAGTAAAAAAAAAGAAAGAAAGAAAAAAGAGAAGTTGGTTGTGGTAGTACACGCCTTTAATCCCAACACTTGGGATGCAGAGGGAGATTCACTTCTGTGACTTCAAAATGTGGTAGCACACTCCTTTAATCCCAGTGCCTAGAAGGCAGAGACAAACAGATCTCTGTGAGTTCAAGGTGTAGTAGCATACACCTTTAATCCCAGTGCCTGGGAGGCAAAGACAGGCAGATCTCTGAGAGTTCAAGAACAGCCTGGTCTCTAGAGCTATTCCAGGTCAAAGATATACGCTCAAAAAAGTTAAAAGTAAAAATAAACGAAATAGAGGTTAAAATAAAGCGCACAAAGATGGAAAATACACAGAGAATTTTGATACTGTATGCTATTATGCTCTCTTTGAATTGTTTGAATGCTGAGGAAGGAGCAACAGATGCCAAACAGTATTTGCTTATAAATGCTGCTAAACTAACCCAACATAGATATTGTGAAAATGCCTTGACTTTGGAATTTGGATGTAAGGACATGATACTTTGGAAAGGAGTTTCTTTTTCTGTTTTCACAGAGGATGAGACCCTGTTCATTTCTTCTATTCCGATATGGTATGATGGACCACGCCCTCCTGAAGGTTTGCTGTGAACGCCTTCAGAAAATTGCTCGCTCAACTGCCAACTGAGATGAAACTAGCACACAGGTTATACCATGAAAGACCTAATTAACGACGCCCCCATTCAGCAGGAAGCAGTTTGGAGAGAAAAAAACTGCGCCCCATGTTCCCAAATATGGTTTATAAGTGTTCTTTTACATTTAAAAGGGGAAATGGTATAGGTATGAATAATTTACATTGATATGGATTTTGCTTTAGTGATTTAAATTTAAGGTCAATTTTGTTATATGTATATGTATTTCTGATCTTGATTAGGTGTAGTGATTGTGTAGTTCACTTAAAAATGTAATGTATATAGGTTGTTAATGGATAATCATCGATAATGGTCAAGCTTGTCGTTATGTTAGTTAGATTTTCTAGATATATAGAGATGTATTTTAGTTAGATAGGCATTCTTCATATATTTCAAAGACTACAAAATAGGACATTTAATGTTTTAATAACTTGGGACTTTTCATGACAATGAGACACTCTGCTCCTGGCAGCACCAATCTACTTCAAGAGGAAGATGGGCATCGAAGAGGATCCTTATGGAGTTTGATAGCCATTTGGGCAAGAAACTGCTCTTGCCTGGACTATTGCATAAACTGGACACAGAGAACCCGAGAGAGAGGACTACTGAACTTGCCTAAAGGTGAGATGATCTTTAGGGGTTCCTGATTCATGAAAGAGTCTACAAGACATTCTTCAGGACAAGCAGATAGTGACTGCTTTTGAAATTTCCTGCTTTGTGGAATGTCTGCTGAAAACTATAGGCCTGTAGGCCAAAGATGGATGCCCCAACGGTACAGAGGAACTTTGGGTGACTGTACAGGCAGCGAGATGTCTCTGTCATTTCTAGAGTTTAAACATTGCTTTTTTCTTGTTTGCTTAGATAATATTGTATCTTTCTGGAGTCTTTGATGGAGTTAAGAATAGTTAGTTATAGTTATACTTTTAGTTATGATAAAGATTATTGTAATTTTTACTTGATAACTGTTTTATGTGATTTTACTATGTTAAAGTTAAAGCTTTTTCTTTTTTTGTTTAAACAGAAAAAGGGGAAGTGATGTGGGAGTGTCATATATCAATCTGTTGATTTCATTGGTTAAAATAAAGAAACTGCTTGGCCGGCCCTAATAGGTTAAAACATAGGTGGGAGGAGTAAACAGAATAGTATACGGACAGGAAGAGGAAGTGAGCTCAGAATGCACACAGCTCCACTCAGAGAAGCCAGCCTCCTCTCTCGCGGGCCGGAGGGGATCGCTCGGCTCTCTGAGGCATGCTCGTGATGAAGCTCCGACTGACCCAAGATGGATGTAGGCTAGAATCTCCCCGGTAAGCGCACCTTGGGGTGCTAACACAGAATATTAGAAATGGGTTAGACCAGGTGCGAGAGTTAGCCCATAAGAGGCTAGAGCTAGTGGGCCAAGCAGTGTTTAAATGAATACAGTTTGTGTGTTGTTATTTCGGGCATAAGCTAGCCAGGCGGCTGGGGTGCTGGGGACGCAACCCGGCGCCCCCGATTTCAACACTGTGGGACAGTTCACACCTAATCCATATAGAGTCATCTGGAAAGAGAGAACATTAACTCTTTCCATCAGAATGTATACAGGCAACATGTGGGGGTATTTTTTTAACTAATAATTAATGTGGAAGGCCCTTTCCTTGTCTGATGGTCCTGAGTGCTATAATAAAGCAAACTGAGCATGCCATTGGGAACAAGCCAGCAAGCAATGTTCTTCCAAGGCCTCTATTTTAGTTCCTGTTTCCAGATTCCTTCCCTGAGTTTCTCCCCTAGCTTCTCTTTATGGCAGACTGTAAGCAGAAAGATGAAATAAATCATTTCTTCCCCAAATTGCTCATGGTATTTACCAGAATAATAGAAGGTGAATATATATACCATTTGCTAGATTTGCATTTTTAGAACCATATTATCAAATATCTGCTAAATAATTACACCCCATCCACTCTTTTTTTCCTATCAACTATTATTTGCAGACTTATCCAGTTACTATTTTCTGAGATGCTAGTCTTCAGTACTCTAGTAGTCAGTAGGCTACCTAGCTCACTCTGTGGAAACTGACCTCTAAATCATCTCACGATTTCCTCTTGAACCTCATTCTTTTTGTCCATGGAGTCTGACCATTGACTGGATTTAAATTTACTTCATTCTTATCTTACACCATAATGAATCCTTCCTATAGTTGCAAAGTTCTTTGAAACTACTTAACTTGTTCATAATTTTGTTATCTTTGTTTCTTTACTCAGATAGAAAACATATCTACAGTTTATGAGCAGATACACGAAAGAATAAGTAGGAAAAGTGACAGCCTACAATCTCTTGTTTAGTCATAATAAATGGTTAAAAATGAAGACATTTATATTCACTGTTCTTGCAATAGCAGTACCTCTTAAGTCAGTGTGTTAACTTTCCCCATTTGTCAAGATAGAATCACGCTCTTTCACCATCTAGTTAGTCAATTTCTTGATACTTACTTCTCTTTTTTTTGATGCCAAAGTTGCCTTAATTTGAACAGTATAAGCCTCACACCTTGATTCAATGGTTTCTTTTATAAGTTGTGTTAATCCAATAGACGTTGAGCCAGAGATACAAGATGAGGCCCTTTAATAAATAACAAATTCTTATGAATGGATTAATTTGGTTATTTAGCTTGAGAATTAGTGGTAGGCATGGGCTGCTGGTTAATGACTAGATGTAGTTCCCCTTCCCTCTCTATCTTAAACATGAATACTTGCTTCTAAACGATGAGCAACTTGAAGGCCCTCTCAGAGCTGTCAACAACCTTTGGACTTTCAGACTCTGGAACCATGAGCTAAATAATGTTACACTGAATAAATTGCCTTATTGGTGCTATGATGTTTCAGCTGCAGTTATACACTAATGCACTGCTCATTCACTCCCAGAGCTCCTGTGTTCTTTAGCTAAACCTGGGCATTCTTAGCTTCATTGAAATATTCCTATTTCTGGAGAGGAGACCAGTTGTCCTCTGAGAATCATAGGTTTTTTTTTTTTGTGTGTGTGTATGTGTTTGTTTTTAGGCGAAATACATTGAAAAGCAATATCTAGGTCCTGGAATTCCACACAAAGACATAACATGGTGAAAGTGCTAACACACTGCTGGGCCATTTTTAAGATTTATTATGTTATTTTATGTGTCATTGTTTTTTTTTCCTGTATGTATGTCTATGTCCCATGTGAATTTATGTATTTCTGAAGACCAGAAAAGGATATTAGATCCCCTAATACTGGAGTTATAGATGATTCTTATCTGCTATATGGGTGCCGGGAACTAAAACTGGGTCCTTTAGAAAAACAGCCAGTGCTCTTAACCATTGAGTCATCTATCCAGCCTTTCTAGAGGGAAAAAAAACCCCTGAAAAACGTACCTCCTTCATTAAAAGGAGTTCATTTTGATTTTTTCTCTTGCAATTTAGCTCTAACATTATTCAGTTGCCCTTTAAATGTGATTTCCTAGTTACTCTTCTCCATATTAACAAAATGTCAAACTCTGGTTGTGTGATCTCTGTCACAAACCTTATCATAGTGTCACATTATACCAATCTTGGAAGTCATTCTGAGCATTGCTACTCCTCAGCAGAGTTAAGGCATGTTCTTTTGCAAGTTTTCTGTGTTGTTTAATACATGTTTGGTAAGTAGAACCAAGTGTGTTTGACCATACATAATCCAGAGGGTATACATACCCATCATTAAAGCAACCTCTGGCTTAGGGGGTAGAATTCCTGTGTAAACTGTAAAGATCTACTTAAATATACCATTGATCCACAGAAAAAATATGTACATGATATACAGAAAAGTGCTACTTTTCCAAAAAAATATATGCTTGTTATCTCTTTTGTATTGCTAATCCTCTGTGTGACATTCTAAAGCTCTTTTAAATATTTTTGTATTAACATTGAAATGTTCCATCTGAGTGGCTTCTGCATCTGCTTGGGTATTAATAGTCTGTTCTGATTTGTCTCCATTTATGGAGGAGCTGTTATACCAGAAAAGTCTGGATAGTTTGGCCTGAAACCATTCAAAAAAAAAAAAAAAAAAAAAAGAAAGAAAGAAAGAGAAATAAAAAAAAAAACAGATCCAAATCCAAAGGTTTGGTGGCTCAGACTTATTGAAATAGCAGTGATCACAATAACAAGCAATTCTTTTTTATAACTGTTTATTTTTATGAAAAATTAACCACTGATGGTACTATGCAAATGAAAGATCCACACCCATTTTTTTTAAAACAGCTAATGGTACTGATTTTGAAAGCAGTCTCATTTTACTAATCATCAGTTAACCAGTTTTTCAATATATATCCACAGCTCAATACCTGTATGTGGGCAAACTTGTGTTGTGAACATGGAGGGATATATATTGAGGGTTCTGTGTTGGGACTCTAATTACTGTTATGGAAACGGGGGAGATTGAACTGAAATTCCTTATTTTTAGACTTGGCTCAGTCTCACTATCTGTGCGACTTCGGTTAAATTGGTTACTTTCCTGGGCTTATTTCACTCCCTGAAAATAAGTAATGAAAACATAAATGCAGCAAAGATTAGCTTACATGAACTAAAGTTTGTCAAAACATGTTATGCGTAAAATGAGGAGGATAGAATATGTTGCCCCTTATGACTTAGATGGATACACTTAATAAGTTTGCTAATTGTAAAATGGTAAATACTCATTGCAGGAAAATGTATTCTTTGCATGAGGTATTGAGGGAGATCAGAGGAGTGAATGTCTCTGAAGTCAGGATGCTAGATTGCCTCTCTCTCAGGATATAAGATTTATGTTAGGCTTTGAAAAATCTCTAAGAATTTCAGAACACACAAGGCATGAAAACAAAGAACCCCCACGCATTTGAGGATCTAGTCAATCCAGACATCAGACTGTATGTGAGGGTTCATGGAGGGCTGGAAGGTAGAAATCTGGTGGGGGTAAATGTTAGAGTGGCTTCCTTGCTATCTCAAGATTTTAGACTGTCTAGTTTATAACAAGGAGATTTTATGGGCCCATGAGTCAGTTTTGATGTTTAGCTTCCTAATTTAAGTTGGAGATTTGTCATTCTTCTATTCACTGGTGAGCAACATCTTTGTTCAAAGGCAAACTGGGGTTTTCTTGATTTTTGATAATTGTCTAGTCTTTGTTTCTCTTTCTCTTTGGTGTAAGAACTCTGTCTTTGAGCCACATCCCTAGACTCTTGAATGACTTTCAAATGTTCCTCTGATCCATGAAGATGTGTCTGGAAAATATTTTCTTTACCTTTATGAAAACAAAGTCTCTAGTGTTATCCAAGCCCACTGTGTTGGGTTGAAAGCCTACGTTTTAATGTCCTTTTTCTTTTCAGATAAATATTTTGATCAGTTTTCCAAAGCTTCCTCTTTATAGATCTTTCCCCCACTGCCCACATGCAGGCAGTATTCCATTGCTCAAAAGTTTGTCCATCTTCACTCTTCTATCCTTAGGCATGTCATCATTATCCAGGCGCAATAAGCTTCCAGGGGAAAATCTGTGGGACAGTTGAGCGAAGGAATAAAGGAGAGAAGGAGGCACAAGGATGGAAAGAAGCTGACACAGAAAAGGATGACCCCGCATCATCTGAGGGCAGCAAATTGCAAGCCTATGCCTCACACCACTCATAAGCCTGGCTTTTTGTGATTGTGGGAATAGTGAAATCAATAAGAAAGATTTATCTTGCAAAATAACAGAATGTTTTGAGCAATGCCTGGTAATAGAAGGCCAGTAGGGAATTTCTAATGGGCCGTATAGTCTTGGTCAGTTTCCCATCCATCAGCTTGGTATGATGTAATTTTATAGGGCCTGGGCAGCTTAAAGCAGTTTTAAAGAAACTCTGAGTGGTGACATAAAAAATAGGAGTGATGGGTAATGGCTGCGGCCAGTTGATTGAGGCTGTTTATTGGCAGCGACTGCACACAACGGCGATATGGCTTTTTGTGGTTTACTAACTTTTTCCTTTCATCAAAGAGAAAGCTTTTCTGTCTATTTTTAGGAGAAAATGAGTACAGATATGCAAGTAATAAATAATTCTAATCTATTATTTAGAGACATTAACAAGTGCTCTTGTGTATATACAGCTTTGAATGGGAAGAAATTGGACAGAAAGCATCATCAAGAAGATGGAATTGCAGGGTAACCTTTGAAATGTCTTTAGTGTAGCTCCTCTCTCCAAAGGAATAAAGTCTAGTTGAGAGCAGGGGTTTTATTTAGCTATAAAATGAGAAAAGTCACCACTTTCTGTTTTAATATCTCCTACCATGATGACATCCATTATATTAGTCAAAGCCCTAAATGGCTATTAAACTTAATTTAAATGAATTAAAATTACATAAAACTTAGCATTTAGTACCTAGTTACATTAGCACTCGAACAAGTGTTCGGCACTCATATGTGGCCAGGGACTGAAATTCTGGACACCACAAGTTGAGAAATTCCAGTCTTCATAGGAAGTTCCCTTGAGCAGCCTTGTTCTGGAGCTGACTTCACCTCTCTTTGAAAATGGCTGGACTTTGGGTGTAGACCTTAGCAACCAGTGGCATCTTACCTAGAGCTAATGGTATCTCTAGGTCTTCCACTTAAGATATTTTTGTTTAAATTTTATTTTTATCATTTGTGAGACTAGTGAGGATTTTACTGAAATTACTCATGAAGCTTGGGATGCTTTCACAAGGAAAAGCAAAGAAAAAGCTTGTGGGGATCACACTTAAGTATTTATTTTTTGCCGTGTATGTGGTTAGGAAATGGTACGGCTAACTAGTGTAATGTTGAACATCGTTTATGTGTGTCTTGAGAGTTTGGTCTGTAGGATAGTGAAGGAGAAGATAGTGGGAATAGAGGTGTTTCCTAGTGGGAGGACTTTAGGCTACTTAGGGGCATCTCCTCCAAAAACCTTTGTAAATATCCTTTTGGTTCTCTGTTTTGCTATGTGACCTCCACCTGTAGGTACTTGTACTCTGCCATGAGGTGATGCTGCCAAGGTGAGGAGAGGCCTTACCAGGATGTGTGACTGACTGTTTAGACCTTCAACTCTTAAAACTGTGAGCTAAATAAAACTTGTTTCTTTCCCCTTTTAAAAGAGTAATGTTACTAATTATTTAGTTTTAAAATTAGCAAAACATTAGATATCTGCATAACATTTTCTTATTATTTATTTATTTTATAATATCTCAATAACAGTTTCTATTTCCTCTTCTCCTCCTAGTCCTCCCCAAGCCCCTTTCCCACCATCCTCTCTGCCCCCAGTCCACTCCTCTTCCCTTTCTGTTCAGGAAAGGGCAGGTCTTCCATGGATATAAACAAAACACAGCACCTCTGTTGTAAGGAGTGGGGCCCCTTGTTTGTCCCAGCTGCCCCACTAGCTTCCCCCCAAAATAATCACACAGAAACTGTATTCATTTAAACACTGCCTGGCCATTACCTCTAGCCTCTTATTGGCTAACTCTCACATCTTGATTAACCCATTTCTACTAAATCTGTGTATCACCACGTGACTGTGGCTTACCAGCAAGATTCTAACCTACGTTTGTCTCAGGCTGGAGATTTATGACTTCTTCCCTGACTCTGCTCTTCTTCCCAGCATTCTGTTCTGTCTTCTCTGCCTACCTGAGATCCGCCCTATCAACTAGACCAAGGCAGTTTCTTTAATAACCAATGAAAGCAACACAAATACAGAAGGACCTCCTACACCACATATGAAGTTTAGTAGGACTAGGCACCTCCCTTCCTATTAAAGTTGTATTTATGTATGTATTTATATGTATAAATATAAATATATATGTATATATAAAAATAAATTTATATGTATAAATATATAAATATAAATATGTATAAATACATACAGACCCAGTATGTATTTATACTAGGTATAAGTAGGGTCCCAAAAGTCAATAAAAGAGTCAGAGACAGCTCTGGCTTCCACATGAGGACCAGGCTACACAGCTGTAACATATATGCAGAGTGCCTAGGTCAGTCCCATGCAGGCTTCGAGGTTGTCCCTTCAGTCTCTGTGGTTTGACAGTAGCCTGGGCCTGGATATCTCCATGGCCCCAGGTGGCAGAAGAGGCCACACAGATGAGAATGACCCTAGCAGCAACATGGCACTTGGACACCAATATGACCCAGGTGGTGGCCCAGATAAGCACTTCTAGTTTACAGAAGACCTTTGATTCACTCTGAGTTTATTTTTGTATGGGGTAAAAGATATGGGCATAATTTTATTTTTCTTTGGGAAGGTATCCAGGTTTACCAGCACCATTTATTGAATAAACTGCTTTTTTTTCTACTGCATGTTTTGACACATTTGTTTAAAAAAAATAGGGGCCATAGCTTTGTTGGTTTATTTCTGGTTCCTGCATTCTGTTCCATTGTTCTGTCTGTTTTCATACCAGCACCATGCTGTTTAAGTCACTGTAACTCTGTCCTGTAATTTGAGGTATGTGATGCCCCCATTTGTGTTCTCCCAGAATTTCTTTGGCTGTTCAATGCTTTTTATGGTTCCATGTCAATTCTCAGATTTTTTTCTAGTTCTGTAAGTAATAACATCATAATTTTTGATGGGAATTGCATTGAATATATACATTATTTTTTGTAACATAGCCATTTTCACAGTATTAATTCTCCCAGTTTAGGTGTATGGGAGGTCTTTCCATTGTCTACTGTCTTCTTTGATTTTCTTTTTCAATGCCTTGAGGTTTTCATTATAGACCTCTTCTTTTCATTTATGTCTATTCCTATGTACTTTGTTGATCTAGATACTTTATTTTTTGGAACGGTTATGAATGGAGTATTTTCCACAATTTCTTTCTCTGTGAGCTCAATGTTGGTGTAGGTGAAAGCTATTACTTATGTATATTGACTTTTTATTCTGTAGCTTTATTTAAATTATTTGTTAGACCTAAGAATTTTCTGGGTCCTATAGGTTCTTTTAAGTATAAAATTACTTTTCTGAAAATAGGCATAGTTTGACTTCTTTCTTTCTTATTTGTATGCCTTCTGTGTCTTTCTCTTGTCTTATTACTGTAGCTGAGACTTTGAGCACTATATTGAATAAAAGCAGTGAGATTGCCCATCTTTGTCTCATTTCTGATATTAGAAGAAATATTCTCAGTTTGTTTCCATTTAATGTAATATTGCCTGTAAGTTTGTTGGTATATCACCTTTATTATTTTGAGGTATTTTACATCTATTTTTAATATTTCCATGAAGAGTTATTGAATTTTTCAGATACTTTTTCTCTAACTATTGAGATTATTATATGATTTCTGTTCTTACATTTGTTGATATTGTATATTACATATATTAGTTTGTATATATAAAACTAAAGTTGCATCCCTTGGGTGAAGATCATTTGGTCAGGAAGTATGTCCTGGGGGCTGGAGAGATGGCTCAGCAGTTAAGAGCACTGACTCTTCTTCCAAAGGTCCTGAGTTCAATTTCCAGCAACCACATGGTGGCTCACAACCATCTATAATGATATCTGGTGCCCTCTTCAGGAGTGCAGGTACACATGCAGGCTGAATATTGTATTCCTAATAAATAAATAAATAAATAAATACATCTTAAAAAAAAGTATGTCCTGAATTCAATGACCATATATTTTGCTGAGAATTTTTACGTGTATACTCATCAGGGAAATTCGCTTTTTGTTTTCCTTATTTATCATGTTTCATAATTGAAGTGTATAGGTCACTGTGGTCAATAAGTTGTAGTAACAAGATCTTGAGGAAGCTTGTCACATTGCATCACAGTCAAGAAGCAGAGAGCAATAAATGTTCATGCTCAACTTGCTTTTTCCTTTTGATTCGGTCTGCTACCCAAACCCAGGAACCACTTGTATTCTGGTTAGGTCCTCTAACTTCCTGTAACTTAATCTAAGTAATCCCTCTCATACATCTGCACATTTGTTTCCATGGTGATTCTAAATTCCATCACGTAGATGACTTGCCTATAATCATTAATAAGATTGTATTTTCAGGACTGCTCTTTCAGTTTGTAATCATCATTCATTACCCTGCTTAGTTGCAACTTGCCAGTTCCTGATGACTCTTAACTGAGAACATGGATGAATGTTTGCTATGCATCTCCAGAACCTAACCCAGAATAGGACACTACAATCAGCATTTAATGAATGGTGGTGGAATGACTGAATTAAATATGATTTGTCAAAATCACAAATCGCATTAAACAGAGTGAAACATCTTATGCTTTTTTGGATAGTAGAGAGTTTCCAAAATTATCTCAGCAGATTAATACCATGGGCCATGTATAACAAGATGAAATGTTAGAGGGAGAATATGATGAAGAAAGGAAGCAGATGGGGAAGGAGTGAGTTTTAATTAACTGTCAGTTTAATATGGTCTCAAGGTGGAGTGGCGAGAAAGCTGATGTAGCCTCTGACTGCAATAATTGGAATACACACATTCCACATGAGAGAATGCAGTTTCCTTCTCCTGTGCACTCCTGGAAGATTGCTCCAAATTCTGGGAGGAAATATATATTTAAACGAAGTGAGTCTAATGAGGGTAGCCACAATGAAGTTCATTTAAAGTCCCCGGGTGATTTATAAAGCATCTAAGTGTATTGAGCTCTCTATTGTGGAGGCCGGGAGCTGCAAGAACAGGGGCTGGCATTTCCTTGGTGTCACATGTGTAGCTTCTCATTACATTATACCTGGCAGGTATACTGAGACCTGTCCTATCATAGTTTAATTCAAGTCTGCCCCAGGTCAGCATTTTCATCATCTGTGTTTGTTTGATGTTTATCTAGTGATGACTCATATAGCGAAGGAAGGTGATATCTAGACCCTCCATTACGGTCAGCATGCTGACTCACACTGAGAAGGGCTTTGTAATAGGGAAATTGCTCAGATGTTGATATTGGTATAAAGAGAAATGAAGATTGAGTTTTCTAATATTATGTAAGAAAAAGAAGTTAGAAGGGAATGTCTTCATAAAAATAGTTAGAAATTAGAGTGTCTTTAAAAGAAGGAAAATCTTGAGCTCAGAGCCTCAGGACGCTGACCCAGAGGATGAGAACATGTCCACCCGGTGCTTCAGAGATCAATGCTGTATACTCAGCAATGAAATACTTGTCAGGTTGAAGGAGGTGATGGGCCAGATGTTCTCCCAGGCCCTTTCTGTGCAGTAGTGCACCTTCTGGTTGAAGAACTAATCAAGTTCCCACAAGAGGCAGTGGAAGGAAGATCCCTTATTCTGTGGTGTGGTTGCATTCCTTTGTGCATGAAAGTGAGTTCTGACTTGATTTTTCTTCCCTCACTGTGGACTAGGTAGGAGTGTCCACTGATTCCACAATTCAAATCTCAATGGCAGAGCCATTTAGAGGTTCCGCGGAATGGAACGGAAGTAGACGGGGCAAAGTTAAGAGAGGCAAGTGTAGGAGGGCCCTATGCACACGTAAGAACTCTCCAAGACTGAAGCTTCATGACTCTTTCTTCTTTCTCTCTCTCTCTGTGCTCCCAGGACATGGAGTCATCTTTCCCTAGGCATACGCTCCTGGGCGTGCAGAAGACTTTCCCCTGTATGGTCCAGACAGCTGCTTTGGCCTTCTTCCAGGACTCTTACTGGCCTCCCAACAGCTGGTTTGGAACAACTGTTGCCAAGTGTTTGGCTGTCTTTGCATTACTCACGTTTCCTTACAGAAATCTCTGCTTCCATGTCTCACAGCAGACAGTGGCTCTTTTGAGGGTGGAGGCAGGATCTGCTTCATGCTTTGTCCCCCGGTGCTTAACAACTGTAAATTGTACCCTTGTCTATAAGGAAACACGTATGGTTGAGTGAATGAATGAATGAATGAATGAATGAATGAAATATTTCCCTGCTTTGCTTTACCTAGAGTTTGAATCTGTTCAGGAATTCAATTACTTATGTAGATCTTATTGAGATCAATTCTGGGGTTGAAGAGTGTGTCTTTTCAGTCCTATTATGTTTTGTTTATAATGTCTCTTGATGAAAACTGATGGAAATACCACCTCCGAGGCCCATATATATATATATAATTTTCATCAAGTGGTTAGTTGGAAAGCGTCGGTGAGTAAAGCCCTACTAATATTGATTCATTCCCAAACGAATGTGCTGAGTTAAAGCATTGTTTCTCTGAAGTGGTTGTTGTTAATTTTCATGTCATCCTATTAGAACAGAAGGGGGTCTTTGGATGGCTTCAAAGGAGAGACCAGACAGGGAAGCTAGGACCTCCATCTGTTGCCCCTGCTTCCAACACCATTCTTGTAAATAGTCATTCCGCTATGAAACTACCTTAGACAAAGAGATTTGTTATTCTAAGCATGTTGGATAAACACCAGCATTGTTTGTAAGTAATGAACAAGGAAGATTAAAGAAAGAAAATAGCTGTGTGTATTATTATTGTTGTTATTAATTATGGTGTAAAAGGTCGAAACATAAAATTTACCATGTTGACTATTTTTGTTTTTGCTTTTGATTTTTGAAGGGCCTCATGCATACCAGGCTGACATTGTACCATTGAGTAATACCCCAACCGTATTATATCTTTTTGAAAGTCTTTGTTATAGTCATGTTAGCTGTATGCCCAGTTTGTGCAACCGATCTCTAGAACCTTCTTACCTCATAAATAAAACATAATAGCATTTTATAAAAATGCTATGGCATTTTGTTATTAATTGTTGACTTCAGCCAATCTTTTGATGTATATTCTTTCTCCTCTTGCCAAATTTATTCTTAATTATATAAATCTAGTTGCCTCTTATTTTCCGCACAATGGGAAGGATATTGGCACTATGAACTGAAGATCCTTCAGTCTTAAATGCTATGTCTAGACCTTCTTTATATGGTGAAAATCTTTGAGGACTAGGACTTCATACAAATGATCTAATTTATCTCTCTTATTTGAAAATAGATCCAAGGACTAAGCGACTTTCGTTGCAGTCACAGAATCAGTTAATGACAACATATGGACTAGCTGTCTTATCTTCTGATCAAACATGGTTTACCAGCTTAATTGACTTCATTGCCATAATCAAGGGTTAGGGGATTATCTGCATGGCATGAGCTATGTGAGTAGAGCAAACTTTTTTTAAACTGCCATTGGTAGTCAGGAGGAAGGAGCACATGAGGGAAGCAATGTGTCGAATAGCTAACTGCTTCATGCCAGGATCTGTACTATGGACTTGATTTGGACTGTTTCATCTTATTTTCAAGTTTGAATTTATTAATTTTAAATTCATTCTTTAAGTCACAGGAAAATGCATATAATGTATATTTTGCTATCTTAACCATTTTTAAAAGTATATGGCTCAGTGGCATGCTATTCTATTTTCTATTATTATAATAAAATGCCAAAAATGTGTTACTTTATAAACAAAATCAATTTGTTCTATGTCATGGTTCTGGTGGCCCAATGTTGACAGGCTGAATCTGCCAAAGAGCAGCCTACTGACAGAATTTAGAGGTGACACAGGATATGGCAAAAGACAGATAGAACTTGTGTGTGTGTGTGTGTGTGTGTGTGTGTGTGTGTGTGTGGAATGTTCTAGAAGGGGTTTTATTATTATTTTACAGATGAGAGAACAGAGTGAAAATATTAGATAAGTCCCCTGTGGTCACAAAGCCTATGAAGGAGAGAGATAAGGACTAAATCCAGAAATACCTGCATCTGAGTCATATTATTGTTAGTGTTTGAAGCTGTTTCCCAGTATTGGAAATACAATTTATCTGTATCTGTGTGGTTGGTGAAAGTCCTTAACACTGCATGTTAGAGCCTTTATTTCTTTAATTTGCAGACAATCTGAAAGGAGCCTTTTAAGAATATCTTTAAATTGCTCTAGTCTTTAACCTTTAATGTTTATCTACTTGCTGGAAATAAGGTGTTAATTCAAAGTGATTTTATCATTCTGTAAATATGTGACAGTATTAAAAGTAAACTTTGTTTAAAGATGCAGTTCTTTGGTGAAGGAAACAGTAAAAACATCAGTTTGCAATGTCAAGAAGAGTCATTATGTCCTTTAGAGTTGAGGGCAAACATTATCTACCACAATGTCTTCTCTAGGAAGCAAAACCAAAGCACAGAGAGCTTTAAGGATCATGCCCTCACTTTAATGATAATAGTAGCAAACATTTATTGCCTTGAAGCTGTGTCCCAAGCACTGTGGTGTTTTGAAAGAGCCTCATAGGCTCATATTTGAATTCTTGGTCATTAGAGAGTGGTACTATGTGAGAGGGATTAGGAGGCATGGCCTTGGAGTAGGTGTGGCCTTTTTGGAGAAAGTATGTCACAGGGGTGGGTTTTGAGATTTCAAAAACTCAAAACAGTCCTAGTGGCTTTCTTCTTGCTGCCTGCAGATCTAGATGTGGAACTCTTAACTATTTCTCCAGTACCACATCTGCCTGCATCCCACCATGTTCCATACTGTGATGGAAATGGACTGAATCTCTGAAACTGTAAGCATGCTCCAAATGCTTTCCTTTTTAAGACTTGCTAAGATCATGGTGCCTCTTAACAGCAATAGAATTAATACACATGCATTGTGGGGTTTAATCCTCCCAGCATCCCTTTGGTGTCTGAATTGTGTGGTTTTTATATGTCAACTGGACACAAGCTAGAGTCATCAGAGGAAGGAGCCTCAACAGAGGAAATACCTCCTTGAGAATCAGTTGTAAAGCATTTTTTTCAATGATCAACAGGAAATGACCCAGCCCATGGTGGGTGGTTCCATCCCTGGGCTTCTGGTCATCTTTTTTTATAAGAGGGTGGGCTGAGCAAGCTATGGGAATTAAGCCAGTAAGCAGTTCCTCTCTATGGCTTCCGCATCAGCTCCTGTCTCCAGGATTCTGCCCTTTTTGAGTTCTTGTCCTGGCTTCCTGCAGTGATGAGCAACAATGCTGAAGTACAAGTCAAAAAAACCCTTTCCTCCCCAACTTGTTTTTTTAGTCATGGTGTTTTGTCACAGCAATAGAAACCCTAACTAAGGCAGTGGTGGTACTTCAATAGTCATTCTGGAAAGAGGAAGCCATAAAGAGAGAGATCAATAACTGTTTCAAGGTATCCCCTGAGTGTAGCTTTGTTTAGTAATGTATTTATAGATGTCCCCAAGTTTATGTGAGGTCAGTAGGATGAGCTCTGTTTAGTATGACTGGGATCACTTAAAAGGGAAATCTTGTTGACAGAGGTTTCTGTTCCACCATGTCCCACAGCTGTTTATTCCCAAATAAACACATAGAGGTCCACATTAATTATAAACTGATTGGTCTAGCATCTTATGCTTCTTATTAACTCTTATAACTTGGCTAATCAGCATTTATTAAAAATAATACAAGTGACAGGATAAAAGACCATTGTCCCATAGCAGAATCTTAGGTAAGCTAAGTTAGGGTATGAGACAGACCCCTGGGCATAGAGATAGGTGCACACTGGGAAAAGACAGTATGAAGATTAATCTTCATTGTCAGTTTGGTGGGTTTTAGAATCATTGTGAGAACAGATAATTGTGAAAGTCTGTGAGAGTATTGTAGATAAGGTTAATTGAGGTGAGAAAACCTGTCCTCAATGGATGTTGCATCATTCCATAATCTGAGGTCCCAGACTACAGAATAAATGAGAAAGGGACTGAATTCAAAAACCATTGCTGACTATGCATGAATGTGACCAGCTCCCTCAGGCTACTGTGCCCAACCTTCCCTGCTGTATGATGGATGGTCTCTTGGCACTATGAACCAAGGTAAGACTTTCCTTTTTTGAGGTTGCATTTTTTTAGTATGTCTAATTACAGTGATGATGTAAATATCAAGACAGAGACCATGTGGAAAGAGCTAGGTGTCTCTTTGGCCATGGAATGCTAAGGATTGCTAACAAACATTAGACAAGAGGAAGTAAGTGTGCTCCTGTGGCACCTTAATTTCAGTCTTCCATCCTCCAGAGCTGTGAAGCAACAAACTTCTGTTGTTACACTACCCGGTGTTTGGTGTATTGTTCCAGTGTTTGATGTATTGTTCCAGAGGCTCAGGAAACTAGCACAAGTTCAAAACCTATAGCAAGTGCTAGAGTGGATATTAGGACAAATGCATCTATCAAGGGTTCAATAACCATAACCTATTACTATTTGTAATACTATCAATATTATTCACTGTTATTATTAATAGTGAATTCTCATTATCCTTTTCCTAAAGCTAGTACTATTGTCTGCATATTTTGTTATAAGCTAGGTCATGATTATCATAGGACACCCCTTGACCTTCTACAACACCAAATAGAAAATCAGTTACTTACACATAAGCAACTTGGCAAGTCCAGACAACAGCCTCCGCTAAAAGGAACTACACTTTTAAGAACCTACATGACCCATCTGTAGGACCTTTACAGGGCACATTTGTGAAATGATCCCCAAATACCTGATTGTCTTAGTTACTTACCTTATTGCTGCAACAAAATAACCAACACAAATGACTCAAGGACAGAAAGGCTTGTTTTGGCTTATAGTTCCAGGACACACAACCCTTTATGTCAGGAGAGGTGTGGTGGCAGGTGTAGAAGGCAGGCAAGCTAAAGTGCATTCGTAGTCAGGAAGAAGAGGATAATGAGTCTTAGGCTTTCTCTGTCCTTTTGATTCAGTCTGGATCAGAGCCCATGAATGGTACTATCTGTATTTAGGATGGGATTTTCTCATCTCTGTTATCCTAGTCTAGACAATACTCCACCACGTACATGTTCAGAGACTTGTTTCCATGCTGATTCTAAATCTCATTAAGTTGACAATCAAGATAAACCATCACACTGTCCAAACCTGAAGCCATGCTTTCTGATCTGGTAATGAGAGGCAAGACTGACAGTTGAAGTCCTGTGTTTTTATGAGGATTTATATGGAGAGGATCATTATGACTCTCAATTCTGTGTCAGCGCCTACCATCTGCATATGTATCCACAGAAATGTAATTTAACTCCTTAATTTTCCAGACCTGCAGATAATTGGCTCCATAGAGACACAGCAACTCGTGTTCTTAATCCCAACATCAGAAATGCTGCTGACTAGCTCCCTTTGAAGTTAAGTAAATGGAATGAACAAGAGAGAAGGATGCAGAGGGGAAAGCAAGAACTATTTCTGGGTCCTTTATCATACAGTGGATCTCAGCTATTTTCAGATAAATCAGACAGAATAGAGCCAGATCCCATTACCCCAGCTTCTCCCACCTTATACCTTAGCAGAATTCTCATGTATTAGCACGCAGAATTACTTAGTAGAAAACAAATAGACTTCTTTTCTTGTTATATAGACTATTATAACATTTTCTGGCAAATTTGAACAGTTGAGTGAGATGGCCTTGTGAATAAAGCCACAACAAGGACATAAGAGGCCTGGCTTAAAACTTGTTTTTGATATTGACCCACTTTGAAATTCAGGTAAGTCATGTGACTGTCATGACCTTGTTTGGGTTATTTATAAAACATCAGATACATAGATCTCAAAGCTGTAGTATGTGGTTTTTACAAGGATGACTGTGGTGAATTTCTTAAACCATGGAGTCTTTACAAGTCTTTAAAAGGGTACTATTAGAAAACACTCATCCACATATTTGTTTGCGGCATGTTGTGATGATTTCAATACTTAGCATATTTGGCAAAAATTAGGTACTATTAGGCAACTATTTATACCTCTTTTCTCATATAGTCTTTTACCGTAGTTTTGGAGTCAAGATAACTCCACAAATCTTCATTACATTTCAATAACTCTGGTTATATCCAAGAGTGAATGAGTCTGGGTGAATAGTTATACAGCCAGCCACAGATAACTTGCGCTTAAGTTGGAGTGGTAAGGTTCATATCTTTATCCTGACTTGACTTCCTACTCTCAACTAATTTCCCCAAAGTTCAGATGCTCTGAGTTTTGAGATTGCTTGTTTATATCCTTTTATCCTTGGCATTGATAATAAATAGTTAGGCTATCTTGTTGTAGGAAGATTGCTTGTTTGTTTTCCAGCTTCCTAGACTCCCAAAATAACCACACAGAAACTGTATTAATGGGCTAGAGCCCATTAGCTCTAGCTTGTTATTGCCTAACATTTATATCTTAATTTAACCCATCTCCATTAATCTGTGCATCACTATGAGGTCGTGCCTATCAGCAAAGTTTCAGCACATCTGTCTCTGGCAGCTTCATGGCTTCTCTCTGACTCCGCCCTTCTTTCTCTCCACATTCAGTTTAGTTTTCCCCACCTAGTTTTGTTCTACCCTATCAGCTAAGCCAGTTTATTTATTAACCAATGGTATTCACAGCATACAGAGAGGAATTCCATATAACTATCCTATTAAGCTGGGATCTTATCTGGCTTTTGCCTCTTGCTTGAGAAACTTAGATACCGAACAATAGATCTTGCGTTTTCTTTATAAGTATCTCTAGATACTTATCGCTAGTATTATCAAAGTTTCCATAGGGTAACCCATCTCATTCTTAGTTTTAGACTCAGTCAAAGAGGAATAAAGGCTTGGTTTCCATAAAACTTTGAAGGGACAACTAGAGCAATTGCTCCCTAAATCCTGCTTGCAATTTCCAGATTAACAATATAGCCTTAATTAGGTTTCCTTATCTCCTTCAAAGCTGCCATGTACCTTCTAATCCTGTCATTTCGCTCTCACTGGTTCTGAGCTTTTCTAAAGTGCAGTCAACTGAAACAGACAGTATTTATTATTTCTCATTGTTTATGAGTTGCCTCCATCCTTCTAATCTAGGTTGATTATACTGAGATTGGCATGTCTAGGATGTCTTTGTTAATCAGTCTGAAGGTGGGTAGTCTGGTTTTTGAGGAGCTTTTGGGGGGCAGCTTACCTTGGAGTACTTGGTCTCTTGGCCTCTAGCAGACAATTATTTATTGGTTCATACGAAGCCTCAGGGTTTCTAGGCCCAAAGTGTAGGGCAGGCACCCAACACATTTCCTGACTTCATCTCATTCCTAGTGCATCTCGCTCTACTGAAATGCTGTCCTTGACCTCACCACTGGGACAGACTCATCACAAAGCAACAAAAATTGTTATGCTCTCACAGTCTGCTAAGTATACTGGGTATCAGAGAAAAGTGGAAAGTGGAATATAACTTTGGTTTTCCAGAAGCTTAGGGGATATTTGTCATTAAAGGGTCACTTTAAATGCCACCTCTCCTTTAAATTTTACTTTGCTTTTACATTTAACTCTCCTTTAAATTTTACTTTGATCGCTTTTTAAATTATAGGCATATGTAGAGTTGAGGTGGGGAGGGGGATATGAGCTTATTAACACAGATGCCCTTGGAATCAAGAGGATAGCATTGGATCTGCTGATAAAGTGTTGGGAACAGAATTTAAGTTTCCTGTAAGAGCAGACTTGCTCCTAACCACTGTGTCATCTCTCCAGCCCTCCCTTAAATTATTTACAATACCTTTTTAGATAAAAGTAATTTTACCTCTTACTAAACTCCCTTGGTAATTTAATGGCCCTTTTCAAGGTTCCACTTAGCTACTTTGTGGTATTAAAGTTAACACTTACATGTATATTTCTTTCAGTATTTTTTATTAATTTTTTTCATGTATTCAACAAGAATATATCAGACACCAAATATCAGAAACCCTCTAGGCATTTAGAATGCTACTGTAAACAAAATAAATTGTTTGGAAAGAGGAAAGGGAAGAGGGGAATTATGTTATTATATTACAATTTTAAATAATAAAATAATTTTTTAAAAACTAACAAATTCCTTGCTCTCTTTAGCCTTCATTTTAGTAGAATGGGAGAGTGAACAGAAAACATAATAAGGAAATTATATAACATGTTCTCAATGAATGCATAATAACAAATATACATAAATATAGATTGTCATTTGATAATGTATATCGATATTACTTTGGGATAATATCTAAGGAGTCACCTCTTTTGTTTTCAAGACAGTGTTTCTCTATGTAGCCCTGGCTGTCTTAGAACTCACTCTATAGACCATGCTGTCCTCAAACTCAGAGATCTGCCTGCATCTGCATCTTGACTGCTAGGATTAAAGGCATGCGCCACCACCACCCGTCTAGAACCAACAGTTTTAATCTAATCTTCTGGTGCCTCCTCTAGTGAAAATGGATGTCTGGCTTTGCTGATAAAGGGAGTATGTTGAAGTCCTTTATGATTCTTCTCATGAGCCACAGGTTGGCTGTGAGGAGAAAGAATTATTTTTTATAGCTTTCTGGTTATTGTTGTCATTGTCATCGTGTTTAATTAGGGTTACATACAGGAATATGCACAACTTACCAGTCACTATACAGTAGCTATATCTGCTCTCTGCCAAATGAAGTGTTTCTGGCAAAAACTGACAACAGAAACATTTTATGGGAATAAAAAAATATTTGAAGGCAATTTGACTATCATATCGGTTTAGCAAAACAGCTGCAATAGCTTCCTTATGAGGGCCTATGACCTCTCCAACCATGGGTTTTTGACCAAATTTATAGCAACAGATATGGATTTCCTTCTGTGGAGTGGGCCTTAAAACCAGTAAGAAAGCAGTTGACCATCAGAGAACAATTGTGACACTATTACACCAGTGGAAACATCTTGATTGGCGTGTTGGTAATGTGTGTAGCACAGGTTGACTACGGGCCCACAGCTGAGTAAAACTATTAATGACAGTCCTTATGTCAGCAGCATGTATAGTACCTTCTGGAACTAGTAAAGATAACCAACAGGGAGAAAACTTCCATCTCAACAACAGCTTATTTCTTCATGCCCTGTGAGCAAACAAGTAGTGTGTTCAGCGATAGGATTTTTCTCATCAAATTCTTGTAGGTAGCCAACAGTGGGGAATCGAAGGATTTCTCATGTATGCTGTATATGATAAGACTTTGTGTGAATTATCAAATCTTGACTAGTTTTGAAGGTTGACAGAAATTTTTGTGATACTTAGTTCAAGTATCTTCTCTGGGGAGCTGAAAAGTGAGGGAGATACTTTAAGATAACGGGGACATTAATCATATTTGTGTGTCTTGGGAATCCATCAAGTCTTTCATGGTGTCCGTTACAAGTGGAGTTCCCCCATTACTCTGAGGAATAAGGACAGGCTCATGGGAGACCTGGTCTATACTGGAGAAAATCCTGTGGCAACACCAAGGGGCCTTGTGAAAATATGGTCCATTTATGGACCCTCCGTGGAGCCTGGAAGTACCTATCCTTGTTTTTCCGGGATTATATGGGTTCTAACAAGAAATATCTCCTCTTTAGGCCCAGAATAGTTCCTTATATGTAGTGAGGAGGAAAGATATTTGAATTCACTAACTAGTAATATTGTCATTAACTTGATTAGATTCCCAGGAATTACAATAGACATTTTCCTTATTTATACTCCCTATTTCCAAAAGAGTGTCTTGGGGAGTCTGAAAGGTACACCTGTATTATTTCTTGTAGTTTTAATTTCTAATTGGCTATTTTCTGGAGACAATGAGTGACTTTTCTTGAAGACATATTCTTAGGAAAGGGGGCATCTGATCCCTAGAGAAGGGTGTAGACTATGGCAGACACATTCCTGGAATTTTCTGTCAGACTTTGCATTAATTTCCCCAGGTTTCAGCCTTCTGATTTTCAATTCTCTTTCAAATCAGCCGTGTCCCTGCAGTGTCTGGTAAAACTAAGCTGCTCCAGGACTGGCCGTGGAAGAATTTCGTCTCTGTTATGCTTTCTGGTTGTAGCCGTGAGAGAAGAGTCTTGCAGAATCTTTGGAGTGTCTGCTTGCATGTGACTTCTTGCTGGGATTTAATGAAGCCAAATCGAATGTTAGAGAACTCAAGAGATATGTGTTCTCTTCTGGACAGCAAATCTTTGTGTCAGTTTAAACTCTAGCTATTCAGATTCAACATCATTCTAGGATGGTTTACACAGAAAGGAATGGAGATTACAGTCATTCTTAGCAAGAGTTCTTGGAGTCAACTGTGGCAATTCGGTGTCCACTGTGTTGCATCTCTGGAGGGATTTTTCAACAGCTGGTAGATATTTCAAGGTGGTTAAGTTCTTTCTCGGTTGAAGTTCAAGTGGGATTACCCTGGGCTTTATGCCAAACTGTTGTGTGGCTGGCTTTCTGTTGTGAAGTCATCTATTTATTGGGCACTCACCATGTGTTAGGCAATGTGCTAAGATCCAGAGATTCAGAGAAACAGGTATTAGGGGTGCTCTGCCCTCTGCCTGGAGAATTCTCTGTGCTATCAATGTAATGGTGGTAATGAGGCAATGAACTGCCTCTCATTCTCTCTCTGTATGCTGATGATGTTCTGTGCAAGTTCCTGTGGCTCTCTGCCTGAGGGATTTCAATCAGACAGGGAAGGGTAACTGTGCCAGGAGTCAATGTCCCTAGGAGTAGCTTTCCACTGGTAGTGGATGGGAATTAGAGGGCAGACAGCTCAGCTTCTGTTCTCATTCAGCCCCAGAAAATTGTAATAGAACTAAGCCTCAGTTGCTCACTGCCATAGCTGGCTAGGCAGTGCATTCATAAACTGACAAACCTTTGCTGTCTGGCTTTCCTACATCTTACCTGTGTTTCTGACTTACATGCAAATGAATTACTAGCTGACAAGCCTTGTCTCAGGTACTACTTCTGGGGCCACACAGCCTGAGCCAAGAAGCAAAAACAGAGGACAGAGGTCTTCACTGCTGTTCATTAGTGGAGAATTCAGACAGAATGGGCAATTGCAGTACCATATAAAAGCTAACATGTATTGCAGTCTCAAAGCAATTCTAATAAAACTAAGAAATATTATCATTCCCATTTGCATAAAAGGAAATCAAAGCTTTTAAAGCCTAAAGGTGGTCCAGGGGCCATTCCAGCCATTAGTTACAGAGGAATTAAACCCTAGCCTAAATGATTTCAGAGTTGGAGTTCTTCCATGGAGTTACCTGTTTCTAAGTTCTTCCTTCTCGGTTGGCAGATGGTTTCAGAAGTGTTTGATTTATTAGAAAAATCTTAACAGGGGCTGAAGTCATGGGCCATAAACATGGCCAGGTGTCTAACTAATGGTTGTCATCTATCACGCGGAACCCTGGCACCGAGCAGTAAGGCAGTAGGACCTAGGAATGCCTCAGGCGCAAGACACTCACCCCTTTAAGTCAGCTGGTTGTTTTAGCACCCTCCCTTTCTTCACATGCCAGCCAGGTCCTGGGAACACATGAGCTGCTTGGTGAAGCATAGTCTGTGGGCCCTGGCATCTTGGATAATGGCAGCTGAGACTGTCTTCTCTGCAGTGGCCCAGGCCCCAGCCTTGCCAACTTACTGCTTCACTGCTGTAGTGTAAGTTTGGGGTTGGGGGGGAGGTGAGTTACTTTTGCCTTCACTTCCCAGGTCACTAAAGGCACCAGCTCATCACTGGCAGCTAATTACTCGTTTCTCCAAGTGACCCTTCGGTCCATTCCAGGTCACTGGGGCACACTTTCCCACGGGAAGCCAGAGAAAATGAGAGGCAGCTCGTTACCGAGTTTGCCGAGAGATGCTGTTATGGGGAACAGCATCAGGCACCTGGGGAGAGCAGGCAGAACACTCCTGGGGCTAATGGGCCTCCTACTAGTGCTGGCAAAGATGTTACTCACCCTCAGAATTCTGCAGTAAGAGGCCAGCAGCCTCTTTTACTCTCTCAATCCTCCCACCAAATTAAAAACAATCAAAATTCACCAAACGTTGTAATTCTTACAACTCTATGGTAAACAGCTCCATTTTGTTCTGAATAGAAAAAATCTAGATCAGTATTTCCAGTGCCAGGAGCCCCGGCTGCTTGACTTTGGACCAGCGATCTTGTTTTTTCCAACCCCAGCATCTCTAGCAATCAGATGAGATGAGGACTTATCCCTTAGGCCCTGAAGACAATGTGGAGTAGCTAGGATTTTATCCATTGCCTTTTGTGGTACCCAAACATATATTGCTTCTTCTTAGATAGAGTGTTATATAATGAAGACTCAGTAACTTCGCTGCCAGGTTGGCCATGCCACCACACTGAAAGGTGATAAGAAGTGATTTATGCACTGTATTCATTGTCACCTTTGCTGTCCTTGCCAAGCCATAAGCACCCAGAATGTTACTCTTACACCTGCTTTTTCATAAAAGCCTGGAATTTGAGTTCAGAAACCCCAGAAACTCAGGGATATGATTCTTGCTCTGCTACTTAGTAGCTACATCAATTTGGTTTCATCTACTTTTCTCTTTAATAGCATTGCATTTTTCCTGAAGCTTCCATTTCTCATTTCAATTTTTATAAAGGACTGGTTTAGGGGAGCTGGTTAAAATTGCATATTGCTTAAAATATAAATACAGATTCGGACAGTTGGGAGTAGGTCTTTAATTAGCCCAAACTTGCAATGGGTTACTTGCAAATTGGGACTAATACAAGATGCCTACCTCATAGGTGGTTGTGATGATGGGCAGGTGCCAGCGAAGTGTTTCTTAGGGTGGTGCCAGAGCTGTCCTGATTAACACTAATAATCCTAACCTAAACTTCTCTCATATAGATTCAAGTAGATCATTTCCACTCAGCCTTAATTTTTTCCCCAGGTAGCAGTTGCTTTTTTAACTTCAGTAACTTTTTCATCACAAGGAATTTCAATAAGGAAGAAACATTTGAAGGGCTTTCCATGCTCTCAGAAAAAGATGCTGCTGTGGAACAATGTCTACACCCTGTCAATTTTATTTTAATAAAATGCTGATTGGCCAGTAGCTAGGCAGGAAGTATAGGCAGGGAGACTAGGCAGGAAGTAGAGGTGGGACAATGAGAACAGAAGAATTCTGGGATGAGGGAAGCTCAATCTGCAGTCGTGACCCAGTCAAAGAGGACACAAGACGTGACTGCCTCACCGAAAAAGGTTCCAACCCATGTGGCTAACATAGACAAGAATAATGGACTAATATAGGTTATAAGAGTTAATAAGAAGCCTGAGCTAATGGGCTAATCAGTTCTGTAATTAATGTAAACCTCTGTGTGTTTCCTTGGGACTGAATGACTACCGGACCAGATGGTACGGAAAACTCAGTCAACAAGATGCCACATGGGCACCTTATTAGGCAGATAATCTGTAAAATATGTTTTCACATGGAACAAACAAAGAGAGGGGCCAAAAAGAGGTATGATTTTCCTACAAGGATTCTTTGTACAGTGTCAGGATCTGCAGACTAAATGTCTGCAGTTTG
The DNA here is from genome assembly GCA_963919715.1 of Microtus obscurus. Classification (NCBI taxonomy): domain Eukaryota; kingdom Metazoa; phylum Chordata; class Mammalia; order Rodentia; family Cricetidae; genus Microtus; species Microtus obscurus. The sequence continues at coordinate 7,837 of CAWTZC010002110.1, read as the reverse complement.
AAAGAGAGAGACAGAGAGTATGTATATGAATATATGTATGTGCTGTGTGTACATGTGTGTATGTGGTGTGTGTGTGTGTGTGTGTGTGTGTGTGTGTGTGTGTGTGTGTAGGAGCATGCCAGCCTTGTTCTGACATTTTCTTTTCAGACTAGAGTAAGCTTCCAATAACCTTTGCTTTCTCGGTTCTGCTTGGCATTCTTATTCAAATCAGACCCCAATCAGAGGGGAGTCTGCATCAGTCAATCAGACAGGCTTGCATGTGTGGGTTTTAATTACCCTGTGCCTTCCAACCATTCCCACCCAGAGGAGATGACTGAAGTTGAGGATCTGGATTATATTCTCAAAGGAAGCCTCCAGCGACTAGGAAGTGCAAAGCCTGTGAAATGTGATGGAAATCGGCACATAGTCATAGATGAAGGAATGCTGGAGACACTCAGGAGGGCTGCAGGAGCCAGAAAAAAAAGCCCACAGACCTCCATATTCTGGATGCTGTCTTTTCCCAGGAGTCTCCGATTCAGTATATTTGAAAAGTTTTCTATTTGTCAGTGTTTGAAACAGATTTTTTTTTTTTAATGATATGAACAGAGCTTCATAAGGCTCAAAGGGATTTTAGTGGGCACCTGATATAATCAGCCATCTGAAACTATATTCATAAGTGCTTCCAGGGAAACAGTCAATGTTCTATAGAGACACAGAAAAAAGGATGGATAGGAAGGTAGGTACATAGAGAGGTAGGTAGGTAGGTAGGTAGGTAAATAGATAGATAAATAGATGGATTAGCAATTGATAGAAATATGAAAGACACATGGATAAAAAGACAGAGATACACAAAACATATATAATAGGAGTCTATTGACTTGGCCATAGGGGTCATCAAGTTCTTCAATCTTTCCTTCATCAGCTACAGAATGTGGAAAGCCACAAGTATCACTCAGTCTGAATCGGAAGCCCTAAGAATGGAAATTGGAGCTTTAAAGGACTTGAAGCCCAGAGAATAGAGAATGGGAAGGAAAGAACTTCAGGGGAGGATGTAAATTCCCCTTCCTCTGCCCCTTTGTTCCTTTAGTCTGGATGCTGCCTGCCCATCTTTGGTGCCCGTAATCTTATTTACTGATGAATATGTTGATCCCTCCCAGAAACCCTACTCACAGACACACCCGGAAATCAGTTGCCTGCTGTTCTATTATCCAGTCAGGTTGACACAAAATTACCTGTTATACCCATTATCTGGATTCTGTAAAGTGGTTTGTTAATCTCTTCTTACATGCCTCTAGCAACAGGCACTTCCATTACCCAGTATGTGTTTGTTCAATACGTTCCTAAGAGCTTTTACAGCATTGTATTTTTCCTGAAGCTTCCATTTTCCATTTCTAGACACTCTTTGGTACGCTCATTACACAAATCTGAATGTTTCCCCAATCCCATCATTTATATACCATCATTCTAATTATTTTATATCTGTACATGTAATATTATCCATCTAACAGTTTTCATTTAATCTATCTTTTTAAAAACAAATGTATTTTAATATGTTTCTTAAGCAAAGTTGTCTAAGCCATCTTGATCTCAAAGCAAAATAGTTCTGAATATAATACATATCAAAATAAGTTGACTTGGGTACAAGCAGATAGTATATTATATGCTTGAACTCCATACAATGCTGCCTTGTTTTATTGAGCTAAATAAAGTAAACTGGGGCAGATATTAATGTCTATTGACCAGTTATTATGTGCCAGACATACAGTAGGTGCTTCATATTTTGTTATCTCAGTGAGCACTCAGAAACTTACAACACTTTCTGGACTCAGTGTGTCTTTTATAATTGTTTTCTAAAAGAAGTAGAAGTTCAGAAACTGAATCCTTGCCTGAAAATAAACAGTGACGGTCAATATTAGGGCTTTAATTCATTTCCTTCTGCTTTCAAATGCCAACTTTTGCCTGTGGTACAACAGAATGGAAGGTTCTATTGATCTCAAAGGAAGGTGCTATTTCAGATGGCTTGGAGCATACATATATGTATATTTGTGTGTATGTATAATGTGTATTATAACATGTGTGCCTATATATATATATATATATATATATATACTTTGTGTGTGTGTGAGTGTGTGTTATCATTTTTATTATTATTATTTATTTATTTATTAAAGATTTCTGTCTCTTCCCCGCCACCGCCTCCCATATCCCTCCCCCTCCCCTAATTAACTCCCCCTCTCTCATCAGCCCAAAGAGCAGACTGGGTTCCCTGCCCTGTGGGGAGTCCAAGGACCTCCCCACCTCCTTCCAGGTCTAGTAAGGTGACCATCCAAACAGCCTAGGCTCCCACAAAGCCAGTACATGCAGTAGGATCAAAACCCAGTGCCATTGTTCTTGACTTCTCAGCAGTCCGCATTGTCCACTATGTTCAGTGAGTCCGGTTTTATCCCATGGTGTTGCAGGAGGTCTTTCCGCCCCTCCAACCAATAGCTGCTGAGATACCAGCCCATTGGGGCGTGGTTTCTCTCCATTCATAAAGCCCCTATTTCCTTCGGCTTGCTCTCTCTTGACTTCCTGCTGGTCTGGCGACTAGACTCTTTTTCTAGTTGTGCAGAGAGCTGTTGTCTGGGATCGTGATCTGTAAGTTTTCCCTCTTTAAATAAATACTACCCTAGTAATAGTAATCCCAAACTGGTGTGGCATTGTTCGTGGTTTACGCCTTTACCTGGCGCCCGACGAACGTTTGGCTTTTAGGACCCCCCCCTCGGCTGCCGGCCGCAAGTTCGGCTTGGCGGGAACGAGCCCTCGCTTCCTCTGCCCAGTGCCGAGTCCGAGATACACATGGCCTTAAGGCCCATAATATCCAGAGAGGCAGGACGATCTCTGAGGCCGGACAGGTGGTGGTGGCATACACTCGGGAGGCAGAGAAAGGCGGATCTCTGTGAGTTCGACCAAACAGGTGGTGGTGCACGCCTTTAATCCCAGCCCCTCGGGAAGCAGAGACAGGCGGATTTCGGATTTCGGTGAGTTCGAGGCCAGCTGGATAATAGGTAATATGGCAGTTTTTGTTTCCAACATGACTTTCACTGTTTGGGCTACCAATACAATGGGTCTAATCATGCAAAATTTATATGACTATGAGGATAACTTAATTTACTTGTTACTAGGTTTTAGTATTCTTTTGAATATTCTATCATTTAGGAAGATTATGGTACTCTCAAGAACTCATGCAGGTCAGGAGATTCAGGAGATTCAGGAGATTCAGGATTCAAAAGAGGCAATAATAAACAAAATAATAAAAAGACTTGAAATGCTTGAAAAAATGATTGGAACTGGTGAACAGAGTAATAAGGCACAAGGACAGGATACAAAGCCAACACCAGCTATTAGAACTGGCTTACCCAGGGTTTTAGCGGCATACCCTATACTTAATTCTGACAAAGCGTCAACTTCTAAAGGCTCAAAGGGAGTCAGAGAAGCTAGATGGATGCCAATAGCAATGAATGATCTGAAAGAAATTAAACAGGCTATTGTTACTTTTGGCTTGCAAAATGCATATGTACAGGAAATGATAAGGACTTGGGCTTCTAATGCTAGAGCTACCCCCTATAATTTCCATCAGTTAGTGTCTGCAGTTTTAGATAAGGGGACCTTCCTTGATGTTTGGAATTTATTTCAGAGAAGAATCCAAACATATGGAACAGCAAGGAAGAGCAAAAGGTGTCGAGGGTTTCCCAAGATCAAATTCTTGGTGCAGGAGAATATGCTGATCCACAGGTCCAAGCTCTTTATGACGATGAAGTACTGCATCTATGTCACCAAGCAGCTTTAAATGCTTGGAATAGGATACAAGATCCAACAAAAAGGGTTGAATCATATACCAGAATTAGGCAGGGACAGAGAGAACCCTTTATTGACTTTTTGCAAAGATTAATTAAGGCTCTGGACGTAGGGGTAACAGACCCGGATTCTAGACGAATACTTCTTGAATCTCTAGCGTTTGAGAATGCAAACATAGAATGCAAAAAGATAATTGGGCCTTTAAAGTCTAGATCAGCACCTATGGATGAATGGATTCAGTATACGATGAATGTTGAGACATTTAGCTATAATGATGAATCTTGGGTAGGAGAAGCAATTTCCACAGCAATGAGGAGACATCAAACTGCAAGGTGTTTTAATTGTGGTAAATTAGGACATCTGAAAAGGGATTGCAGGCACAGAATTTCTAGGAATAATATCTCCTCTGGGAATGACAAAAATAGGGGACCTAGGCCTTCAGGTATATGTAGGAGATGCGGTAAAGGCCGTCATTGGTCCAACGAATGCAGGTCAACAACAGACAAACAAGGCAACCCGATCCCGTCGGAAACTCCTTGAGGGGCCTCTCGCAGGCCCCGAAGCCAACAGTGGCCCAGTCATTCCCAGTCAAAGTGGAGAACGTGCCTCACCAAGAAATCTAAAAGCTCCAATTTCTGCTGTAAAAAGTAATACTAGTCTAAATGGTGAATTACGTGTGGAGGATGAGTCAAAAACCCAGTAGGACAGAGTAAACTGCCTATATATGTCTATATGATTAATGTTTAAGTTTTTTTACAATAAACAATGAGTCTTTTCTGAAGTGACATTTGAAGTTTCCAGGAAGAAGATGGGGCCCCACAACAACAACTCTACCTGGTTGATATGACGTCATGATACTGATAGCGCTACTACAAGACCTGTTTTGGGTACCAGCTGCACAAGAAGATCCCAACTTGGTTAGCTGAAATGGTGCACATCTGGTACAACATTCTGGCCAGACCTCCACAAAATACTCAGAGACTATTTGCAATTTTAAAAGACATTGATCTTGAAATTTAACCATCATTTTGCTTTCACAGGATACCCCAGAAAGAACGTCGCCCCCATGACAGCTGGAAGTAATTCTAGAGGACGCACGTCCCCTCTCCCAGTAAAGTTTGCCCCCTGGGTTTAGGGACATCATTTAAGGGTTGGGAAGTTGGGGGAGGAATTTTATAAGCTCAGGGATCATTTTGAAAAAAAAAAAAGAGGGTGATGGGATAATAGATTTGTAATTGTGAGTTATAATTTTTAGACAAATATATTGGTATTGATACTTGTATATTGATACAAAAGTTAAATTATATTGACTATTGTATGCATGCATGTTTCTACCCCTGTTTAAAATATTTTTTTATGTATTGACATATATTGTATCGATATTTACCATATTGCAATGTATATTTGTACATTGTTTATATTTGGAGGTCATTATCCTCATTTGTTACACAGATGTTTATTGTCTTAGTCTTTAAGTTAGATAGATATTGAGAATTATATAGATTAATAGTCATCTAAGTTTGCCTTTTATAATTAGACTAATTAGGTTATTTAGATATATAGAGATTATACTCAGTATAGATAGATGATCTTCAACCTCTTCAAAGAGCTGTAGAAAATGGCCTTTAATCTAACTCAGAGTTTTGTGGTAGTGAGACACAATTGCTCCTGGCAACACCGCTCTATTCCCGAGAGAATGTTGAGCACCAAAAGACACTCCATCTGGAGCCTTTCTTTTTGACAGAACTGGCCTTGGGGCAAAGAAATGCCCATACCTTAACCACGACAGAGATACAGAGCGTGCATCAATGGATAAAACAGGACTGTCATATCCTGCCAAGACAGGGTAAGATAGTTTTGAAAAGTTGCTTGCCTTTGAAAATGGTATGTCAGTTATGTTAGGCCTTAGCCAAAGTTGGTTGCTTCAACGCTGCAAATGTGACTTTGGGTGATTGCCCAGGTAGCTAGTTGTCCCTGTGATTTGTTGCAGGTTTTGGAAGTTGTTTTACTGAACTTCCTAATTGCCCAGGTACATTATTTCCCTTCTCAGATCTTTGATGGGGTTGAAGACTATATAACTATAGTTACTTTTCTCATGACTTGGCCAAGTTATTTATTATACAAGTCCTAAGCTAGTTAGAATAGGATATTTGTACTTATTGTATATAATTTTATAGTAGGTTTAGAACTCTCTTACTTAAACAAAAGGGGGAGGTGTTGCAGGAGGTCTTTCCGCCCCCTCCAACCAATAGCTGCTGAGATACCAGCCCATTGGGGCGTGGTTTCTCTCCATTCATAAAGCCTCTATTTCCTTCTGCTCGCTCTCTCTTGACTTCCTGTTGGTCTGGCGACTAGACTCTTTCTCTAGTTGTGCAGAGAGCTGTTGTCTGGGATCGTGATCTGTAAGTTTTCCCTCTTTAAATAAATACTACCCTAGTAATAGTAATCCCAAACTGGTGTGGCATTGTTCGTGGCTTACGCCTTTACCCTGTGGATTTCTTTCTATTCCAATTTGGTATGATAGACCACGCCACTCCTGAAAGGTTGCTGTGAACACCCTCAAAAATTACTTCACTCAACTGCCAACTGAGATGACCCTGGCACACAGGTTATGCCATGAAAGACCTAATTAACGATGCCCCCATTCAGCAGGAAGCAGTTTGGAGAGAAAAACTGCGCCCATGTTCCCAAAACATTGTTTATAACTGTTCTTTTACATTTAAAAGGGGGATATGATAGATATAAATAATTTGCATTGGTGTGGATTTTTAAGGTCAATTTTGTTATTTGTATATGTATTTGTGATCTTGATTAAGGTATTGTGATTATGTAGTTCATTTTTTAAAATGTAATGTATAATTAGGAAATATAGGTTGTTGTTGAATAATCATAAATATTAGTCAAGCTTGTAGTTATGTTAGTTAGATTTTCTAGATATATAGAGATATATTTCAATTAGATAGCTTCTTCATATCTTTCAAGGACTGCAGAATATGGCATTTAATGTTTTAATAATTTAGGGCTTTTCATTACAATGAGACATGTCTGCTCCTGGCAGCACCAATCTACTTCGAGAGGGAAGATGGGCATCGAAGAGGATCCTTATGGAATTGGATAGCCATTTGGGCAAAAACTGCTCTTGCCTGGACTATTGCATAAACTGGACACAGAGAACCCGCAGAGAGAGGACTGCTGAACTTGCCTAAAGGTGAGATTGTCTTTCAGGGTTCCTGACCTATGAGAGAATCTATGAAACATTCTGCAGGACACAGCAGAAAGTGACTAAACTGTCTTTGGAATTTCCTGCTTCATGGAACTGTCTGCTGGATACTGTGGGCCTGGAGGCCGATGGATGCCCATCATGAGGAACTTTGGGTGACTGTCCAGGCAGCGAGATGTCTCTGTCATTTCTAGAGTTTTCTTATTTCTTGTTTAGTATTATATCCTTCTGGAGTCTTTGATGGAGTTGAAGAATGAATAGATAGTTGTAGTTTTCCTTAGTTATGATAAAAGATAAAATAGATATAAATATTGTAACTGTAATTCTTACTTGATAACTGTTTTGTTATATGTGATTTTACTATGTTAAAGTTAAAGCTTTTTCTTTTTGTTTAAACAAAAAAGGGGAAGTGATGTGGGAGTGTCATATATCAATCTGTTGATTTCATTGGTTCAATAAAGAAACTGCCTGGGCCCTGATAGGACAGAAAATTAGGTAGGCGGAGTAGACAGAAGAGGATTCTGGGAGAAGGAAGCTGAGTCAAGGAGTCGCCATGATGTTCCCCACTCCAGAGAGATGCAGGCTAGAATCTCCCCGGTAGCACACCATGGGGTGCTACAGATTATCAGAAATGGGCTAGTCCAGGTGCAAGAGCTAGCCAATACAGAGGCTGGAACTGATGGGCCAGGCAGTGTTTAAAAGAATACAGTTTGTGTGTTGTTATTTCGGGGCTTAAACTAAGCCATGCGGGCAGCCGGGTGCGGGGGAGGACACAGCCGGGGGCGCTCCATCTTACTACAC
>CAWTZC010002109.1:0-12482 GCA_963919715.1 Microtus obscurus | reverse complement strand
AGCATAGTGTCTGCCTGCACACCACCATGTTGCACCATAATAATAATGGACTAAACCTCTGAAAATGTAAGCCAGCCTAACTAAATATTTTTTCTTTATAAGAGTTGCCATTGTCATCTTATTTCTTCACAGCAATGGAGACCCTAACTAACACAGATAGGAAACTTTAACAACGTGTCTTGAGTTCCTAGTCCAAGCTAGTGGAATCAGAGTCCATTAATAACAACCCCAAACAAGTGGAAGAAATGTTAATACTGAAGAAGATAGCAAGTTAAGTCCTAAACATGATGTAGATGAAGGAACTTTGTAACAATTGCCCATGTTCTTAAATAGAATGAGGGCAAGTTAGGAATCACAATAAAATGATTCTAGTTTGGTGGATCTCAAATTGGGGGTTGGCTTCTGCATTTCTCAAAAACTCCTGGCTAATGTAAATAAGGTCTCAGGAAGACACTACAGTGGTAAGTTTGGGATTAATGTACATCGGTAGCCTCATTTCTAACCACCTAACCTACTCTTTTTCACAGCTAATATTTCCATCATATTTAAGCATTTGCAAAGGATAGAGTTGCCAGTACATATAGAGTTACCATATACATTCTAATTTTGACTTCTTTCCTTTGAACTTATCTACAGATGCATCAGCTATAGCTGATTTCCATCACCATTAATTAGCAATATACTTGAACAAAGTTTTCTTGCATAGCCCTAAATGTCATCATTGTTTCTCCATGTTGAACTCATGTTTCCATTCTATGTTTCCCATAAAATTTTATCCTAAAAGTGCTATGTATTTGTACTGAGATTTTTTTTTAATTTCTCACTTTCCTTAAGTACTCCAAACACATAAAATTTAAACTTTCAGAAGTTTAGAATAGCTGCTGTTCATTATCTCTTAGTGTTAAAATTTCTTCTCAGATTATTATGAATATGAACCCTTGACAATTGACCAAAAGAATGCATGTTGCAAATATTAGAAAATACTGAATACAGGAGAATGGCATCGATAATGTATCTTGTAGTGAGATATTTGGAATTAGCTCATGCATCAAGAAGAAAATGATTCATTGTTGGAGATGAGAGGTGGCAACAGCAATCCCATCATTACTTTTTCTGTTTTGAATTTTGAAATAGTACTATTACTTGATTCTATTATCACCTTTCCAGATGTAGATTAAAGTTACAGAATAATAGCTTATCAAATAAAAATCTTAAAGATATATTAGTGGATGTGTTCTTTACATTTCCTTCACAGTATTTGAAAGCGATTGGAGCCGCCTAGATGATGTTGCTGTAGCAAGCACCAGGAAGCTGAGAGCTATGGTTTTCTTTGGATAGAAGGGAGAAGATGGGGCAAAGGATGTAAAGAGAATTTCCATAATTCTGTCCCCAGGCACTGTCTAAGAGGCACAGTTATTAAGGTAAATAACATAGTAAAATAGAGGATTTGAGGCCAGTCTCTGGTAGTACATGTCTTTAATCCCAGCGCTTGATAGGCAGAGGCAGGCATGTCTCTGAGTTCGAGGTTATCCTGGTCTACAAAGAAAATTCCAGGACAGTCAGGCGTACACAGAGAAACCCTGTCTCAAAAAAAAAATGGAAATACAGGATTTGTACATCTGCATATGTAAGTTTACATATCCTACGAACACCTTGGAACAGCTGAACATCAGAGAATCCAAGCATCCCATTTTAAAGACTGTCATTCTGGAGAACTGAGAACCTGTGGTGCTCTGGGCAGAGGCCAGGCTGATGGGGAAACAGAGGGCTACACAGACATTTTTGCTGCATGGTCTATCAGTTCAGACTTGTGTGAGTATAGCATGTATTGAAGTTATTTTGTTCTATATATGGAAAAATGAGAAAAGGGACAAGTTACCAAACAAGAGCACGGGGGGCTGGGAAATACAAAACTGCTTCACACCCTTGAGGATGCCCATGTGAACTTAAGTGGCTGATGCACAGTTATAGCCCATGCTTATCTGATAGACTTGACTCCCGACTCAAGAGCACTTTGTCAGATGGCTTCTCATTGCTCAGTGTACAGTGTTCCTGAACTAACTAAATTCATTACTGTAATAGAGAGAAAAAGGAAGAAAGAAATCCAATTTGGCCCTTTTACTTAGTCTGCTTGACTCCAGAAGATTCTTTTAACACTAAGGTGTTTTGATTCTATGACTCATTCACATTTTAAAGGTATGTAAAATGAAGAGTTTCATGCCCCCCCCTCTATCTCTCTAATCTCCCCCCCTCTCTCCCTCTCCATCTCTCTCTGTCTTTCATTCTTAGTCTCGAAAAGGCCTGTTCATTACACATGGCTCAGAAAGGCCTTGTGTATGCTTCATTTATTTTCACTGGGAGGCCACATGTGAGAAGACTTTGCCATTAAATTAGTTCTGAAACTTTGCTTGTTTGTAACTTTATCAAATATTAACAGGGAAATGCCTGTAGCCCTGTGCTAGGGGATGCCTGTCTGAGCTGAACAGACAGAAGACAAGCAGAGAATTGCAGGGTCATTGTAGAGACAGTCCTCCGTCTGACACCCCAGATCCATTATATGCCTGCCTCTTTGATTTCTCTTCCTGTCTGGGCTTCAGGCTTCTGTGTGCTCTATTGGTATCCGAATATGATCAAAGGCCTTGTGACATTTAAGCTTAAGCAGCAAGACATTCCTGAAAACAACTGTGGTTCAATATTTTCCATAGAACTAATAATAATTCTGCTGCCTTCACAACTATAAAGAGCAATGGATGCCTCGCGAAAAATGTACAGGAGATTGGATTTTCTTAGAATCACAAGGCTAGAAGAGAAATCTCTTTGTTCGTGTGAGTCTATATATTTTCTTTTTTTAATTCCCTGTATCCCAAGAGAAAACTGAGGGAAGGGTCATTTATAAAGTGTTCTAGATTCTTGTTTCTACAGTTGCTACATCTGCTCTCCCACCTCTGTCCTATTTTTCCATTTCTGACCTAACCAAATGTCTGCACCCTTAGCAGTGAAGTAGGTTAGAGGAGATGTGCACGCTATAGCTCAGCACAGCAGCAGGGAGGGGAAGCATGGATGGAAACTTTGCATTGTTGTAGACCTTCAATGCAGAAAGGCAAAGCTGTTTTTATTATTGGCCAAAGCATACTCACCATGGGAAGGTCCTTGATTCTCAAAACTGAATGTACATTTTTATATCTTTACCCACTTTTCTCTACAATGATGATCAGATTCTTGAAGAAAAATATTCCCTCAAAGGCAAAGAACCATTAATATGATGTCTGATTTTGTTTACTTTTCTTGTTACCAAGGTGTGAGTGACTCTCACAGTTACAGCAGGGAAGTTCAGAACTTGGCACTTCCTAGACCTGTCTTTTGACAACTGGGAAGTTCAACTAAACAAATACAAAACTACATTGAAATTCATGCCATGTGCCATGTCTTTCTTTGAAACAATGCTCTTGCCTCACCCCAGACAATCCTAGTTGCTTCTTTTCTCCTTTCCTTCTTGTCCTCCTCATCCTCCTCTTTCTCCTCCCCTCCCCTCCCCTCGTCCTCCTCATCCTCGTCCTCCTCCACTTTTAATAAAAGGCTTTCAGAGACTATAAGAATCCTTTCTCCTACAAAGGTGACATCACTGCTCCTCTTGTTTTCAATATTGTCATTGTAGAGAAGGACACTGTAACACAGAGAGGAGTCGCTTGCTTGAAGTCACTCAGGTGATATGGTATGGTGAAGCCCGAATTCATACAGGACAGTCTGTTGATGCAACCTGGGCTCTGGTTTATCAAACAGTTCCTCTTGGTAAGATTGCATCCATGGTGGTATGGCCAAGCTACCAAACATGTGTATTAAGAAAAGTCATCAGAAGACTGGCCTCAAGAAGGGAGCAATGGGGTGAGATGCTGTAAGCTTGCTTTTCCAATATACCTTTAATTTTCAACTTCTGGGATAATATTACGAAGGCTACTTAATTCCTATTCTGTATAATAGAAATTTATTACTTAAAATATTCACTTATGTATCACTGAGGTTAAAATAATAGATAAAAAGGACTTTGGTTATGGAAATAATGATACTGTTATAATACCTGTAATTCCAGTGATAACTATGATATCATTAATATTAGAAACACAATACTAATAATACTTCATGAATAAATGGAAAGAAGAAACCTGAATGCAGAAATGCCTCCAGTCTCCTTGCTGGGAAGGATCATTTTGTCTTAAACCTGCTTCTGACTGCCCAGCACTGCTTTTTTCCTGCTGCAGGTTTCTCTCATTGGCCCCTCTCTGACTCTTCTTCCCATCCTCTCTCTCACCTCTCTTTCTCTTTCCTTCCTTTTCCTTTCCCCTTTCCCCTCCCCTTTCTCCCTCCTCTAGTCCACCCTTGGATTACAAAGACAGCAGTGTGCCAGGGAGAGTGCGGTGGGCTGCAGTGGGAGACGAAGATGAGTTCTGAACACACTCTGCCTTTTTGCAGCTGCTGCTTGGAAAGCAGGCTTTGCCATGCTGGGGCTGAACCTGCCAAGTGCCTTATCCTGGGCTGAGACCCAGGACCCCAGCCACAGATGACTTTCTATGGCTTCTTCCAAATGCAGTCCCTCGGCTGTGCTGCAAGCAATAAATATCTCTTTCTGTAATAGGGAATTGGGCCCATGAAATCTACCCGTTCATGCTTACAGCCTCTACCCGCTGCCTCTTTTATTTTCACCAAAATTGCATTATTGCTCTTTAAGATAGGATCTTGCGGCATTTATCAAGTGTCTGTATGCCAAAGTTCTGGGTATTAGAAGAGTCTCAAAGCCTCCAAGAGAGAGATCAATTGAAAATTCTATCTAGGGACTTATTAGCAAGATAGTATGGAAGGTAGTTTTCTTCTCTAGAGACTATAACCAGCTGAACCACATTGTTTGATTTCTTGGTTCCTTATTATTAAAGATATTAACTCAAGGTATAAGATTAGAAAAGTTGGATTTAGCTTTTTATGATTTTATTATGTCTATGAATGTTTTGTCTAAATGTATTTCTCTGCACCAGGTGTACATGCCTGGTGCTGCAGAAGCCAGATGGCACTAGATCCCCTGGAACTGAAGTTACAGATGGTTGTGAACCACCATGTGGGTGCTGAAATTCAGGAGTAGCAGTGCTTTTAACCACCAGACTATCTTTCCAGCATGAAATTTAGGGGTGTTTGTTTGTTGAGGGTTTTTGGTTTTGTTTTTCTGGATAGAACAAGGTCCTGTATGAAGAAGTGAATGTAGAACACAGCAGACCCTGCAGCACAAGCTGAAGGTGCCTGCACTCCCTTGCGGGAACCTTCAGGCCTAATGGGAGTTCACCAAAGCAAGCTGGACTGGCACGGATGATCAAACCGGACTCTCTGAACGTGTCGGACAATGAGGGCTGATTGAGAAGCCAAGGACAAAGGCACTGGGAGAATCATGGTGACTCCTACTGACTCAGCTTCTTTCTCCCAGCATTCTGTTCTGTTTTCTCCGCCTACCTAAGGGTTGGCCTTTCAAATGGGCCTAGGCAGTTTCTTTATTAATAAGAAATCACTCCCACATCAAATATCCTACACCTTAATCTAACATGCTGAGAAATAGGCATTCTTCTATATACTGCTGACAGAATACATTTCCAATATAAGTAAAAACAAACAAACAAACAAAAAAACGGAGTATGGACCTTTTCAAAGCAAAGATATATCCATATTATGCATGTGTATATATACCCATATGTATGCACACATACAATTATGTAGGTATATTTATGTCTATTTTTTATTCAGGCAGCAATGGACTAATAAGTCATGTGAATAAGATACAGGAACATGAGTGAAAGAAGCCCTTATTAATAAGTTCATGATAATCTAAATTCTAATTTTTTATTTTTTTGCCAAAGCTATATTTCCTTATGTAAAATAACTGGTTTAAAGTGATGTGGAAATGAGTACAATCTCTACTCAGTGTATTCCTTATTTTTCTCATTGCTGTTGCCGAGTAGCTGGGCAGAACCAAAACAGGGGAAGAATGAGTTATTCTTGCTTGTGTTTCAGGGGACCCAGCGCATCATGGCAGGGCAGGCACGCTGGCTCGCACTGTGGCAGCAAAAGTATAAGGATGTTTATTCACATCTTTATGGATCAGGAAAGCACAGAACTAGGAACGGAACAAGGGCTGGGCTATAACCCATAATGTGACCCCTATATCTGTTTACTGAATCACACACCCAAAAAGTTCTACAACTTGCTGAAACAGTACCACTACATGTGGAACAGTTGTTTAAATCCATGAGCTAATGCGATGTATTTTATATTCAAACCTTAGCACTCAGTAATTATACTTTAAGGGTTTGTTTGTTTGTTTAGGATAAGAACTAGCAAATTGTATAAGAGAATGCATAGGAGCTTGTTTGTTGTAGTTTCTTTTCCTTTTTAAAAAATGTTTCATAGTTTTTCATATCCTAATCTCTAATCACATCCTACTCTCCCCGCTGTGGGCTCCTCTTAGCTCTCCCAAACTTCCCATCTCCAACAGATCCTGTTCCCTCCATTTCTCCATCAGAAAAGAGCAGCTCTCCAAGAAACAATGGCTAGACAGGACAAAACAAGACACAAAAAGATAGGCTGAAAGCCCTCGTATTAAGGTTGGACAAGGCAACCCAATAAGAGGAAAAAAGTCTTTTTTTTTACTATTTATTTATTTATTTATTTATTTATTTAAGATTTCTGTCTTTTCCCCACCGCTGCCTCCCATTTCCCTCCCCCTTCCCCAGTCAAGTCCCCCTCCCTCTTCAGCCCAAAGAGCTATCAGGGTTCCCTGCCCTGTGGGAAGTCCATGGACCACCCACCTCCATCCAGGTCTATTAAGGTGAGCATCCAAACTGCCTAGGCTCCCACAAAGCCAATACGTCAGTAGGATCAAAAACCCACTGCCATTGTTCTAGAGATCTCAGTAGTCCTCATTGTCTCTATGTTTTTTCCCAAGACGGTTTTAATCCAGGTTTTTTTCAGACCCAGGCCAGCTGGCCTTGGTGAGTTCCCCGACAGAACATCCCCACTGTCACAGTGTGAGGGTGCACCCCTCGCTGTCCTGAGCTCCCTGCTCATGCTCTCTCCTTCTGCTCCTGACTTGGACCTTGAGATTTCAGTCTCGGTGCTCCAATGTGGGTCTCTGTCTCTGTCTCCTTTCATCGCCTGATGAAGGTTAATATTCAAGAGGATGCCTTATGTTTTTCTTTGGGTTCTCCTTCTTATTTAGCTTCTCCAAGATCACGTATTAGAGGCTCAATGTGCTTTGTTTATGTCTAGAAACCAAATATGAGGAGTACATCCCATGTTCCTCTTTTTTGGGTCTGGCTTACCTCACTCAGGATAGTGTTCTCTATTTCCATCCATTTGCCTGCAAACTTCAAGAAGTCCTTGTTTTTTATTGCTGAGTAGTACTCTAATATGTATATATTCCATACTTTCTTCATCCATTCTTCAATTGAAGGGCATCTAGGTTGTTTCCATGTTCTGGCTATTACAAACAATGCTGCTATGAACATAGTAGAACATATACTTTTGTTGTATGATAAGGCCTCTCTTGGGTATATTCCCAAGAGTGGTATTACTGGATCCAGGGGTACGTTGATCCCGAATTTCCTGAGAAACCTCCACACTGCTTTCCAAAGTGGTTGCACAAGTTTGCATTCCCACCAGCAATGGATGAGTGTACCCCTTTCTCCACAACCTCTCCAGCAAAGGCTATCATTGGTGTTTTTTTATTTTCGCCATTCTGACAGGTGTAAGATGGTATCTTAAAGTTGTCTTGATTTTGCATTTCCCCTGATCGCTAAGGAAGTTGAGCATGACCTTAGGTGTCTTTTGGCCATTTGAACTTCTTCTGTTGAGAGATCTCTGTTCAGCTCCGTGCCCCATTTTATAAATGGGTTGACTAGCCTTTTACAGTCTAGTTTCTTGAGTTCTTTATATACTCTTTGGAGATCAGACCTTTGTCAGTTGCGGGGTTGGTGAAGATCTTCTCCCAGTCAGTGGGTTGCCTTTCTGTCTTAGCGACAGTGTCCTTTGCATTTACAGAAGCTTCTCAGTCTCAGTAGGTCCCATTTATTCAATGAGGCCCTTACTGTCTGTGCTGCTGAGGTTATACATAGGAAGTGGTCTCCTGTGCCCACTTGTTGTAGAGTACTTCCCACTTTCTCTCCCTATCAGGTTCAGTGTGTTCGGACTGGATATTGAGGTCTTTAATCCACTTGGACTTGAGTTTTGTGCATGGTGATAGATATGGATCTATTTTCATTCTTCTACAGATTGACATCCAGTTTTGCCAGCACAATTTGTTGAAGATGCTCTCTTTTTTCCATTGTATACTTTTAGCTCCTTTATCAAAAATCAGGTGCTCATAGGTATGGGTTAAAGTCAGGGTCTTATTCGATTCCATTGGTCGACTTCTCTGTTTTTTACTGCCAATACCAAGCTGTTTTCAATACTGTAGCTCTGTAATAGAGTTTGAAGTCAGGGATGGTAATGCCTCCAGACGTTCCTTTATTGTATAAGATTGTTTTGGCTATCCTGGGTTTTTTGTTTTTCCATATAAAGTTGATTATTGTCTTCTCAGATCTGTGAAGAATTTTGATGGGATTTTGATGGGGATTGCATTGAATCTATAAATTGCTTTTGGTAGAATTGCCATTTTTACTATGTTGATCCTCCCAATCCAAGAGCAAGGGAGATCCTTCCATTTTCTGGTGTCATCTTCAATTTCTTTTCTTCAAAGACTTAAAGTTCTTGTCAAAATAGATCTTTCACTTCCTTGGTTAGAGTTACTCCTAGATATTTTATGCTATTTGTCTGGCTATTGTGAAAGGTGATGCTTCTCCGATTTCCATCTCTGCTTCCTTCCCACTCCTTAGTGTATAGGAAGGCCACTGACTTTTTGGAGTTGATCTTGTATCCTGCTCACATTACTAAAGGCGTTTTATCAGCTGTAGGAGTTCTTTGGTAGAGTTTTTGGGGTCACTTATGTATACTATCATATCATCTGCAAATAACGAAAGCTTAACTTCTTCCTTTCCAATACAAATCCCCCTTAATCTCCTCTTGTTTTGTCTAATTGCTATTGCTAGAACTTCAAGCACTATACTCTTGAAGAGGTATGGAAGAGTGGACATCCTTGTCTTGCTTTCCTGATTTTAGTGGGATGGCTTTGAGTTTTTCTCCGTTCAATTTAATGTTAGCTGTCGGCTTGCTGTAAATAGCTTTTTATTAAATTTAGGTATGACCATTGTATCCCTAATCTCTCCAAGACCTTTATCATAAAGGGGTGTTGAATTTTGTCGAATGCTTTTTCAGCATCTAATGAAATGATCATATGTTTTTTTCTTTCAGTTTATTTATATGGTGGATTACATTGATAGATTTGCGTAATGTTGAACCAGCCCTGCATCTCTGGGATGAAGCCTACTTTGATCATAATGGATAATTTTCCTAATGTGTTCTTGGATTCGGTTTGCCAGTATTTTATTGAGAATTTTTGACGTCGATATTCATGAGTGAAATAGGCCTGTAATTCTCTTTCTTGGTTGGGTCTTTTGTGTGGTTTTGGTATCAGGGTAACTGTGGCTTCATAAAAGGAATTTGGCAATGACTCTTCTGTTTCTATATTGTGAAATACATTAAGGAGTACAGGTATTAGCTCTTCTTGGAAGTTCTGGTAGAATTCTTCACATGAAACCATCTGGTCCTGGGCTTTTTTTGGTAGGGAGATTTTGTTGATAACAGTTGCTAGTTCTAGTGACTAACAGGTCTATTTAGATCGTTCACCTGGTCTTGGTTTAGCTTTGGTATGTGGTACTTATCTAAAAACTGTCCATTTCTTTTGTTCATTTTCCAGTTTTGTGGCATAGAGATCTAATGATTCTCTGAATTTCCCTCTGTGTCTGTGGTTAGTTGTCCCCTTTTTCATTGCTGATCTTATTTATTTTGCGTGTTCTCTCTCTGTTGTTTAATTAGTTTGGATAGTTTGTTGCGATCTTGTTGATTTTCTCTAAAATAGCAACTTTTTGTTTCATTGATTCTTTGGACTATTTTCTGTGTTTTTCTATTTTGTTGATTTCTGCCCCTCAGTTTGATTATTTCCAGTCTTCTACTTCCTCCTTGGCGCATCTGCTTCTTTTTTTCTAAGGCTTTCAGGTGTGCTGTTTAAGTCCCTCAATGTATGCTTTCTCTGTTTTCTTTAAGTGGGCACTTAGTGCTATGAACTTTCCTCTTAGCACTGCTTTCAACGTGTCCCATAGGTTTGAGTATGTTTGTCTCTTTATTTTTCATTAAATTCAAGGAAGACTTTAATTTCTTTCTAATTTCTTCCTTGACCCATCTAATGGTTCAGTAGTTGACTGTTCAGGGGTTTCCATGAGTTTGTCGTGGCTTTCTGGGGTAGCATTGTTATTGCCCTTCTAAGCTTTAGTCCGTGGTGATCGGATAAGACACAGGTGGACACTGATATTTTTTGTATCTGTGGGAGGTTTCCTTTGTTTCCGAGTATGTGGTCAATTTTTGAGAAGGTTCCATGAGCTGCAGAGAAGAAGGTACTATTCTTTCCTTTTTGGGTGGAATGTTCTATAGATGTCTGTTAAGTCCATTTGCTTCATTACCTCAATAATACTCTTAATTATTAGGTTTCTGTCTGATTGATCTGTTCCATTGAGAAAAGGTTATTGAAGTCTCCTATTACTAGTGTGTGTGGTTTGATGTCTTGCCTTTGAGTTCTAGATAATATTTTCTTTTACATAGGTGGGTGCTTTTATGTTAGGGCGTAGATATTAGAATTGAGACTTCATCCTGATGATTGTTCCCTGTTATGAATATAAAGTGTCCATCTCGGTCTCTTCTGATTGACTTTAGTTTGAGTCAGTTTTGTTAGAAATTAGTATGGCCACACCTGCTTTTTTTCTTAGGACCATTTGTTTGAAACACCTTTTCCCAACCCTTTATTCTGGTAGATGCCTGTCTTTGTGGTTGAGGTGTGTTTCTATGCAAACAGCTGAATGTTGGGTCCTGTTTTCGTACTCTAATCCCTTAGCCTGTGGCCTTTTTATGGTGAATTGAGGCTCATTAAATATTAAGTGATACTAATGACCAGTGGTTGTTTACTCCGGTTATTATTTTGGTTTTGGTGGTAGCGTTTGTGTGTCTCCCTTTCTTTGAGGTGTGCAGGTGAAGGTTCGCAGACGCCCACGACTTATTGTAGGCGTGTTAATAGCAATGCTGGATTCCTTAGGTTGGATTTTCCTTCTATTATTTTCTGCCTAGGGCTGGGTTTGTGGCTACATATTGTTTAAAATTTGTTCTTATCTTGGAAAGTCTGTTTTCTCCATTGATACGTGAACAATAGCTTGGCTGGGTATACGTAGTTTGGGTTTGCATCCATGATCCCTTAGTTTTTGCAGAACCTCTATCCAGGACCTTCTGGCTTTCATAGTTTCCATAGAGAAGTCAGTGTAAGTCTGATTGGTTTACCTTTATAAGTTACTTGCCCCTTTTCCTTCCAGCTCTTAATATTCTTTCTTCTAACCTGTATATTTTGTGTTTTGATTATTATATGGCGAGGGGATGTTTTTCTTTGATCCAGTCTGTTTGGTGTTCTGTATGCTTCTTGGATATTCAAAGGAATATCTTTCTTTATGTTGGGAAAGTTTTCTTCCATAATTTTGTTAAAAATATTTTCTGGGCCTTTGAGCTGTGACTCCTTTTCCTTCTTGTATCCCTATTATTCTTATGTTTGGCCTTTTTATTGTGTCCCATATTTCCTGAGTGTTTTGTGATGAGTCATTTGTTGGCTTTGCTGATTTCTTTGATCAGTGCATTTATTTTCTCTCTATGGTGTCCTCAGAATCTGAGATTCTTTCTTCTATCTCTTGTCATTCTATTGATTATGCTTGTTTCTGTAGACTCTGCTCGTTGACTTAGATTTTCTTTATCCAGCTGGTCCTCAGTCTGTGTTTTCTTCCTTGCTTCCATTTCAGTTTTCAATTCTTGAACTGTTTCCCCCAGGGTCTCATGTATGTATTTACTCATTTCTTCAACCTTTTTACTCATTTCTTCAAACTTTTTGTCGTACTTCTCCTCTATTTCTATAAAGGTGTTTTTTACCTGTTGTTTAAGGGACTCTAATGTTTTCATAAGATCATTTTTTTCCACTTCTTCTGTGTTAGGGTGTCCAAGTCCTTCTGTTGTGAGATCATTGGGTTCTGGTGTTTTCATGTTGCTTTTCAGATTGTTGGGTGAATTCTTGCCTTGGCGCCTGCCCATCTCGTCCTATCGATGCTGTCTAATGTGTCGTTTGCCGCCCCGTGATCCTCCTCTGCTCGCTGGTGTCTGCAGGTCTCCACCGCGTCTGGGCCGCGCCGGGGTTCCGCCGCGTCTGGGTGGGCCGCGCTGGGGTTCGCTTCCGCCGCCGTTTGGGCCGCGCCAGGGTTCACTCGAAAAAGTAT
>CAWTZC010002108.1:0-29319 GCA_963919715.1 Microtus obscurus | reverse complement strand
TGTTAAGAAGTTACGTGAAAAAAGCAGTAGTTGGCATCATAATATTGGATCTAAGTAGTATTTAATATGAAAGCTATTGTTATATTCTTCTCTAAAATTTGTGAACTTACCTAGATGTCTACCCCTTGACCCACATCATGAGAGTGATCATTCCTTTACTCTAAATGTTACTTATGTTGTGGTTTCCGTCCTCCCACCAGGTCCCCTATAACATGGAAGGGTCAGGCCTACTTGTTGTTGGGGTATTTGTCCTGCCCACAACTGTTTAGTCCCAAAGAAAAATCACACATAGATCTCTGTAAGTTATAAAGCTGATTGAGTCTTGGCTCTAGCCTCTCACTGGCTGACTCTCACATAATGATTAACCCATTTTTCTGATCTATGTTAGCCATGTGGCTCAGTACCTCTTTTCAGTGGAGCAGATCACATCCTGCTACTTTTGTGATCTGGGAAGAAGTAGGAGGAATCAACTTCCTCCTTCCCAGAATTCTCCTGTTCTCATTACATTACTTTTACTTCCTGTTTGGTTTTCCCGCCTATATTCCCTGCCTGGCCAATCAGCATTTATATATAACATAATTGACAGAATACAGATAATTCTCCCACACCCTACTTAGACACTTATCATGAAGGATCAGGAACAAAAGTGTCCACGAGAAGCCAGGATGGAATGTGTACACAAGAATATGCTCAAAGATATTGTCTAAAAGTTAAAAGCCTTCTAAATTATGGCCTTTCTAAAATGAGCCTTCAGCCGGGCGATGGTGGCGCACGCCTTTAATCCCAGCACTTGGGAGGCAGAGGCAGGCGGATCTCTGTGAGTTCGAGACCAGCCTGGTCTATAGAGCTAGTTCCAGGACAGACTCCAAAACCACAGAGAAACCCTGTCTCGAAAAACCAAAAAAAAAAAAAAGCCTTCATCTAGTTGCCCATTTATTGGTGTTTCACTGTGCATAATAATTCTCAAATTTCTAGAGCCTCTATAACTCTCTAATTTTCATATAAAATATTAATATTAAGTAGCTTTAAACTACAGGAGAACATTGCTTTCATGAGCTTCAAAAGCAATTTAATGGAGACTCCATTTGTAATAAATTGGCAATGCTTCAAAAATATCCACTAAAATGCTCCAAAATGAAAAGCAGTTATTTTTATATACACTGAGCTGATTAAGAAGAACTTGGTAATTTAAGGTTATTTTCATTGAATCAAAAATCAAACTATGATCTGGAACTTGAAAGTCAAAGTATGGTTTGACCTTCATCTACGAGGTAGGTAGTCAAACCAATGTTGGGGTACACAAACAGAATTTTGCTCAAGAAGAGATCTGGTTTTGATTTTTGCCGTACCTACCGTCTTTTTCAGTGAAGAAATGGGAATCACTTAAATGATTTATCTAAGATTGTATCTCAGTTGATGCAGAACTAGAAGCCATGTGACCAGTAAATGTGAATAATGCTAGCAGGAAGTAGTGCTCTTGAGAGAGTCCATGGTTAGTTCTGATTGTGGGGTAAAAACCCTTACAGAAAGTGTGTGTTTGATTTATGGTAAGTAAACCAACTATCTCTCTGAAACTTACTAGATATTGACAATCACTAAATGGCTGTGCCATGATCTCTGAGTTCAGAACGCTTCCTTTTAAAGGTTGTTGTGAAAAACAGACTCCAATTTCATAGAACTAGGAAACAAATACAGGTCCCTGGGTGTATGGATAAGTGCCTTACCATTTAGCTTATACAACCTCAACACAATCCTTTATTTATTCTATATTTTATAGGAACCTTACATGATTGTGATGTATTAAGTAGGAGTTTAAATGTAAATTGATTTGGGTCTTGGTTTTAAGGCTTACAGAAAAGCTGAAGATATAATACTTTCATATCTGTCTGTCTTTCCCTTGAGAGTAAAATATGTGTCTGTTTCTGGGTTCCAGGATCTAGAACAGTGTGATACATAGTCAGTGTTCAGTAAGTACGCCATGAATAAATGACTAAAGGGCCAATTGGACACACGCAACTAACTAACATACATGTAGAGTGAATAATAGTTATGGGATCATAGTGTATTGAACGGCTGTAGTGTTTTAAATCATTGTTAGATTCCAAAGAACCCAAGAAGTTGACATGAAGTTACTCAGTTGAAATACCACAAGACTTGTGTCTAAGTCCCAATCCTAAACTGAGCCTATTTCTTTGAACTTGATCAAACCACACTGGGTTAGGAAATATAGCTCAGTGGTAGATGGCTTGTCTATTGTGCATGAGGGTTCAGTTTCCAGTATTAAAACTTGTTGGTGTCTATATTTTATTTGTAAAGTGAGAGGATAGGACCCAGAAATCACTTTGCTGACAATACAAGCAAATGAAGTTGAACGAATGTAAGATAGTGCTGAGTGATAGGGACAGTCCCCATTTAGAAAGGACTGGACACATCCGGAAGGGCTCCCCTTTTCTGAGTTTAGTAAATAGTTACCACTTGGGAATAAAGATCTACTATTATTTTGACTTCCACATTTTCAAGAGAAATCTATATATCTACATTTTTTTTTTTTACTTTTAGAATGTCGCTATTTTTTTTCATGTCAGCAAATAATTTAAAATTAAAACAAGCAAACAAAAATGCTACAACACCATGGTAGTCAGATGTTTTTATGGACAAAATTTGACCCCTCTGTTAGTAGTGGATCATCTCCAGATTATCATCAAGATTCTTCCCCAACCCCTGCATTTCTTAAACTAAGACTGCTAAAGTTAGGAAGTGATATCATTAGTTTTTGGAGTGACCCCTGCTTTCCCCAGGATATAACTCTGCCTTTCTTTCCTTCTTTCCTTCCTTCTTTCTTTCTTTCTTTCTTTCTTTCTTTCTTTCTTTCTTTCTTTCTCTTTTTTCTTTTTCTTTTTTTTGAACATATGAGCCACATGGCAGTCAGATTTTGTTGTAGACAATACAATATTATAGTATAGATGTTACTTCCTGAGATTTTTTTTTGAGAGATAATTACTATTTGAAAACCATGCTGTGATCTCAATTCCTGGTAACCACAGAAAGAAGAAAGAAAAGAGTTTTTCTTTATTTAGTTCTTATTGCAGAAATTTCATGAACCATTTTTTTCAAAGAGTGTGCCCTTAATTGAATGCTGACATCTCAGAACTGACTGGAAGAGTTTTCTTGGCTTCCCATCATGCTTTCCTCTTCTGGTATCTGTATCTATTTTCAATGAGCGAGCTATTTTAGAACACTAGATGCCTTTTATTATTGCTGACATAGATCTTGGTGCTTTCTCCACATTTGCAGCATATAGATTGATTTCTTTTATGTTTATTCAGCTAAATTTTGGATGCCTGAGAGAAGCTGAAGCGATATACCATTTATCACTTTACCTGGCCATGTCTTTAAATGAGAATTATTTCTTTTTAATTGAATTTCAAAAAATAATTTATTTATAGAATTAATCTGAAAGAAGTCTGGCAGCAAACTGTAGTATTTTCTGTCTGTTGACCTGGTTCTGTTCTGCATAGTGTGTTTTTAGGGAGAAGGGATTCATGAGCTTATTTTGCTTTCCTGTACATATCTACTTAGGGTCATTTGTCTTTTTTGCAGGTTTACTTGAGGTATTTTTAAAACTAAGGCAAAACAAAACAAAACAAATTTTAATATGGAAAAACGCAGCAGAGAATCCAAGGTAGATTATGCAATTTGACTTTCATCTATTTCCATTATTTTTTCGCTATATGAACTTGCTCAATCTTAGTTCTCTCATCTGCAATGTGGTGATCAAAATAGCATCTCCTAGGGATGGGAATGTAGCTCAGTGGCAGAGTGCTTGCCTAGAATGTGTGAGTTTCAATCCCCAGCACAAAAATAAAAGTACCACCTTCTCAAAGGAATGTTTTAAGAAGTAAACAGTTAATTGTATAATATATAAACATTTTATATTAAGTGTGTATTCATTTTCTATTATTTAAAACTTTCTTATTAAGCATAGCATGATGCTAGAGACAATATTTTGTTTTCCGATAATATTTATTTGTAATTGACTTTGCAAAATTGTACTTTTTCTCTTTTCTTTCTGCCTCCCATTATCTCATTATCTACTCTATTTCTATTTAACTTATTCATTGACTGTTTGATTATGCACTAAGAACCAGGCTTGGGGAAAGACACTGAGTAAATCCTCTTAACCTTATAGTTGCTGGACTAAGGGTTGTTATTATGTTTATTTGTTTGCCATTTGACTCTTTGGGTAGGCACCACTCAGCTTCCAAATAAATCATACAAAGTCTTATTCTCTCTTATGAATGGCTGGTCTTAGCTTGACTTGTTTCCTGACAGCTTTTCTTAAATTATCCCTTCTATCTTTTGCCTCTGACTTTTACCTTTCTATATACAGCAGCTTACTGTGTGCTAGGTGGCTGGCCTCTGGAGTCCTCCTCTCCTTCTTTTACTATCTGATCTCTCTTCCCAGATTTCACCTCCAATATATTCTCTCTGCTTGTCAGTCCCACCTATCCTTTCTCGTACCTAGCTATTGGTCATTCAGCACTTTATTAGACCAATCAGGTGTTTTAGACAGGCAAAGGAACACAGTTTTACAGGGTTAAACAAACAAGGTATAAAGGAATGCAGCACATCTTTGCATCATTAAATGAATGTCCCACAGCATAAACAAATGTAACACATCTTCAACTGATATTCCACAAAAAAGGACACATGCAATTTCTAAGCCAACAAGTTCATGAATGTACAACTGTAAATTCACCAATGAGCATTCTAATATGCTTTTACTCAAACAACTACAGAAGACAATAACATTATGGGTATTTTTCTGGTACTTCCTTCTTGCAAAGTCCTTGTACTTACTGTTATATTTGAATCCTACAATGGTGATGAAATAGCAATGTGACTAATTCCCACCACCCAGATGAAGATACTAGTTTCTTGCCTTATATAAGATCAAACAATAAAAAAGCTTAAACAAATATCTTCTGTTGACAAATTAAAAATCTATATTCTTTCTAATAACTTCCTACAAAATTTAAAGAATGTATTTATTTATTTGTGGGTATTTATTTGTGTGTGTGTGTGCATGTGTGTATGTTTGTGTGTTGAGGAGAGGTACCAGATCATGCATGTGGATTCAATGGAGCAACATCTTGGAGTGAGTTATTTTCTTCTACCATGTAGATTCTTGTATTGAACAAAAGTACTGTAAGACTTGGTGGGAAACACTTTTGTCTGCTGAGCTCTCAGTAGTCCCTCTGATAACTAAGAATTTAAACCTCTAATAAACTAAGAATTTCTAAAATTATTTGACTTTCCTAGTAGCTACAGAAAATAACTGCTTTTCAAATAATTTTTGTTCACATTTTGGTTTTGAGGTCAAGCTCCGTGCTTCCATCCCTGAAGACAACAGGAATGTCTTGTAGGCTAATTCTTAATTATTTTTCTAAGACCATCTAGTTTCTCCAAGATCAAGCTCCAAATTCCAGGTAAGGTCAGTAAGGATATATCGTTTATTCATTCCCTGACTCAGCTACCAGCCTGTATCCCAGGATTCCTGGTATATACATATACATATACATATACATAAATCTGGTTTTCTCTCAGTTTAAAGAGACAAAAAATAAGAATATAAAATTTCCATTTCTCTTTAACAGAGTCAAACTTCTTGGAACATCTAAGAATAGAGTAGTGGACCTACTAGCCAAGGCTGGATCAGGTAGAAATGCAGACTCATGTGTTTATAGAGTTTCCTGTGTCTGTGCATGTTACCACACCCTGGCAGTCCAGCTCCCACAGCTGCACTGAGGGTTGCAGAAAAGAATGCCTTCAGCAGTGAGGACTTAGAAAAATTTCCTATCTATCTAAATAAAAAAAAACATACATATGCCACCTGAGGGTCATATTTTTTATATTTTCAGCTCCCGCTCATTCTCTAGTTCTAGTTCTCCAGCTCTTATTCTTTTGTTCCAATTTTCTCTTGCTTCTTCGTTCACCTATTTTATATATACACACTCAACAACAAACTTCTTTCAAAAAGAAAAGGTTACAGAAAACTTCTTTTCAG
Source organism: Microtus obscurus (assembly GCA_963919715.1). Classification (NCBI taxonomy): domain Eukaryota; kingdom Metazoa; phylum Chordata; class Mammalia; order Rodentia; family Cricetidae; genus Microtus; species Microtus obscurus. The sequence goes on along the minus strand of CAWTZC010002108.1, from coordinate 23,252 downwards.
GGTCACGGTGCATTCCTTGAGTAAATGACAAGTAGCAGAGCCACTTCCCATGGCAACAGATAGACAGGGACACGGTGTTTGGCATTTTCCCTGGCAGTAGCATTGAAGGCATTCCAAACTTAAAGTACATTTTCTTTTCCTGCATACAGCCCCAGAGTACTAGGAGGAAAGCTTGTAACTTTTTTCTTCAAGGTTGTGAGGTCAGACCTTCCTCTATAGCCCTGGCGATCTGTGAAACTTTCCCACATAAAACTGTTTCTCTCTAGACTTGGTTAATTGTTATTCTTGTCCTCCATATAGATTTTAGGACTTAAACATAAACAATTAGTTAGCTGACACTTGAATTTTGTATAATAAACTGAGGTTAGAAGTTTGTGCAGATTGTTGATTACTAAGAACTTTAGTACAGAGTGGCCAATGGTCTCTATTTATCAGCCAGGCCTGGCTAAAGAAATTAGCATAGCAGTTTTAAGCCATAGTTGTGCTAAAAGACTTTGATTTAACAAGCTAAACACCTGTACCTATATCTTTGAGTATAGTCTGTGAAAGTCTAACTTGTGATCTATTCACAGAGATAATCAGTCTAGTTTTTGCTCTTGAGGTTTTGAATTATTAATTGTATGTTGTACCTTTACAACTGAGAAGAAATTATTGTTTTCTTTATGCCAGTTTGGATGAGTGATTAAAAAACGGGGCCTATGTGTCCTATAGTTTTTGTGGAATAAGAGATCTGGTTATAAAGCATATCCTAGTATATTTTTGTTCATCAAAATTATACATTTAATGAGAAGTCATCTTCCTCACTATCCACAGATATATGTGCCCATAAGATTGAGATGTAATCATGAGATTACATGCACAAATTATGTGAAAATGGATGGTAATGGAGAAATTCCACAGCTGTTTTTGCACATGTGAATTTACAGACAGAAGCAGCCATTTTCCAGAGTCTATGGTCCTCAAAGCCATATCTGGTGGGAATACTTCTGAATTATCAATTAACATCTGCTTTATTTGTGTCAAGGCCCACAACAGCTTGTTATATTCTGTGATAAACTCACATTTCAAGAGATAAGAGTAGAACTTTGTCATGACATGATGTAGAATTCCCCTCGTGTATGCTGTGAATATCATTGGTTAAATAAAGGAATGCTTTGTGCCTTTAGCAGAGCTATAGGGGAACAGAGCTAGGTGGAGAAAACTAAACTGAATGCTGAGAGAAAAAAGGTAGGGTCAGAGAGAAGGCATGTAGCCCCTGCCAGAGACAGGCACTGGGAACTTTACCCAGTAAGTCACAGCCACGTGGTGATACACGGATTAATGGAGGGGGTTAAATTAAGATGTAAAAGTTAGCCAATAAGAAGCTAGAGCTAATGGGCCAAACAGTGTTTTAAATTATAAAGTTTCTGTGCGATTATTTCAGGGCTACATCCTGATTATGTTTCCTATAACTTATCTCACAGTCAATAATAGACTGACTTTGTTTTTCTTGCCATTGTCTTTTTTTCTTATAAGTACTTACAGTTACAAACTAGGGTTTAATATTTAATACAGTGCTTACAGAATAGGAGAAATAAAGCATGAATCAATGTGCAGATGAATAAATACTTTGTCAAAACAGATGAAAATGAAGTTAAAGTATGGTGACTCATGCCTGTGATCCATCACTTGGGAGACTTAAGTAGGAGAATCACCATGAGTTGATGGCCAGCCTTGGCTCTAAAGTGAATAACTGACCAGGGCTACTTAGCAAGACCCTACATAAACAAGTAAGTAAAGAGAACTGAAGCAGTCAAATTCAACAGAATTTCATACATTCTTCCTCCATTTTATCCACATAAAAATCAGAAATCCTTGGGCTCGAGAGATGACTTAGCTGTCAAAACCACACACTGCTCTGGTGAAGAACTGGGGTTCGGTTCCCGTGATTGACATTAGGCAACTGTAACTCTGAGTAATTCCAGCTCCAGGGGATTTGACTCACTCGTCAGGCACCTGTACATATGTTCACATACGCAAGCACACACATGAACAAAAATACAAGTAAAATATTTGAAAATTCACTGGGGCAGAGGGAGCTAGAGAGATGGCTTTGTGTTTAAGAGAATTTGTTGCCTTTCCAGAGGACCTGATTTCAATTCCTATAATCCACTATATATCTATATACATATATCTATATATCTATATCTATATATCTATATCTATATATCTATATATATATCTATATCTATACCTATCTATCTATCTATATATATATATATATATATATATATATATAGAGAGAGAGAGAGAGAGAGAGAGAGAGAGAGAGCATGCACACACACACACAATAGTCTGCAGTCTAAGTGTATCCTCTATGGGCACTGCACACCTACATGGTAGCAGAACACCCATACACGTAAAATAATAAAATACATAAATCTAAAACAGCAACAACAGAAAACATTTAAAGCTGGGCAGTGATGCATGGCTTTAATCCCAACACTTGTGAGGCAGAAGCATTTGGATCTCTACAAATTTCAGTCAAGCTTAGTCTTCTGGGACAGCCAAGACTACACAGAGGAACCTTGCCTCAAAAACAAAAGCTAATAAACAAACAAAAACAAAAAATAAACATTTTAAATGAAAGTAATCCTAAAATTCAGGAGATTTAGGTCCCATTCTTAGACAGAACACTGTGTCCATATAGGTCCCATTCTTAGCATACCTAGTGTCTTCTGAACACTGGCACAGCACATTCCCAGTTTTCATTTGATGTCACCAGAATGTCACCCTTTAGATTCTGAACAGAAGAAGACAGATGCTTCAGACAGAGTGTGAAAACTAGCACTGCCACCACCTATGTGTATGCATTTCAGAAATCACTCAGGGGACACAACACCTGTCCCAAGCTGCTGGCTTTTAATTTCTTTCTAATGGATCAAATGGACCCCAGATAAGCAGGGACTTTCATTCCCTCTCAAACATGGTAGAGTACTTTAGAAGAAACAGGACGGGGCCATCAGGCATCCTGACTGTGCAGATCTGGGCTGAAAGGAGTTGGCTGCAATGCTTAGATTACAATATTTCTAGTATGGCTTATAACCTAAATCTAACTGGATCATTGGTTGGCCCAATTTTGTTTTCTGTTGACTTTTATGACCCTAATCTTTTCTTTTTTTGCCTTCATGTGTATTAAAAAAAATTCCTGGAATACTAGAAAAAAAATTGGAATGAAATTTCTTGACTGTCAGTTTCATCATCATAAATCAGTTGACAATCTTCCATGAATAGGAGGAGCAGAGATACCAGTTTTGAGTAGACATGTGACTTAGATAAAGACCATTTCCACTGTAGCCATTCAGTGAAGGCGTAATCCACGAACAATGCCACATCAGTTTGGAATTATTATTAATAGGGTAGAATTTATTTAAAGAGGAAAAAACTTACAGATCACCGTCCCAGACAACAGCCCTCTGCGCAACCAGGAAGGGAGTCTAGTCACCAGTGGAGCAGGAAGTGAAGAGAGCGAGTGGAGGAAGTAGAAGCTTTTTGAAGGGAGAGAAACCACACCCCAGTGGGCTGGTATCTCAGCAGCTATTGGTAGGAGGGGCGGAAAGACCTCCCGCAACAATTCAGGGTTTGCCTGGAGGGTCTTCTGGGGGTCTCCTACAGCCAGCAACAGGCTGAGACTCCACGTGCTTCCCTGCATTCACTTGGGATGGGAATTTCCTATAAAAACATTTCCCTCTGAATTTTATGTTATCCTTAATTTTTATATACTGGTTACATCTCCTTCATTTCCGTCAACCAAAGAGCCCATTTCCTACCAGCACCAAGGATGGATGAACTAGAACATTTTAAAAATGAGAACTAAACAGACCCATAGAATCTATAGACAAGTAGGTAAAATATCAACTTCTGCCCCAAAGTGATCAAAACCTTGTTTCTTTTTCTTGTTCTGGGAATCCTTGCCATTTATACTTCTTCCTGGTGGTCTCTTCTGGAAGGCCAGGAGGTGAGTCAGCTGTTTCCTGCTCTGTCTAAGAGCACAGCTTGTGCCAGACTGGTGGCCTCTATCATCACAGAGTTGCAGACTGCTGCACCCCAGCGTTCTGGAGACATTCTACCTGCTCTGTAAAAGCAGCAGACACAGCCAGCTTCCCAAGGGTGTGGGCCACAAATCAAATTATCCTTTCTTTCACAGGCTTGACCCAGGCATTCAGTCTCCAAAGACAGTCATTTCTGAGAGAACATTTCCCTTCTGACAAAACCCATAAGGCAACTATTTTTGTGAAGAGACTGCATCTCACTTTTGCATCAGGAGAAATTTTGAAAAATTATACTCTAGGCAGTTTTGACCCAGCAATCAAGCTGGGCCTTAGTTCTGGGTTGGTTTTCCCTGTTAATTCAGTGAAACACTTCAAGAAAATGTCTTAATCTCTCTTAGTCTGCTTTTCTCTGTGTAAATTGAGAAATGGTAGAACCAAAGAGAGGAAGTGGGTGTTTAGCATCTGAATTTAGCTTGCACATGTATTGTATGAACTCTGTGCGATTTTGCTCTCTTCCAACAAAAGTAGGGGTTTCAGTGTTTATCACTGGGGCAATGGCCAACCAGGCTCTCCAGCTGTGTTTTGTCTTAAAATAAGAGGTTCACTCTTTTTCTTACCTCTTGGGTCCCAGAAACATTTTAATTGGCAACACCTGTATGAGATGATCTTGAAGTCTTTTTCTAGTTTCAGTAGTTTATAATGTTCTGATTCTAAGTTGTGTGGGACTGAGAAAAACAAAGAGATGAACTCGGTATTCCAGGCATGTGTTTATAGAGATGCTATGCTCTATGGTACTCATCTCTACTCCCACTTCATATGGCTAAAGGTTTCTGCATCTACAAAGAACTTGTACCAGCATTGCTGGTTTTGGTAGAAGTTTGGTAAATGACTCAGTGCCACTTAAAAGAGGAAATTGTCGTTAGTGGTGGCCAAGAAAGTTGAATGTTTTGGCAATATTCAATCTGAAGAAAAGAGAAAGGATGGGATGACTGGCAGGGCACAAATACATCTCTACTTAAAGCATTTACCTTAATTGTTCTAGTATTAATAAAAATTTGGGAGTCAGAAATTGCGGTAAAAATCTGATGAATCCAAGGAGCAGAAGAGGGATGCTAGACTGACCCTATTCTCCACGTTTTCCACATCCAAAAGCCCCATGAAATCTCTCCTACCCTTCCTTCTCTCTTCCTGTGCCTCTCTATATGACTTCCTCTGTCCTCCACCATCTATCTCTATGGCTAAGCACAGTCAGCTAATCACTGACTTCGTCCTTTGATTCAAGGTGGCTTTACTGACACAGAGGAGTAGCAATGTGAACAATTCTCCCACAACATCAACCCTCTCAAAATCAGCTCCTTTTTTTCATTACTGTAACAAAATACTTGGCAAACATATCCTTAGAATGGAAGGGTTTCTTTTGGCTCACAGCTGGAGAGTAAAGTACATCATGATGGAAAATGCATGGTGGTAGACACACGAGGTGGCGTCTGTAGTCAGGAAGCAGAGGAATGAATGTTCACACTCAACTCACTTTCTCCTTTTTATTTAGTCTGAGACTTGAAGCCACTGGTTCTCAACCTCCCTAATGCTGTGACCCTTTAATACAGTTCCTCATATTGGGGTGACCCCAACCATAAAATTATTTTGCTGCTACTTCATAACTATAATTTTGTTACTGTTGTGAATCGCAACATAAATATCCAATATGCAGGATATCTGATCTGTGACCCATTGATCGTCTACTAAAAAATTCTAAAAACGTGAATCATACTGAGCCTCTTACTATTTATTAGTTCTTATGTCTTTGGTCACATTAACAGAAAGCTGACAAACGCAGGCACTTAAATGATCTCTGATAATAACCAAGAGACTTATTGCTCAGATTTCTGTAGTAGTAGGTAGTAATTTGGGAAATGTAATGATTATTAGTATGAAATATGTTCCCAGGATGGGCCTGAACAAGAAGGATCGGGTGGTAAGAAGTGAAGGGTCAGCTAGGGGACAATCTGCTTCTCAGGCTCTTCTGAATATTCGTGGAAGGTAGCAGTTGAGTTAGCCTCCTAATTACAGATGTTTTAGGAAGAATTTCTTTTTCTAGGCAGTGATCCCCTATTTGTGAATTTAAATCAGTTACACACCTCTCTTTTTTTTCTTATTTAGAGAGAAATTGAAGAATTCATTTAAAAACTTCATATATAATAAAACACTGGGTGTCATGACTTACAATTTTGAAATAATGGCTGTGGTGATTAATTTTACATGTAATCTTAACTGATTCACAGAGTGACTAGATATTTGATTAAACAATATTTCTGGGGTGATTATGAGGATGTTTCTGAACTAAAATCTATTGTCCTCTACAATATGGCAGGCACCACCCAATTTCTTGAGGTTCTAATAAAACAAAAGTCAGAAGGAATGATTCTCTGTCTTTCAGACTACAGACAGTAGGCATTGTTCTATGGGGCTGAGACTGTCCTTAAACAATCTTACAGAAGGAAGATTGTGGTAATTCTCAGTCTCTGTGATCATGTGAGACAATTAAAAAAAATAGATTTCTCTTTCTGACTCTTCTTTTGCCCTCTCTCTTCAGCCATACAGAGAGACATCTACACACAGAGAGAAAAAGAGAGAGAGAGAGAGAGAGAGAGAGAGAGAGAGAGAGAGAGGGGTGGGGCCTTTTACTTTACCTAGGTTACTGTTTTACCTCAGCTTCCTGATCCTTATGATCTCTGCTGAATGAATTCTTAAGAGACACACACAACATAGCATAAAAACCTGGACGAATTTGTTATAGAATAACAGAAAATACTCACAATGGTGAGAGAGGACAATGACTAAGAGACCACTGTAGAGAAAAATGTTCTCAGAGGGTGAGAGTACACACTAGCCAAAGGAGTGTGCACCTACCCACGTCTTTTGGTAAATTTTATAATATTCATTATAATACCTGGAATAGAGCATTTTTCTCCTCAAGTGACTTACAGAGCCATTTGGATGAACTCTTAAGGAAGGAAAGCCTCTTGCTAGGTAGTAACCTTATTGTCCCTATTGGTAGTTAGAAAACTAAGTGTCCGCCAGAGCCAGAGATAGGATGAAAATCCCATTTTCTGACCCGTAATCAAATTCTTGATGCTTTACTTCTTGCTTTTATAATTTGCTGACAGTGGCAGTGAACTCTCTCTTCAATGGCCTTCACACGTGTTATCTGGTTAACAATCTTACATTAAGATTAAGGTTCTTCTGAAAGATCCAATCGAGCGGTCTCTAAAGTGCTTCTCTTTGCCCTCCACAGCTTGTTCCTATTACTATAGGAACAAGGAATAAAACAAATCTAAAGAGGGAGTAAGGCTGAGCATGCACGCTGCAACGCAGGGAAAGATTCCTGGAGGTGGTGGAACTAGGTTGAGTGTTGAAGGAGAGCGATTTAAAGGGAACAAATAAAGCGGAGAGCATCCACAGAACAGACAGAACAATGCTAGGTTTGATCCATTTTCACTGCGGTGCTCTTCGTTATATTTGACACAACAGAAAGGAACAAAATGTGAAAGCAAAATATCTCTGCTTTATACTCTAAAATGTATTACATTATCTTATTAGAGAAAAGTACAGTGTTGCGTTAGAAATTCTGTTATATAAAATCATTGGGTATATAAGTGTTTTGGCAGCACATTAATCCCTTGATATGTTTAATATACAGCCATAGAATACGATAAAATTATTTCCACTCTAGACTCTTGTACGTCAGCATGCTTTTTGTTAATTGTTTCTGTCCTCTGGTTTGGATTTTGCTTTCAGAGTGCATTAATTCAGTGAATATTGAAGAAGAAGCCAGAAGCTTTTTAAGAAATTACAGGGGCATGGTGGTAGAAGGAAAATTGGTTTCAAGGTATTAATAACATAATGTTGTGAAGATGCCACGAAGGGGTTGTGCTATTAAGAGTAGAAGAATTGCACAGTGTCAAAGTAAGAATTATAGACTGATAAAGTGTCAGAACAAATGGCAAGAGTTGACCAGGCCAGATTTCCATTATATCTGGTGTCTTCTCGGTCTCCAACATGACGAGCAGACCTTTTTTACATCATTAAGTTTTCACACAAGGCGAAGAAGCTCACATGAGGACATAAAGTGAAGAAATAAAAATAATAATAAAATGAAGGAAGATTAAAAAGCATATTTTTATATTGAGGCTAGAGGGGTCGTCTACAAATGTTTTGAATATAGTTTTCTTCCTTGCCGCCTTGGTTACTTTTCTAATCCTATGAAGAGACACCCTGACCAAGGCAACTTATAAAACAAAGTATTTAATTTAAGATGTTTTTTCCGTTTCAGAGAGTGAGACCATGGCCATCATGGTAGGGATCATGGAAGTAGACAGGGAGGCATGGTGTTGTAGCAGAAGCTGAGAGCTTACTTCAGATCTACAACCCTTAGGCAGAGAAAGAGGGGGAGAGAGAGAGAGAGAGAGAGAGAGAGAGAGAGAGAGAGAGAGAGAGAGAGAGAGAGAACTGCGAATGGCATAGGATTTTAAAATCCCTAGTGACTTCTTTCCTTCAACAAGGACATACCTCTGAACCCTTCCAGAAAACATACAATAACTAAAATGTAAGAATTCAAATACACGAGTCAAATGGGGGACCATATTCTTTCAAACTGCCGTAATCATAATTTATATTTTAAAATATTCATAACTTTTGCATGGAATTGATCAACTTTGGCTAATTTTTTTCCCGTTTTCTCAGAAAACAGAGAATGGAAAAATTGTGATATCCCCTTTGTCCAAATATCTCCTGACTTTGTCTCTGCTTCAGGCTCCTCACTCTCCTGTTAATGTTCAATAAGGAAATCTTTAGGGCAAAGGTCATCATTTTATTACTTAAATTTGTCAGCTTTGATTCCAGAGAGTTTGTGCTGCTGTTTCAGACAGTGTCATTATGTAGGTTTAACTGGCTCAAACTCACAGAGTTTCACCCACTTCTGACTCCCCGGTCCTGGGATTAAAGATATACATCACCATGCCTAACGATTTCAAGGTTCTTAAACCTTAAAGAGGAGGACACATTGGGTATAGTATAAAAAATATCTTTATTAGTGACCAGTACCTACTCTCTGAGCCACAGGTGTCCGGAGAGTTCTGTGAAATTCAGATCCATCTTTTGAAGTCTCAGGTTTACTTCCAAAACATTTTTATCCTAAATTGTACACTTGGCATCCAGTTAGGGACAGCAGGTTTTTCCTTCCTCTAGATCCTGTTTTCTCGCCAGGCTTTTTCTTGCTGTTCTTCTCCCTGCATGGAAACTCTATGTGTCTCTTGCTTCTGGGCAGAACAGAGCATAACTGAATTGCAGCCCTGCTGGTGTGTAGTCCCCTCTGCACATCTCAGGCTGACGGATTTACAGAAGCGGAGTTCACAGTGGCTGTCATGGGGCTCATAAAGACTTTTCAAGGAAAGAATTATGGAGAAGGAATGGCCTAGCCATTGCTTTGAGAATTTCTCTGAACTCGAGAGAGGGTCAGAATTTCTTGAGATGATAGGATCAGGGAGAGGCAAATTGTGGCTTTCTAGATCATAGAGTTTAGGGGTCCCCAGGTAGGCTGGGAATAACTAGATGGGGGCAGATTGGCAACAAGACTGTAAGCTATTTGAGGAGGAGGCCCTCTGCTGTGGGACAATGACAGCCCTCACATTAAAAAAAAAAGTGCAGTATCTGTCCTCCAGGAATGTAAAGTCTATAAGTTAGGATGCAAGGAAGGTGGAGAGAAGGGAAAGAACTGAGTCATTAAAATTATGTTTGATAGATGAGTATCAGGGGCAACAAATGTAAAAGAATATAGAGAGGAAAATCTTCTTTCCAGAAGGTTTCAGAAATGAAGACATTCCTTGGAGTTTAAGAGAATCAGCATTACAACAACTAAAAATAAAAAATTTGCACCATAATTTTCAATATATCTTTCCATGAAAACAACGCCATGACAATCTGTCAGAGGCCAAAGAAACTGTGCTCCTGACACCATGACAATCTGTCACGGGCCAATCAAACTGTGCTTCTCTTTCCTGCCAGTTTTAGAGTAGGTATTTCAGAGTTATAATACAATACATAAGCAATTGTATATTGTGCTTTCATGAGATTTTGTTTTTAAAAATTAGATACAGAATTTTCCTTGTATTCCAATCTGGTCTCTAACTCATGATCCTCCTGCCTTAGGCTCCCAACTGCTGCCGTTATAGGCATTAACTCATGTGACTGCCTGGCACTGTATGCTTTTTTTAACCATTCATATTTTTATTTATTTTGAGTAATACGACAACGGGAAAAACAAAACCATTTGTCCTTTGTGCATTTCGATAGTAAATAGGTAACGTTAGGTGCAGAATCTTCTGAACTGCATTTTTAAACTTATGTTGAAGGTGCCATGGCAGGTATGCTAAAACCAGCCATGTATAAGAGTCACCCAATTGTTTACCACCTTCACCACTCCCCACTTTGACTTATTTGTAGTCTTTTCACATCGGTAACCATTGTTAGGAATTTTCCTAATGTGAGCTCTCTGCTGAAGCAAAAATCCCAATCAAGCCAAATCACAGCAAGCCAAATTAAAGAATATCCAGGTTTAATGGGATTCCTTGCTCTTGGGTGGCCCCATGGGGAACCAGGAAGCCGCTAACACAACCAGGAAGGGGGGGACCACGAGGAGGTTTTCCGGGGAGCAGTTTAAATAGACTGGATAGACTTGGGGAGTGGTCAAGATTTTGGCGGGCTGTCTTGACCCTCCTCCAGGAAGGGATCAAGGCTTGGAGGACACAGGGACAGGGCCTCTAAAGATGGAGGCCAGAAACCAGGATTTACAACCATCTAGAAACCTCTCTCCCCATAATGTTCCAGTTAAACAAATTTGGACCTTTGGTCGTCTCATAAAGAGACCCTGAGATCATGTGGTAGAGATGAGATTGAAAATATACATTTATTTGTGCCCAAATGTCACAAGGGAAGGGCTTTGACAATGGCTAGCCAGGAAGGGATATCTAGAGTTTGTGAAGTTCAGGAGCTCATTAGGAAAATGACTATCTTAAATAAACGATCTCTGTGGATCAGGAAATGGGTCAGCTGATGAAGTGTTTGCCCTACAAGCATGAGGTACCCAGATCACAGCCTTGGTGTAATGGAGGGCACAGTGCAACCACTGAACTGAACAGAAAAGTTTAATAAGAGAGTAAAACTACTCAACTGTCTCTCAGCATACAGAGAACAGTGGTCAGGAGAAAAGGCCTCATCAGATTTAAGGAGACAAGTAGCTGCTAAAGAAGAATGCAGGCCAAAACAGTCTGGGATTTAGCATAGGGGCTTCGATGTGTCCTAGACTGTTGGGGATGGTGATAGGCGCCCTTGCCTGAGGTAGCTGACCTTTGGTTTGGATAACTAAGTAGTGGCTTTTCAGGTAAACAGAAACCTGCCTTCAGAGATTGGCTAGAAATACTTAGTTTAGGCTTCTGTTTGCACAACAGCAATCCTTTCCTTTACCCTGTCATTGTCACCACCACTGTCCACCCCCCCATTCTCCTTCCTCCCCAACGCCCCACCCCGCCTTGGATCTATTACTTAGCATCCACATTAAAATGTCAGTAGGTACTTGTAATCCCTGCCCTGGGGAGGTGGAGACAGAAGTAACCTTGATGCTTACTGGTCAGTCTGTTTAGCCAAACTAGTGAACTCTCTGTTCAGTGAGAGACCCTGTCTTAAAAATAAAGTGGAGGGTAATTAAGATGCCTAAGATTGACCTCTGACCTCTTCAAGCACCCACCTCACCGCACACACACACACACTAAAATGTTGTGTGTGTGAGAGAGAGAAGGAGAGGAGAGGAAAGAGAGAGAGAGAGCGAGAGAGAGAGAGAGAGAGAGAGAGAGAGAGAGAGAGAGAGAGAGAGAACAAGTTCTGGAAGCACCTTCTATTGGGGAAGTTGGCACTGTTGATCTTACAGGGAAAATCTAAAGCTCCAGGGGCTGGTTATCATATTTGGAGGAGAAATTAACTTCCCCCTATATGATACCCTTGAAGAATTGCATATTCATTTTATCCTCCATTAATGATAAAAAAAGTGTTGTTTAATTGACTGTTTTGATAACAACGTTTGGAAATTTTGTTTGTTGAACTTCTCTAATCAATGGTTGTCTCAACTTTCATCACAGGCGTCATATTTTTATGACCTTTTCTCATGTGCTTGACTGCTAAGCCTGTTGTTAAGATCTTTTTTGCACTTTGCTGTATTTAAGAAATGGTGACAGTCCCAGGATGCTGTTCTTGGTGCTAACTTGATTTTGTAAGAGCTGAATGATAGAAGCCACCTTGTAGCAGAAGGCCTGGAGCAATGCTGTCAAGTCTTTCCTTTCTGCATTCCAACCTTCCTTTTCCAAAGGGACAAATTCCCTTCTATTGTCTGGCTCTTTCTTCAGATATGCTAATTCCATTGATGAAGCTGATTGTTTTGCAGACAACCTCTGATTGGACTTTTCCAGTTTTTTATTTCTTGCCTTTGGCCTAGGAAACAGGGTTGGAGACCAGAACAAGTATATAATCATGAGAATTCTGCTGGTGAAGTTCTTAGAGATCATGGGGAATTTTCGCACTTTCCCATATGTTTTAGACATATTTCTCAGTTGGTACTCTCTCTCCTCCTCCCCCTTTTCTTGTCTTGCTCCAAAAATGAGGATTTTATGAGCTCAGTGCTTCCCTAGGCTCCAAATCAAGTGCCAACGCTGAGCAGAAACAGTATGATCATTGCCTTTAGGATGCTTGAGGTTGATGTCATTCCTGTCCCCAGGAAATTTGACTTTCAGGAGTTTTCATAATTCATTCTTCATTTCCAAATGAAGGGTATGAAGAAGCTAAAAGTGCTTAATTGGAGAAAGGCTATGGCTCTGTAATAGAGTTGACAGAGTGCTTGCCCAGATATATCCATGGTCCTAGCACTGCAAAATTAGAAGAAAACTATCTGAGATATTTAAAGTACTTAGAAAGTACTCAAAGTACAGGACAGTGTGCGTGCATGTGTGTGTCCGTCCAGAAACTCTAAAAGGAAGAAGCTTGATCTGGGGTTGAGAACTAGACAGCATAGAGCTCAGAATAGTAACTGGTCTCCTTGAAATAAGTGATAGCCATGTTTGATAGTATGTTCCTTCATAAGTATTTGAAATATCACTTGGGGGCTACACATTGAGCTTACTGACTTGTTAAAGAGCCCTTGACTCTCCTTCAAACAAGAATCCTTCTGATTTTTGGAACAGGCTAGAGCTGGTAATCTGAGCTGACCAGTTTGTTTCTGTATTTCTGGTCAGATACGTATCCATCAACACCTTGTATGGAGGGACAGGATGTATAATGTCCTTTCAGGATGAGCAAGAGACTTCAGTAGTGTTCCTGGTAAACAAGAGAAAAAAAAAAAAGAAGGACAAAAAAACCTTGCAATGAAATTCATCTGCTTAGCTTGCCATTCTTGCACAGTATTCATTAAGGAACAAATACAGGTTTACCACTGCATATAATAGTAAATCATAAAGAATAATGTGTTAATTTTCTTCTTAAATTAAGTTTTTGTGGATGCCCATGCCTCTGAAAAATAAAGTACAGCCAGGACAGACATTTATTTTGTGAAAGTTCAAAATAAAATTTCAGCTGTATAAAACATAAAAAATAAACCAGAATAAATGCAAGGTTAATGTCTAACAAGACATACTGTATGTAATTAAACACAACTTTATCAATTCCTGCATTCATTAATGGTTTCAAAGCCCTAGGAGCTATGAAGTTCTTTAAGAGGCAATCAATAACCCATTACAATTGTGACACACACTCTGAACCTAATTACCAGCAGCAGAATACTTGTGGCCCCTTTAATAAAATAGAGGTATTATTAGAGGTGAGAAGGTACGTGAGGGTTAATCAACATTGGCTTATATTCCATCCAAATATATGCATTAATTTTTCCTTTATAATACATCTAGGAAAAATGCTAATTAGAGCCGTTCATTACATTTTCCTCCTCTTTCTAAACTTGAACTTTGGGCTTGTTCTTTCTGAAAACTTGGTCTTTGAAATTCTCTGGAGGGGAACGTTTAATTCTATGAATCTTGAAAGATTCTCATGTAGAGGTTCACACTTTCGGCAGTCGAGTGAACTATGGTTAGCATTCTTTCTTTTAATTTTGAGCTGATGTTCCCCCACAGGCATTTTCATCTTGATCTTGGGAATGCAATGAACACTCTGTGTGTTTTCTTTCTAGAAAAAGCCAGAAATAACCACATTTTATATATGCTATCACCTTATACCACTGGTGTCACCTGCCATCTCTGCATTTACCACAAGACTGATCAAAAATAAGTACCTTATCTAAGAGGTAAGGAGAACAAACCCCAGTGAGGAGTGAGCAATGAGGAATCAAATGACAAAAAGAAATGTTGTATAGTGCATTTAGTATTCATCCTGGGATTCTGGCACAGTGGTTCTCAAACTGCTGGAGTTTTCTGAGTGTTTGAGTTCATTTTCAACTCTTTGAAATACTACCACAGACTGGATGAATTAAAAAAAAATGGAGCCTGAGTTGCCTCTTGATTCTGGGATCATCAGTCTCAGGAGCAAATGCTTTCGCCCACTGAGTCATCCTCCTAATACCATTACACTGACAATTACACTTCAACATGACTTTGAAGGGAATCAATATTGAAGTGATAGTACTTAACACTTTTGTTATACATACCGAATGTTGTATGATCATACCAGAGTTATGTTATGAAAAGGCTGGAGATTGGGTGCCTCTGTATGACTTCACGTTTGGACTAGTCATCAAAAAGATCAGGATGATTAGAATATTGGGATTTTCACCACCAGCTGCTGACCTCTGGAAAAGACACAGGAGGGGATAAGGAAAGAGAGACTGGAAATTAAGTTCCATAAAACTCCAGAACAATGAGCTCTGACAAGCTCTGAGTTAGCTGGGACAGTGAGCAGCTGGGGAGGATGTCATGTCCAGGAGGGGCGTGGAAAAGGTTTCCCTTTCTTTACTATTCTGCTGCATCTCTGTGTATCTCTTCTATCTGTCAGTGGCTGTAGCTTACGCTTTCTGTTGCTATAAACATAGCTAAACTAAGCAAATAGCTTTGTCTTGGAGACATGATATCCAATGATCAAACAAACCCAAGGGGTATGTGGCATATGTCTGTACATATAGAGGAGAGGGGAGGGAGTGAGAGAAGGAGAATGGAAAGGAGGAAAGGGGAGATGAGAAAGAGGGTGAGGGAGAAGAATACACAGCCTTACAATTCTCACCTAGCCTAATACTCTGATTTGAAGTCAGCCAATCAGAAGCAGGGAAAAGCCCAAAGTCCCCTTCTTGTGTTTGGTTGCCAAAATGAAGAGGATAGGATTGGGTATGGATGATATAAGTCTTGTGGCAATGACTTCTTAGTCTCTGGACTCTGCACTCACTAATTAGGGTAGTTAGACTGTAGGGTATCTAGTCAGTGGTCAGAACAGTGGATGATTGGCTGGTCTTAGAAAGCAGTCCGGAGAAAGCCAGCCAAGAATGTTGTTACACCGCTAGCAATGCCATGGGCTGCTGGAACTTAGTCCAATGGGGGAAATAAGAAGGAAAAACAGAATATGCCTTCCAGAATTATGCTACCTATGGGCGAGACAGGGTAGCCAAACGTTGTCTGTGTCCCACCAGGTCCCCCTGGATTGGTTTCTCTCCTGCTTGAGGTTCCTCACAGCCTCTTATAAAGTAATCATTTGGAGACTTAATATTTTTTATAATTTTTGGATGATGGCTCAGGCTTCTTACTGGCTCATTCTACATATAAATTAATCCATTTCTAATAATCTATGAATCACCACGTGGCCCATAGCTTACCGATAATGTTCTGGCATCTTCCTTCTGCGACTGCTGGCCTCTCTCCTGACTCTACCTTCTTTCTTCCTCTGTATCTCTGCTTGAATTTCCTGCCTATCTATATTCTGCCCTGCCATGAACTACAGAGCTTTTTTGTTTTTTATTAACCAATGGTAATAATACGTATTCATAGTATACAGAGGGACATCCCACATCAAGACAACTTGGTCTTTATACATTTTTCCTGCTGGTCTTTGAATACTCCTCCATGGGTGTATTAGTTCACTCATAGTTTTGATCTACTGCTCTGGTGACTGAGTACAGAAAGCACAGAGAACACTTTCGTTACTGGCAATTGATTGGAAGTCATGCCTGTGTGGACAGATGTAACAAGAGCAGGGGTAAGAGAAAGCACCCACAGCCTGACATCACCTAACATTTCTGGAACTCCTGTGGCACTTCCTTCCTTTAATACTTATAGTCTGTAGGGCTTTACTGGGAATCTTATATTTCAAAATGCTTCCACCGGCACTTATTTAAGATTTACCTTGAGCTGGATAAATGGGTTTGAAGATAGCTATGAAACTACAACTGGAAAGATCTTGGCCGGAATAGTGATGAGATATGTTACTATGAGAAGAGGTGAGAAAAAGAAACTAGCAACAGTCCGTAGAAATTTCTAGGGGTTCACTGTTAGTTTTATTTTTTAAGACAAGCCTCTCCAGACACAAATAATTATAATCAGGCCAAATCAGACCAAATAAAAGATGCCCATGTTTAATGCAGTGTTCCAGGGTGGCACCAGGAAAGCAAGATGAGGGGAAGAGGGTGATAGAAGGGGAGACCACAAATGAGTTGTTGCTGACTTCTGTAGCAGCCCATAACTAGATTGGCTGGGGTGTGTGCTTATCTGTGTTCATGTGTTTAAATGCATGTGTTAAATTGCATGTTTCCCTGTCTTAAATAACTATTCTTTGGGTTCAGTGCTAAAACCAAAAATTGCCTCCAAGGACCAAAATACTCCAGATAAAGATTATTATTTTAATGAGGAAACAGAAATACCCCCCCCAAAAAAAATTTATTTGATTATCATGAACATAATCCACAAGACTTTCTGTGATCTCAGTATTCTCCTTAGCACTGTTATTTTAGGGGGAAATCTCAGCATGTGTAAGGTTAGATGTCTAGATTGAGTTAAGAGTAAGAAAATATTAGACTTAGTTCTCCAACATGAAATTTTCACTTGTTTGTCTTTGGGACTGCTGATGTTTATGGACAATCCCTGCAGTCATATGGTTACCTGTGTCATACATAGGACATGTATAGAACATATTGTACACATACATTCAAGTATGAAATTCCATGGGTCATTTTGGACCTGGAAATTTCCTTTGTTTTGATTCATTCCAGATATTTTTATTCGTATTTTTTACTTCTCGAGAACCATCAGTATATCCTGAACTTATTTTTTATGCAACTGTCCTGGAGATGCTAATTAAAAAAATCATCAGCCTCTGTAGTCTTTTGAATCTCTTAGGAAATTAGCATAATTGGGCTTTTCTTGCATTCTGAAATTTCACACCCTTGTTGAAAGACACATTCCTCTTCCATTGACCTTTCCTCAATCCCACTTCCCTCTGTTCTTTGTGTCTAATAAGTGTTCAATAAATTTTGCTTGAAATAAATTCATCTGAATCTTTCAGAGTGAAAAGACTATCTTTCATTCCTTTGTCTGGTTGAGGTGCTTAACACTTAAAGACAGTCACAAAACATCTAGATGTCTTCTTAGTGTTTCCAACTGCTCAGACCTATGAGCTCCAATCCAGACAGGTTCCCTGCTTTTCGAAAACGTTCTCACTAGATGATGTGATATTAATCCAACAAGTGAAAGAGGCTTCCAGATTAGCATGCTGCTTTAAATTTGGAAGCTTTTCACCTCAAGCCTTGCCTTGGCCCTCAGACAATGCTGATGAAGTAAGTCACAAAACAGTTCCACACCAGTTCAGAATTATGAATAACAAAGGATTATTTATTTAGGGGGAAAACTTACGATCACTGTCCTAGACAACAGTCCTCTTCACAGACAGGAATAGAGTCTAGCAGCCAGAACTGAGAGCCCGAAGCAAGAGAGCAGGCACAGGGTTACTGCTACTTTTACAGTATAAGAGACCATGCCCAAGTGGTCTTAAAGGCTATTGGCTGAAGGTGCAGAATTTGCTCCGACAGTACCATGCCAACACAGACATGACTTTGCTTCCATTTCCTTCTCTGATTAGTACTTATTTGTTGCGGGAGGTCTTTCCGCCCCTCCAACCAATAGCTGCTGAGATACCAGCCCATTGGGGCGTGGTTTCTCTCCATTCAAAAAGCTTTCACTTCCTCCGCGCTCTCTTGGCTTCCTGCTCGTCTGGCGACTAGACTCCCTTTTTAGTTGTGCAGAGAGCTGTTGTCTGGGATCGTGATCTGTAAGTTTTCCCTCTTTAAATAAATACTACCCTAATAATAGTAACTCCAAACTGGTGTGGCATTGTTCGTGGTTTACGCCTTTAGCTGGCGCCCAACGAACGTTTGGCTTTTAGGACACCCCCCCCCCCCCCCCCCCCCCCCGCGCCTCGGCTGCCGGCCGCAAGTTCGGCTTGGCGAGCGAGCCCTCCCTTCCTCTGCCGGGGATTGCACCTTGCGGCTGTGTGGCTTGTGCCTTGCGGCAGCCTTGTAGCTTGTGCCTTGTGCGTGGAGCCAGCAGTTTAACTTGAATCATCATGCACTGGCTTTAGTTCGTGACTTAGGCCCCAGTGCTGAGTCCAAGATACACTTGGCCTTAAGGCCCATAATATCCAGAGAGGCAGGACGATCTCTGAGGCCGGACAGGTGGTGGTGGCATACACTCGGGAGGCAGAGAAAGGCGGATCTCTGTGAGTTCGAGGCCGGCCAGGCGGTGGTGGTGCACGCCTTTAATCCCAGCCCTCGGGAAGCAGAGACAGGCAGATTTCGGGTTTTCGGTGAGTTCGAGGCCAGCTGGATAATAGGTAATGTGGCAGTTTTTGTTTCCAACATGACTTTCACTGTTTGGGCTACCAATACAATGGGTCTAATCATGCAAAATTTATATGACTATGAGGATAACTTAATTTACTGGTTACTAGGTTTTAGTATTCTTTTGAATATTCTATCATTTAGGAAGATTATGGTACTCTCAAGAACTCATGCAGGTCAGGAGATTCAGGAGATTCAGGATTCAAAAGAGGCAATAATAAACACAATAATAAAAAGACTTGAAATGCTTGAAAAATGTTTGGAACTGATGAACAGAGTAATAAGGCACAAGGACAGGATACAAAGCCAACACCAGCTATTAGAACTGGCGTACCCAGGGTTTTAATGGCATACCCTATACTTAATTCTGACAAAGTGTCAACTTCTAAAGGCTCAAAGGGAGTCAGAGAAGCTAGATGGATGCCAATAGCAATGAATGATCTGAAAGAAATTAAACAGGCTATTGTTAATTTTGGCTTGCAAAATGCATATGTAAAGGAAATGATAAGGACTTGGGCTTCTAATGCTAGAGCTACCCCTATGATTTCCATCAGTTAGTGTCTGCAGTTTTAGATAAGGGACCTTCCTTGATGTTTGGAATTTATTTCAGAGAAGAATCCAAACATATGGAACAGCAAGGAAGAGCAAAAGGTGTCGAGGTTTCCCAAGATCAAATTCTTGGTGCAGGAGAATATGCTGATCCACAGGTCCAAGCTCTTTATGACGATGAAGTACTGCATCTATGTCACCAAGCAGCTTTAAATGCTTGGAATAGGATACAAGATCCAACAAAAAGGGTTGAATCATATACCAGAATTAGGCAGGGACAGAGAGAACCCCTTATTGACTTTTTGCAAAGATTAATTAAGGCTCTGGACGTAGGGGTAACAGACCCGGAATCTAGACGAATACTTCTTGAATCTCTAGCATTTGAGAATGCAAACATAGAATGCAAAAAGATAATTGGGCCTTTAAAGTCTAGATCAGCACCTATGGATGAATGGATTCAGCATACGATGAATGTTGAGACATTTAGCTATAATGATGAATCTTGGGTAGGAGAAGCGATTTCCACAGCAATGAGGAGACATCAAACTGCCAGGTGTTTTAATTGTTGTAAATTAGGACATCTGAAATTTCTAGGAATAATATCTCCTCTGGGAATGACAAAAATAGGGGACCTAGGCATTCAGGTATATGTAGGAGATGCGGTAAAGGCTGTCATTGGTCCAACGAATGCAGGTCAACAACAGACAAACAAGGCAACCCGATACCGTCGGGAAATTCCTTGAGGGGCCTCTCGCAGGCCCCCAAGCCAACAGTGGCCCAGTCATTCCCAGTCACAGTGGAGAACGTGCCTCACCAAGAAATCTAAAAGCTCCAATTTCTGCTGTAAAAAGTAATACTAGTCTAATTATGTGTGGAGGATGAGTCAAAAAACCCAGTAGGACAGAGTAAACGTATATTTTGGCAGACTTCTATTAACGACCAAAGACCAAAGCTAAAAGTCTGTATAAATGGCACTTTTATTGAAGGCTTATTAGACACAGGTGCGGATGTAAGTATTATTATCCCAGAATCTTGGCATCCAAATTGGCCTCTTCAAGAGGTAGATGTTCAGTTTCTGGGAATTGGAACCCTATCTCGTGTAAAACAAAGCACAAGATGGATGGAATGCATAGGGCCTGAAGGGCAAATAGGAAGACTAAGGCCATATATAGCCAATATTGCAATAAATTTATGGGGCCGTGACATGTTACAGCAATGGAATACCCAGATTAACATTCCTTCAGTTCCAGGAACTCATAATTCTGGGAAAGATATGATGAGGTATTATGGAAAAAGGTCACCAGCCATTCAGGCTGTACAAGAACATATAGCAAATACCAAACCTTTAGAGGTACCAACAGCCCTACCTTTAAAATGGCTAACTGAGAAGCCAATATGGATCAAACAGTGGCCTCTAGCTGAAGATAAATTACAGGCATTGGAACAGCTGGTGCAAGAGCAATTAGATGCTCACCATACTGAAGAATCAACCAGCCCTTGGAATTCTCCTGTGTTTGTTGTAAAAAAAAATCTGGTAAATGGAGAATGGTGACAGATCTAAGAGCTGTCAACAAAGTAATTCAACCTATGGGCCCACTACAATCTGGAATTCCTTTGCCTTCTCTATTACCAAAAGGATGGCCTCTTATAGTTATTGATTTGAAAGATTGTTTTTTCACTATACCGTTACAAAAAAAGGATAGAGAAAAATTTGCCTTCACGGTGCCTACTTATAATAATTCTCAGCCCTAATAGGAGATATCAATGGACTGTCCTCCCACAGGGTATGCTCAATAGTCCTACATTGTGCCAATATTTTGTAAGTAAGCCATTGGAAATAATTCGTAAACAATTTCCCAAGTCCATAATTTATCATTACATAGATGACATCTTATTATCAGATTCAAATAAAGATATTTTAGAAAGGATGTTTGAAGAAGTAAAGAAAGTCTTGCCTAGGTGGGGATTACAAATTGCCCCTGAAAAGATTCAAAGAGGAAATTCTATTAATTACCTAGGTTACAGAATAGGGTTAGAGAAAATTAAAACACAAAGGGCACAAATTAGGAGAGACCGGTTAAAGACTCTTAATGACTTCCAAAGATTGTTGAGAGACATTTCCAGTCTACGACCAGCTGTTGGGATAACACCTGATCTAATAGTTCATTTAAACAAAACCTTAGATGGTGATAAAGATTTGAATAGTCCAAACTGACAGCTGAAGCAGAAAAGGAACTGACAATGATTGAGGAAAAATTACAGGAAGCACATGTGGATAGGGTGAACCCAAGTCTTAGCTGCATCCTAGTCATATTGCCTTCCAGAATCTCTCCTACAGGGATTCTAATGCAGAGGGAAGATATTATTTTAGAATGGATATTTATACCTAATAAACCAAGTAAAAAATTAAAAACTTATGTGGAAAAAGTCTCTGAATTAATTATAAAAGGTAAGCTGAGATATTGATAGCACTACTACAAGACCTGTTTTGGGTACCAGCTGCACAAGAAGATCCCAACGTGGTTAGCTGAAATGGTGCACATCTTGTACAACATTCTGGCCAGACCTCCACAAAATACTCAGAGACTATTTGCAATTTTAAAAGACACTGATCTTGAAATTTAACCATCATTTTACTTTCACAGGATCCCCCAGAAAGAACGTCGCCCCCATGACAGCTGGAAGTAATTCTAGAGGACGACGTCCCCTCTCCCAGTAAAGTTTGCCCCTGGGTTTAGGGACATCATTTAGGGGTTGGGAAGTTGGGGGAGGAATTTTATAAGCTCAGGGATCATTATGGAAAAAAAAAAAAGAGGGTGATGGGATAATAGATTTGTAATTGTGAGTTCCAATTTTTAGACAAATATATTGGTATTGATTCTTGATACAAAGTTAAATTATATTGACTATTGTATGCATGCATGTTTCTACCTCTGTTTAAAATATTTTTATGTATTGACATATATTGTATCGATATTTACCATATTGCAATGTATATTTGTACATTGTTTATATTTGGAGGTCATTATCCTCATGTTACACAGATGTTTATTGTCTTAGTCTTTAAGTTATATCCTGCCATATCATATGTCATATCCTGCCAAGACAGTGTAAGATAGTTTTTAAAAGTTGCTTGCCTTTGAAAATGGTATGTCAGTTATGTTAGGCCTTAGCCAAAGTTGGTTGCTTCAACGCTGCAAATGTGACTTTGGGTGATTGCCCAGGTAGCTAGTTGTCCCTGTGATTTGTTGCAGGTTTTGGAAGTTGTTTTACTGAACTTCCTAATTACCCAGGTAACATTATTTCCCTTCTCAGATCTTTGATGGGGTTGAAGACTATATAACTATAGTTACTTTTCTCTCATGACTTGGCCAAGTTATTTATTATACAAGTCCTAAGCCAGTTAGAATAGGATATTTGTACTTATTGTATATAATTTTGTAGTAGGTTTAGAACTCTCTTACTTAAACAAAAGGGGGAGGTGTTGCGGGAGGTCTTTCCGCCCCTCCAACCAATAGCTGCTGAGATACCAGCTTATTGGGGCGTGGTTTCTCTCCATTCAAAAAGCTTTCACTTCCTCCGCGCTCTCTTGGCTTCCTGCTTGTCTGGCGACTAGACTCCCTTTCTAGTTGTGCAGAGAGCTGTTGTCTGGGATCGTGATCTGTAAGTTTTCCCTCTTTAAATAAATACTACCCTAATAATAATAACTCCAAACTGGTGTGGCATTGTTCATGGTTTATGCCTTTACTTATTTC
>CAWTZC010002107.1:0-16574 GCA_963919715.1 Microtus obscurus | reverse complement strand
AAAGGCGTAAACCATGAACAATTCCACACAGTTTGGATTCTATTACTAGTATTTTTTTAAAGGAAAACTTACAGATCCCGATCCCCGACACAGCTCTCTGCACAACTAGAGAAGAGTCTGATCGCCAGACCAGCAGGAAGTCAAGAGAAGCGAGCGAATACTTTATGAATGAAGAAACCATGCCCCAATGGGCTGTATCTCAGCAGCTATTGGTTGGGGGGGGTGGAAAGACCTCCTGCAACACCTCCCCTCCTTTTTTTTAAGTAAGTACTAAACCTACTATGAAATTATATACAATAATACAAATATCCTATTCTAACTAGCTTAGACTTATATAATAAATACTTGCCTCTATTATTTATATAGTCTTCAACCCCATCAAATATCTGAGAAGGAAATATGTTACCTGGGTAATTAGGAAGTTCCATAAAACAACTTCCAAAACATGCAACAGATCACAGAGACACTACTACCTGGCAATCACCCAAAGTCACATTTGCAGCGTTGAAGCAACCATCTTTGGCTAAGGTCCAACATAACTACATCCATTTTCAAAGGCAGCACTTTTCAAAACTATCTTACCCTGTCTTGGCAGGATATACGTCCTGTTTTATCCTTGATGCAAGCTCTGTATCTCTGTCAGTGGTTAAGGTATGGGCATTTCTTTGCCCCAAAGGCCAGTTCTGTCAAAAAAAGCTCCAGGTGAGTGTCTTTGGTGCTCAACATTCTCTCGGGAATACGTGTTCCAGGAGCAATTGTGTCTCACTACCACAAAACTCTGAGTTAATTAAAGGCCATTTTCTACAGCTCTTTGAAGAGGTTGAAGATCATCTATCTATACTGGTATAATCTCTATATATCTATATATTATCTATTATAAATGGCAAACTTAATACTATTAATCTATATAATTCTCATATCTATCTCCTAAAGACTAAGACAATAAACATCTGTGTAACAAATGAGGATAATACCTCCAAATATATTTGTAGTAATAATCCGACAGCTTGGCTGTGCCCCTGTACCCCCCCCCATTCCCTTATGCCCCAAAATAATTACACCAGCTTATTCATTTAATCACTGTCCGCCCATCGTTCCAGCCTCTTATTGCTATTTCACCTGACTAGCCCATTTCTGATATCTGTTCACCCCTTGCTTACCAGGGAATTCTAGCCTGCATCTGCAGGGACTGGAACATCTGGCACTCACTGACTCAGCTTCCTTCTCCCAGAATCCTGTTCTGTTTACTCCACCACGTGGGGGTTGGCCTATCATAGCTCAGCAGTTTCTTTATTTTAACCAATGAAATCAACAATTATATATGACACTCCCACATCACTGGGAGAGGTACTGCAGCTAGAGATTCGCGTGAGCTATGTAACCCTTTGAATATAAGGCCGAGCGATAGTTCCCACGGGTAGGTCTTACTATCATGTATATACCACGTTTGGCTCCTGAACCCACAAAAGTAGAAACCAACTCTACAAAACCGTCCTATTAGCATGCCAGATTCTCGTTTGTTATCGGAATTACCAACAAATCGCTCCACCACTAACCCCATCACCACCCCACATTATCACTTTCTTCTGTCCGGGCGGGTGGGGTTTCCGTGTTGTCAATACTCCACTCCTAGTGGTCCTTCCGTCAATTCCTTTAAGTTTCAGCTTTGCAACCTTACTCCCCCCCCCCCCCCCCAACGAAGGACTTTGGTTTCCCGGGGGCTGCCCCGCCTGAACAACGTCGGCATCATTTTATGGTCGGAACTCATTATCTATCTCTTCCTCCACTTTCGTTCTTGATTAATAAAACATTCTTGGCAAATGCTTTCGCTCTGTCCGTCTTCACCGGTCCAAGAATTTCACCTCTAACGGCGCAATACGAATGCCCCCGCTGTCCCTCTTAATCATCCTCCCTCCCTTTTAATCATTCCTCGGTTCCAAAACCAACAAAATAGAACCGTGTCCTATTCCATTATTCCTGCTCTATCAGGCGGCTCGGGCCTGCTTTAACACTCTAATTTTTTAATAAACGCTTTCGGGCCCGCGCGACACTCAGCTGAGAGCATCCCGAGGGCGCCGAGCAGGGGCCGGGCCATATATCCACTATGCGGGCTGGCTGAGATCTTTCTTTTTGGAGCGGAGGGAGCTCTGTCCAGGCTGGTGCACCACCCATCCCTGTCAGGGTGAGGCAAAGCACCAGCCCCTTCAGGCTTTGCTTTCCTCCACCTTGACCGCCCGGGCTTGGTTCTCCGGTTCGCTTCATCTGGGGGTGGCTGAGGGAGGCCTCCTGCAGCTTCACGGTTCCCAGGCTGGGTTTTTCATCCACTGCTTTGCTGTCTTGCGGGGATGGTGGGAGCCTCCAAACTTCTGTTTACTGTCGGCAAGTGGAAGCCTTTCAGCTCCATCTGGTGGACTCTCTGCTGGTGTTCACCGTGGTTGGACCAGTGGAGGAATCCTTCGGGGGCCCCAACGAAACTCTTCCTGGACCTGAATGGACTGTGGCAGGATCAGTGGCTGCTGCCTGGAGCCATACCGAGGCAGTGGCATAGTGAGCTGTGGAAGCTGGGAATCCAACATCTGGGAGGTACCCAAGCCGGTAGCCTGGCCGAGCTGGCTCTCATAGACCAGTGCCTGGTTCCCACTCATGGGCTGGTAGGGTGAGCCGGACTGTGGCTTCACCATCTCCAAGGGCTGTATGCCAGGAAATGCAGAGTACGGGTTTCAGGCTGTGCCCCAGAGAGGATCATGTGCTGGGTGGTGACAGGCTGGGATGCATGTACACCTGAACCTAAAGGCTGCAGTAGCTGAAGATCTCCTGAATCTCCTGAATCTCCATCTTGAGTTCTTGAGAGTCCATAATCTTCCTAATATAATATTCAAAAAAATACTAAAACCTAGTAACCATAAATTAAGTTATCCTCATAGTCATATAAATTTTGCATGATTAACCCATTGTATTGGTAGCCCAAACGGTGAAAGTCATGTTCCAAACAAAGAGTCCCCTATTACCTATTATCCAGCTGGCCTCGAAATCCGAATCCGCCTGTCTCTGCTTTCCGAGGGGCTGGGATTAAGGCGTGCACCACCACCTGTCCGGTCAACTCTCTGAGATCCCCTTTCTCTGCCCTCACAGTGTATGCCATCACCCCTGTCCGGCCCTCAGAGAGTCGTCCTGCCTCTCTGGATTTTGCTTAAGGCCAGTTATCTCCTCGCACTGGGCAGAGAGCGAGGCTCTTCCCGCCAAGCCCTAACTTGCGGCCGGCAGCCGAGGGGGGGGTCCTAAAACCAAACGTTCGTCGGGCCCAGTAAACGTAAACCATAACAATGCACACCAGTTTGGGATTACTATTACTAGGGTATATTTATTTAAAAGAGGGAAAACTTACAGATCACGATCCCCGGACAACACTCTCTGCACAACTAGAGAAAGAGTCTAGTCGCCAGACCAGCAGGAAGTCAAGAGAGCGGGCGGAAGGAAATAAGACTTTATGAATGGAGAGAAACCACGCCCCAATGGGCTGGTATCTCAGCAGCTATCTGGTTGGAGGGCGGAAAGACCTCCTGCAACAGGGGGTGCTGGTCTCATCACATCTCCCTTTAACTCTCCTATCTGGTCATTGCAAAGACAGATAGATCATGGAGAATACACTGTCTATCAGAATCTCAGTCATAGTATTCCGATTTAGTTGCCATACTAGATGTGGTGTTCTTGCTTGAGCAAATTAATACATCTCCTGATACATTATATGCAGCTATAATCACAAACATCTTTTTTCTCAGTATCTATCCACAAACCACCACCACTTCTTTCAGTTGGCAAGGCCAGCAGTATACCCTTACCTTTACTCTCATACTCACTCTCCTGTCTTGTTCATAACTTGGATCTTGCTTGTCTGTCTCTTCCACAAAATGTCATATTGGTGCACTATATGGATAAACTATGTGATTACTAGCAACTACTTTAAACTCCTGCTAACACAAATGTGCATCAAAGGATGGAAAATAAATCCAACCAAAATTCAAATAACTCTTAAAGCAAAAAACTTCATATAGCAGTGGAGTTTTAACCAAAATAAAAATCTGTCATCAGAGTTCTCACGAAGATTACGTTTTATGTGTATTGTTTTGAAAGGTTTACCTAAGCTGTTGCCAGTTTTATAGATCTATTTTTATGAGCATCAAATAAATTGAGCTTCATGTATATCAAAGGAAAGAGAGGTTAGTGACAGGAACCAGGTGACGCCAAGAAAATCAAGCCATGGGGAATCTACAGATGTAGATTGGATTAACAAAAGAATTAACAACAACAACAACAACAACAAAAATACAACACAAAAACACAAGAAGGGGTAGAGTTTAAACAGTATTCTAAGGGGAAAAAAGTGTAGCCATCATGATGGTTTAATGAGAATAAGTACCATAGGATCATATGTTTGAATACTTGTTCTCCATTTGGTTAACTGTTTGGTAAGGATTAAGAGGGGTGGCATTGTTGGGGGAGGTGTCCTCACTAGTTGGCTTTGAGGTTTTAAAAGCCCATATCATTTCAATTTCTCTCTCTCCCCCCCCCTCTCTCTCTCTCTCCTCTTTCTCTTTCTCTTTCTCTTTCTCTTTCTCTTTCTCTTTCTTTCTATCTTTGTCTCTCTCTGCTTCTAACTTGTTGATAACCAGTCCTTCAGTACTAACACTGTACATACCTTCCCTTGTGCTGTCTTTCTCCTTCTAATGCTGGTTTTAATCATGCTCTGAAACCAGAAGGAAGCCCCCAATTAGATGCTTTCTTTTATAAGTTTCCTTGGCCATGTGTCTCTTTATTATTAAAAGTGATAAAACAACTGTAAACATTTATTAGTCTTGTAATCTTAGTGGTTGAATTTAATAAGCCATTAAAAGTCTTTTCTTTGTGTAGATACATGTTTCAATAAAAATTTAAAAGTAATAAACAAAGATAAACAGAGTTAAAGAGGTGGCTCAGTGTTAAAAAGTGTTCATATTGGTCTTGCAGTGGATGAGAGTTCAATACCCAGCACTCACATCATATGGCTCACACCTAATCCTACTCCAGCTCCATGGGTATCTACACCTCTGAGGACACACACACACACACACACACACACCCCCACCTACATATAAAAAAACATGATAAAATGGATGAGTCATATTGAAGTACTAGCCAGTTTTGTTAAGGAGGATCAACTTATTGGGATAGTACATATTATGATATTTAAACATTTGAAAGACTAAAACAAAAATCCATTTCTATAGCAAAAGATATCTGAAAAAAGTAGAATATAAAATGCAAAAATGCTGGCATTAGTGTCTTGTGGAATACAAATAAAATCCAGTCATCAACTTCCATGATGATGTGCTCTTTCTTAGGTCTTTCTCACTAGTTTTCTTTAGCACTAGACATTTCATTGTGCTGTATAAGAAGGCGTTAATTAAGTTCTGAGCATACACCAGCAGAGCTTAAGCTCTAACATTTAAAAAATATTTCTGTTTTAGTTTTATAATCAACTTATTTAGAATTCTAATCTATTTTAATGTGCTGGGAGAGCATACACAGCTCCATACATCTAAAATTAAATTCCAACTTTATCAAATCACGGTCATGTTCCATCTATCACATTTCCCAACACAGTGCTATCTACAAAAAAAAAAAAAATATCATTTTTAACATATGGTTCAGTTTAATACCTTGTAACCACAACCAACTAATGCCTCCTTTCACACAGGGTTAAAAACATTTTATACACTTTCCCTTAACATGTGGCAAGAAAATCAGATGCAAAAACTCCACAGTTAATCCTCTTGCCTTTCCCTCCTAAGTGGTGGATTACAGCCTACACTACCATGCCTGATCTAATCTAATTTAGTATACCAACATCAAATACTTACCCCAATATCCACATTACATTGATTCCAGGGACTTTGCTGTATCAGATATCTCTTACATCTATTCCCATCATCTCTTATCTTCTCTCGATGACATAGTCACTTGCTCTGCAGCCACCAGTTGGGAATATGTGGTTTTTAATAGTGTGGTTGTGAACTTCTCAACACACCAGGATTACACATCAGATTGTCATACCTCACCATCAAGGGTTCTGGTTCATAGATTTGAGGTGGTGTTGAGATCTTGCACTACCTAAGTTTTCCAACAATGCGGATGCTGCCAGGTCAGGGCCGGGCCTTGAGAAACAGGGTTGTTGTAAAACCTTCCTTTGTTCATGTCTTTATGTTTAAATATATTTCACCTCCATATAGAACAGAGGGATTTCTAGTTGCTCGCGCAGCCTTCTCATTGAGATGTGCATTCCATCCAAAAGCAGATGTTTACCTTTACCTGTAGAGTGGTAGAAAGCTCATCTTGTTAAATAAGCCAGTGACATCTCTCCTGGCAGTACACACCCTTCTTTCCTCTTTGGCTGAATACTGCTTTTCTCTAGGTTTACTTTCCCACTAGATCGGTACTTCACCAAGCGTGATCTATGTGATTAATCCTTAACCTTCAATTTCCAGTAACATTTCAAATATTAGAAACTATAATAACCACAGTACAACCATAAAATGGGCACTAATGATCTTTCAGTGACAAATGTATTTGAAGTAGGAACCTAATGTTTCTACTTTTTAGATACATTATTCTAAGTAATTCTACTAGTTTGTGGTTTATGCTTCATGTGTGTTTCTACATCAGTGTTCCCATATATCCTTTTTAAAAGAAAAAAAAAGCAATATTGCCACATCGGGGTTCCTGAAAGTTTACAATTACTACGGGGTAGACAAAGTCCTGTAACATTTGGGGAGAGAAGGTCAGCAAGGAACACAATAACTGCAAAACTAGTCATGTGAGGGTGCGTCGTCTGAATGACCCCCATAATTTCCCTATTTTTGTCTGTGTTGAAATCTGCTTGAAAAAAAAATCATTATCCCATGTTATAGTGATATGTTATGGTTTATCAATAACACACCGAGTTTTAATCTGTCCCCTCTTTTATTATTCTCATTTGTGTTAATACAAAGAGGGGGGAAAGTTGTCCATGTGGTCTGCTCATTTCTCCACTGCCCGACTATCCTCACTGCTGATGGGGAATGGTCCTTTGCATTACCTAATGAGCAGGCCACTTGGTTATGGATGGCATCACACAAAGGTTGAAGTTAGGGGGTGACATAAGCTCCCTGACAACATCCTCCTGACATTGGTGCAGGGCTCATAACAACGGAAGACTCACCAGCAGGCAGTGATAGGAATACCTGATCATTAGCATTTAGTTTCCCATCTAAAGTTCTTAATAATTCATAACTGAGAGCTTATATCACTGGCAGTTAAGATGCAGCTCTTTCACCAGAAGTGGTCTTGGAGCTGAAGGGGATGGCAAAAGAGTTTCTGTGTTATTACACTTCCTCACGCTTGAGTTTTAAGGGCACATTTAAACTTCAGTCGTACATTTAGATCTAAACAATTAATGATTTCATTAAAGTGTACAGAGAGTGAATAGTCTTGTCTCTTAGTACTACGCGAGCTATTTTCATGTGTGCATTTCCATTTTAAAATATATTAATATCTTAAACAGCAGTAGAAACCTTTCAAGATGAAAGTGATATGTGTGCCTTGTCTTACACTGAAGCTGTGTTATATCTGTGAAAAATAAGGTTGTTCACATTTAGAAAATATAAAAATCATACATAAAAGATATAGTTTTGGAAAGTTTTTGTTTCATAGGAGTCAAAAGAAAAAGAAAATATCTTCTTTTCACTTGTTTTCATCAAGGCCATTGGATCAATCCGGACAATTCTGAGCATTTCACTGAAAACATTCACCTAAGAAGAAACAATTCTCTCTTTAACACTCCCCCAGGTGCCCCAAGGGAGAAAGTGGGTTAAAATCAAACCCACGTCTGATTTCCCCTAAATGCTGTCAGTCTGACATAAATCCCGTAGCTCCCCATTCTGAGGGGTGTGTGTATCAGAGGGGAGGAACAGGGATGCCACAAAGCATCTTCCCTGACCACTCTCACAAATTTCAAGCTTGGTAAGGGAACTAGGAGGGGCTCACAGTGTGAAGCAGGTCCGGCAGTTCGTTTCCCCTGAATTTGTTTATGTGTTCTGTCCTTGCTTGACCTTTGTCATCCATATGTTACCCTATCGGACCTTCTTCCACGCATGCCTGGTTACTCTCGCCTCCTTTCTATCCCTCCACAAAGGGGTCAAAAATCATGTTTAACAGAATCCGGGTGAAAATGCTTTAGCCAGACTAATTTGTGGGCCAGTCCTCTACATCTTCAAAATCAATGTCTAATTATTCCCTTACTAGTCCTATTGTGACTGCAATTACGCAGGTGCAGTGTTTGCATCTGCCGCAGTGGAGGAATGAAGCCACCAACAATAACTTAAGCCACTGTCTCCAACTCTACTCACACTTAGGATTATTTATTTACAACATCCTTTCTCATCGGGGGGCTTACTCAATCATCTGCTTTGCTTCTGCTGTCACAGCTTCTAATTTCTACATCCGAGGGGGCAAACCTGAATATCTCCATATATTTTTTTCTTAATTTGAAATATGTCTTATAAGCAGTTCCTGAGAGAAAAGCACCCAACTGTCTCGTGGCTCCCCTCCGCATGTGGGATTCCCCTCTGCATCCTTAATATGTTTTGTGACCATTGGTTATTAAGGAGGCTGCTTTGGCCTATGCAGGGCACAATGGAGCTTTGTGGGAAAACTAAACAGAATGCAGGGAGAAGTGGAGTCAGGGAGACGCCATGTAACTCCAAAGGAGAAAGATGCTGAAACCTTCCCAGTAGGTCACAGCCTGGTGGTGATACAAAAATGAACAGAAATTAATTTAAGATTAAGAGCTAACTTGGAATATCCTGAGCATCGGCCAAGCTGTGTGGTAATTAGTATCGTTTCCTAAGTGATCATTTGGGTCTGACATCTGAGGAAACCAACATACAGTCTCTGTTACAAAGCCCCTCCTTTTCTTCCTGGGTAAAATTCTCATTTCCATAAGGGGGCTGAAACCATAAAGGTTTGTCTTAGGGCGAAAAGTCACCATTTGGAGATGTTTTACACCCTGCCCCCATTCAAAAAATAAATGTTACCTTTGAGAAGAACTCTTTCCTAATGACTGGGGTCGAGATGTCTCTTCATCCTCACCGTTTATTAATCAAGTATCAATAGGATTTTTGGACTCAAGAGTTTCAGATATGATTCTCTGCAAATAACACTTGCCTGGGAAATCTGGCCAAGTGAGCTCCATCTCTGAACACACGGTGGATAAGACATCCCTAAGTTGTCTTCTGCCCTCACTGCACTGTGACACCCCACCTCACTCCATCAACACATAAGTGATATCAAAAAGCTGCCATGTTAATAGTGAAAATAATGGCACTTTTAGCCACGCCTCACTTAATGCTCAGCAATGCCGGCTCTTACAAATTATCCCCAGTTCCCACTGCCTTTCCCTTAGCTTCTTATCCGCTCCTTTTGGAGAAATGTAGGCATTGCACTCTGATTAACATACATGTCTCCCTAAGTAAGTTTAGGCTTTTGTGGCTTTTCTTGGCTTTCCCAAGTTCCTGAGTCCATAAGCTGTTTCTTAACTTATGTTTCGCCTTGTTACACTTTCTTCCTGGGAGCGTCTGGGTGAGCTCCCAGGGCCCTTTTACTGTTGGCCTTTCTGACAATAAACTAGTCTCCACAACGCCTGCAGCCTGTGGGGTGGGGGCACCGAGAGGAACTACTCCCTTTAGCTAGCTGTGGGACACGTTTGTGCAGACGAAGCGGCTGGGATTTAGGAATTTACAGCTTGGTGCTGACTTTCTGCCCTGACTTCTGTCATAGCAACTGAAGGAGCTTGTATCGCAGACTTGAGGATGAAACCCTGCACAGTTTCCGAGGTGCTCGATCGCTGACCTTCCCAGGTGACCTGTGCTTCACTGACAGGCTACAGATCATCTGGGCAGGTCTGGATGGTTTCAGATCTTGCTTCTCCCACTTTCCGGTATCTCAAATTCATGACAAAAAAACATCTTGCCTGATTAAAGGTCACTAGTTATTATTTTCTCTTGTTGACAATCTTTAAAACTTTTTAAAGTGGAAAAGTATTACCTTTACAGTCTTACCAACCACAGAGAGCTGTCTTGACTTTGAAATTGTTGGCATTAATAACTCTGACATGCTGTCATATATTTGAGTACCAGATTGTTCTTAGCATCACATCTCTGAAACACTTTCTAAGCATTACGACGTTAAATCCTGAGAAAAATGAGTTTCTTTTAAAAATCCGCAACATCGACTTGGGATAGTGTTATGGATATGGATGGTAACATTAAGAAAAACAAACAATAATTCTCCGAGGCTCAAAGAAGAAAAGGTGTACTAAGATGCTAAAAATAAACAATGATGAAAGTGGTCACTTGTTATTTTGAAATTCTAGCATATTCAAAGTAAGTACAGATTAAAATAACAGGCTTGGAATGGCAAGACACAGAGGGTGGTTATTAGTAAAGATAATATGCTATAAAAATTGTTTTTTATCAAACTCCCCTTTATAGCTAAAATCTGTCTTGATTGTGTAATCCTATGGCAGTCTCTTACACAGTATTTTAAGCCCGGCACCTCAACAGCAAATAGGAATGAAAATAAAATGCATCTTAACTAGATCAAAATAGGACAAAAAAACGCAAGCATAAATAACATCATAGAACAACTAATAAAATAGATACATTTACGGAATATAATTTTATTAATGTCAGTGAGATTTAACTGTAGTGCAGTTTATAAGAGACAATCCAATAAATAACAGACACGAAGTACAAAGGCATACATTGAAAACCATGCTATATTCTACAAACATACATGAACATAGCTATACATATAGTCCTCTGCTTATTTCAAAATAAAATTTAATATTCTTGCTAATGGTGTCTCTCCTTTCCTTGAAAGATTACTAGTATATACTTCCTAGCAGCTCCACTTTAGCAAATGTTTCACTGACTTCATTCAACTAAGTAATTTTCAGAATCTGACAGACTGAATGCTGTAACATCCCAGACACCTCAGTGTCTATTGCTATAAACAATAATTATATTCTATAAAATACAACTCTCTTGGAGTCCTGGGCTCCAACCCTCCCTTCCTATGGCTGGATGGTTAGTCTCATAGGGGATTATGCTTCATTTACAAGAGGTTCTTTAAGGAATCTCACTACTCTAAGAAAAATAAAATCCATGTGTTATCATTTTTTAGCAGTGTCAAGAGCTGTCAAAATTTTTATGTGTCTTTGTAGTTCTTACACATACTTTTCTTTGAATCCATGGTAAGAATCCGGAGATGGATTTGCTAGTTCGAACCATAATTTCTATGACTTTCTCCAGTGACAAGTTGGGAGCTCATAGTTATTTTAGGGTTATTTTACTTGTTTGTTTATGTAAAGATTCTAATGTGCAAGAGTGCTTTGTCTACATGCCTGCCTGTGTACCATGTCCTGCCTCATGCTTCGTGAAAGCCAGAGGAGGGTAATGTGTCTCCTGAAACTAAGCTGCAAACCATGTGTGTTCTGGGAATCTAACCAGGGTCCTCTGGAACCCTGAGTTGCTACCATCTCTGCAGCTCTGGTAAAGACTTAAAATTTTACTTGTGTGTCCAAGCTGTGACATCTCCAGAGATACCAATTTTATTCTAGAATATCTTGTTACATTTTAAGACAAACTTATGATATTTAAAAATGAGGTTATAATTCTCTGTGGCTGCTGTGTGCCCATATTCATCACCCTGGCCATACAGAAACAGTGGCCTGTCGCATGATGCCTATATTCTTCTTTCTGGAGAGGGCACTCATGGCCATCAGCAGGGATATTGACTGCTGATGTCTCTGCCAGTCCGTGCCTTGTCAAACCTTGCCAGCTTCATACATGAGCAGGATAAAAATGCCTAGCCTTGTATTTCAGTGGAAGCCAGGAAAGGCAAATATTAATCGATGGCTGCTTTCAGCATTCCTTAAGACTGCAAAGTCTTTGCCCTAACTCTTATTTTATTCTCTTATCTTTCAACAAAATCCTGCTTCCCCCTCCCTTGTAGTTCTGAGAGTCGCGCCAATAAGATCTTCACATGTCTGTTATTAACTCAAGACTGTGCTCAGGAAGTCAACAGGAAAAGGATTGGGGGAAGCCACTAGACATCAGATGTTCTACAAACTTTCTTTCTCTTTTCAAACACCCTCTTCTCTTCTGTGTTTGTCTAAGAGCAGGCACATTCAACCTCTGCAGATGGGCCATTTCAGTAGAACTTCTGTTAACACATTTCCAGATCTTTTACTGCCAAGTAAAGCACCTAATACTAAGTCTCTTTTCTGCCGTAGGAGTTACCATCCTAAACGATTGGAACAGCATGTGTTGAGAGCTGAGGAGTTAATGAAGAAGGCCATCTTATTGAGCACACACTAAACCATCTGCAAACTTCATGTCTCAGAATGCAAGTGACCGGGTGACTCACTCTCTAACACAAAGGAAATGTTTCCAAAGGCAGGCGCCAAGAATGATTTGTTTTGCACTTAGTAAATCCTTACAAAGCAGTCAATCTATGATTTCCTGGGTTGCCCTTCTATCATGCATATGTATTTGCCTAGGGGTTCTTCCATTTCCTGGGAAGATATTATATGCTATAACCGGTGTTGAGCGTTTACATGTTCTTGGGGAGATAGCTTAGTTCTTGGGAATTTCTCTGCAGGGTGGTTTCAGAGATTTATGAAAATAGTAAAAATACACACAAGAGAAGGGCGGAGGAAGGGGAGCAGTAAGAGGGTTGTCCCTCATTTACTTTATATTTGTCCCTATTACATCATCTGGTCACTCATTCATTTATCCTTTATGTATCTGGTTTTCATATTGACTCCCTAAAACTGCTATTCTACTCTCATTCTCTGTAGCAGTCTGTCCTGAACATCCTAATTCCAAAACTAACCTCATAGACCTAATACACCCAGACATTTAAGGACTCATTCCTAAAATCTCCTACACACAAGTTCTGTTCATAAGACATCGGCACTGAAACGAATATTGGTTCTTGATGGATCCCAGGCAAGCTATTTTGTTGTGCCACATGATTTAGACCAGATGTAAGTCAGGTGATATACCACATGACTCTACCAGGGTGCTCTGTACCTCAATGGGGGGATGCACAGTGCAACGGGGGATCTGCTGTCAAGTGTTTCTTGGGTGTTTCCTCACTACTGCATCGCCATGTTGATGTGCGTGAGAAAATTACAGTGGCCTGAAATTATGGAGTTTTGTCTTATTTCTACTGCCTCATTTGCCTCTTTTTTCCATATCATTCCAGAAAAGACTCTGAAAATGCCTGCAGAATTTTAGATTTAATGTGATCAATTATGACAGATGAATAACCTCGCTGTCTTAGTTCAGTTTTCTGTTGCTGCAATAAACACCAGGACCAAAAAGGAAACTGGGGAGGAAAGGGTTTATTTGACTTTCACTTCCATATTGCTGTTCATTATCTAAGGAAGCCAAGACAGGAACCCAAATAGGGCAGGGACCTGAAGGTGGGAGTCGATGCAGAGGCCATGGGGTGGGGTGCTCTTTACTGGCTCTTTTCCTGGCTTACTCAGCCTGTTTTCTTATAACCCAGACTCTATGATGCCTCATTCCACATCTTCAATATTAAGAAAATGCCTTAAAGCCCAGGTCTTATAGAGACATTTTCTCTTTTAATTTTCCTCCTTTCAGGTAACTCTAGTTTGTGTGCCAAAATTGAGATAAGACTATCCACACACCTGCTTTCAGATAAAATGCTGTTTGTTGAGATAATCCTTTGAAACAAGGCCACAAAATGCATGATAAATATGTATTCATCTGCAAATTTGTTAGTTTTAATCTGGCAGAATGTTTTACTACTTATAATTGCGTTTGGTCATGCTAATTTACTTTTGAGGCAATGTAGTAACTTTTATATGAATACTACATACCTGAATGTTGTTATATTTTTGTATGCCAGTTAAAAGTATTGCATGAGGTCTTGGTGAAGCTTGAACTTAAAAGAGTAATATTCAGTTTATTCCAAGGGTTGAAGAAGCAAGGACCAATAGATTGTCTTATATGTGACAAATGTCACAGTGGTTCAGATAAAATTAGCATCAGGGTGAATCTCTCCAAAGATCACAGAAATTTGATTATATATAATCACAGTTATTTTTACATCCAACTCTTAGGTGTGGTTTTCCCACTTCTTAAGAATAATATTTCTGTCATGCCTCAACTACCCAAACCCCATCTATCACGAAAGCTTTGTTATATGGTTTACATTGAGTAAAATATTAAAAACTGAGAAAAGATTACCTAATACAAACTAAAATTCTGTTAGTCCTCTCACAGGGAGGGGCACTTCCTAAGAAAGGCTGGGTCTAAAATCTGGCTACTGCTCTTAGATTGAAGAAAGAGTTGGGTTCTGTAAGCTTAGCATTTTAACAATTTCCTACATTAAGAGTTTTTCATTCATCTTAGCTTCTGTGTTACTATACTGAGTCTAGGCCACACACTAGCAGGGTCTTTATCACTCACCCCCACTGCAAGGCGGGGTATAGGGCAAGTGTATAAACCTATATAAACATTACCCCTCACTTTAACACACATTTTAAATACTATTTAAATTTTGTCATTGTAAAACACGTTTTTTTTATTCATTATCTGTGTATCACCTATATCTATATTTAGGGGACTTTTACAGAAGTGGCATAAGATTTATATTCAAGTATCATACATTGCTTAAGAAAATAATCTCTAGGGAGCCCTGGTTTACAAGCTTTCGAGTTCCCTGAGGCAGTTCATGCTACTTAAGCAATCCATTTGTATCCTGTGATGGGGATGACTTTTGACTTTGATGGCCTTACTATAAATAGGAAGAGATATTCTTATTAATCCTTTTCCCCATCAGGATCCTTCAGCCCTTACTGCGTTCAATAACAGTCCTCTGATTAACCCATCTCCCAGTTCTGTGGAGAGGGCCAAAAGAAGTTAGGACCGGTAAAGTCATGAGACAGATCCGAGCAAGCCTCATCACTCAGCTCAAAAACCTGATGCCAAGAGAGGAAAGAAGGTCTTCACACTGGACTCTTTATCCATCTGCCTCCTTCCAGAGGTACCAGGTTTAACAATACGGTGAGCTGTTTGAGCATGGATCTTGGTTTCTCTTCTAATCAACAGAAACATTGAAAAACAATGAGAATGCTTCACAATGGTTCTAAAAACCTGGTTAAGAGTGGAGTGCATGTGATATATTTATATTGAATTCCTTATATGTTTCTAGAAACTAATCATAGAGTAGGATGCTGTAAAGAAACACTGATTTGAAATGTACTTCAGCTTTAGTGAAACCTTTACAAAGCCAAGATAGCGTTAGAATTTTATATCATCCACGATAACTTGTTGGGTCTTTAAGGTACAGGTTGTTATCAATTTAATTATATAAAAAGGATTCTCACTCTTAACAAAACCTGAGTCATGTCTTTTATTATTTCCAAAGCATCTTTTGCTGCTGTGTCCTTGTTTTAAGTGTTTGGTCTGATGCATTGCCTTTTGAGCTCAGTCCACAAAATATTTATTCTGCTTAATAACACACTACCTGCTAACCTAAATATTTTAACTGAATGTAACCAAATGCCAGTTTTAGTAAAGATAGTATAAGTGACTAAGTAAGGGGTATAGGCTCAGATTGAGCATGCTCAGACATACTTAGATCTGACTCGCTTACCTACTGAGTGACTCAACAGAAATGGATTAACGTCTTGATCATTATCACATCCATCCCTCAAGTCATCAGTGAACTTGAATATGTCTACATAAATCTGGCAGAGTGGCTACACAAAAGAAATGGCATTTCCTTTTACTTGAAAAGGGAAAAGCATTTTTACCCCCTTTGTTACTAACATTTTCTTTTACATTCTATTCTTTTTGTTGTGTGTGTGTGTGTGTGTGTGTGTGTGTGTGTGTAATTACCATCACTTACTGAGTCAAAACACTTGTGGAATTTGGGGTCATCAGGCTTGGTGGCAAGTACTGTTATCCACTAATCACTCTCACTTTTTAACAATTGATTATTTATAATTTTCTTTTTAATTCATTTTTCTCACATGTGAACTCTACTCACACCAACCAAC
Organism: Microtus obscurus; assembly: GCA_963919715.1. Lineage (NCBI taxonomy): Eukaryota > Metazoa > Chordata > Mammalia > Rodentia > Cricetidae > Microtus > Microtus obscurus. The sequence goes on along the minus strand of CAWTZC010002107.1, from coordinate 400 downwards.
ACCCCATTTTGTAATAATTACAGAAAATAATATCACCCATGGAGTTACACAGTGAAAAAAATATACATTTATTTGAGGGCATATGATGATCTATAAAGCCTCGTATTGGATGAGGCTAACCCAACCCAAAAATAATTATATATGTACTCACTCATAGTGTTTTTAAACATAAAGCAAAAACCAGCCTACAAATCACAATCCCAAAACCTAACAGCAAAAAAACCTGAAAGAAACATACATGAATCTAATCTACATGGAAGTAAAAAGACAAGATCTCCTGATAAATTGGGAGCTTGGAGGTGAGGGGGTAGAGGCGGGGGGGGGGGGGGCAAGCAGAGAAAAATATATAGCTCAATAAAATTAATAAAAAATTGAAAAAGTAAATAAATAGATAAGAAAA
>CAWTZC010002106.1:0-21693 GCA_963919715.1 Microtus obscurus | reverse complement strand
TGTCTACTTCCCATATCCAGGCGGATGACTGTTGCGGGAGGGTCTTCCCCGCCCCTCCAACCAATAGCTGCTGAGATACCAGCCCATTGGGGCGTGGTTTCTCTCCCTTCAAAAGGCTTCTATTTCCCCTTCCGCTTGGCCCTCTTGACTTCCTGTTCGGCTGGCGTTAAGTCCCGCTTCATGATTGCGAAAAGGGCTGTTGTCTGGGATCGTGATCTGTAAGTTTTTCCTCTTTAAATAAATACTACCCTATTAATAGATATTCATAACTGGTGTGGCATTGTTAGTGGGCTTACGCCTTCACCTGGCGCCCGAACGTTTGGCTTTTAGGACCCCTAGGCTGCCAGCCACGAGTTCGGCTTGGTGCAAGCCTTCCTTCTCAGCCATGCGGAAGCTGCAACCACTCAGGGTGACTCTATCACGTGAAGGCATACACAGCTTCTGGGTTATTCTTCTCTACCCCTGGATTCTGGGTTTATGGTTCCGTGTACGCCGTTTTTTGTTTAGTTTGTACTTCAGTTGAGTCAGAGATACACTTGGCCTTCAGGCCCACAACATCCAGAGAGGCAGATCTCTGAGGCCGACCAGGTGGTGGTGGGCATACGCCTTTAATCCCAGCACATGGGAGGCAGAGGCAGGCGGGATCTTGGTGAGTTCAAGGCCAGCCAGGCGGTGGTGGTGCCTTTAATCCCAGCACTCGGGAAGCAGAGACAGGCGGATTTCGGATTTCGGGGTGAGTTCGAAGCCAGCTGGATAATAGGTAATATGGCAGTTTTTGTTTCCAACATGACTTTCACTGTTTGGGCTACCAATACAATGGGTCTAATCATGCAAAATTTATATGACTATGAGGATAACTTAATTTACTGGTTACTAGGTTTTAGTATTCTTTTGAATATTCTATCATTTAGGAAGATTATGGTACTCTCAAGAACTCATGCAGGTCAGGGGAGATTCAGGAGATTCAGGATTCAAAAGAGGTAATAATAAACAAAATAATAAAAAGACTTGAAATGCTTGAAAAAATGATTGGAACTGGTGAACAGAGTAATAAGGCACAAGGACAGGATACAAAGCCAACACCAGCTATTAGAACTGGCTTACCAGGGTTTAGCGGCATACCCTATCTTGATTCTGACAAAGCGTCAACTTCTAAAGGCTCAAAGGGGAGTCAGAGAAGCTAAGATGGATGCCAATAGCAATGAATGATCTGAAAGAAATTAAACAGGCTATTGTTACTTTTGGCTTGCAAAATGCATATGTACAGGAAATGATAAGGACTTGGCTTCTAATACAGAGAGCTACCCCCTATGATTTCCATCAGTTAGTGTCTGCAGTTTTAGATAAGGGACCTTCCTTGATGTTTGGAATTTATTTCAGAGAAGAATCCAAACATATGGAACAGCAAGGAAGAGCAAAAGGTGTCGAGGTTTCCCAAGATCAAATTCTTGGTGCAGGAGAATATGCTGATCCACAGGTCCAAGCTCTTTATGACGATGAAGTACGCGATCTATGTCACCAAGCAGCTTTAAATGCTTGGAATAGGATACACAGATCCAGCAAAAAGGGTTGAATCATATACCAGAATTAGGCAGGGACAGAGAGAGAACCCTTTATTGACTTTTTGCAAAGATTAATTAAGGCTCTGGACGTAGGGGTACCAGACCCGGAATCTAGACGATTTGAATCTCTGGGCGTTTGAGAATGCAAACATAGAATGCAAAAAGATAATTGGGCCTTTAAAATCTAGATCAGCCCTTGGATCAATGGATTCAGCATACGATGAATGTTGAGACGTTTAGCTATAATGATGAATCTTGGGTAGGAGAAGCAATTTCCACAGCAATGAGGACATCAAACTGCCAGGTGTTTTAATTGTGGTAAATTAGGACATCTCAAAAGGGACTGCAGGCACAGAATTTCTAGGAATAATATCTCCTCTGGGAATGACAAAAATAGGAGACCTAGGCCTTCAGGTATAATGTAGGAGATGTGGTAAAGGCCGTTCATTGGTCCAACGAATGCAGGTCAACAACAGACAAACAAGGCAACCCGATCCCATCGAAAACTCCTTGAGGGGCCTCTCGCAGGCCCCGAAGCCAACAGTGGCCCAGTCATTCCCAGTCACAGTGGAGAACGTGCCTCACCAATCTAAAAAGCTCAATTTCTGCTATAAAAAGTAGTACTAGTCTAAATGGTGAATTACGTGTGGAGGATGAGTCAAAAAAACCCAGTAGACCTAGAGTAAAACGTATATTTTGGCAGACTTCCTATTACCGACCAAAGACCAAAGCTAAAAGTCTGTATGGGAATGGCATTTTTATTGAAGGCTTATTAGACACAGGTGTGGATGTAAGTATCATTATCCCAGAATCTTTGGCATCCGAATTGGCCCTCTTCAAGAGGTAGATGTTCAGTTTCTGGGGGTGGAATCCCTATCTCGTGTAAAAACAAAGCACAAGATGGGTTGAATGCATAGGGCCTGAAGGGCAAATAAGGAAGACTAAGGCCATATATAGCCAATATTGCAATAAATTTATGGGGCCGTGACCTGTTACAGCAATGGAATACCCAGATTAACATTCCTGCGGTTCCAGGAACTCATAATTCTGGGAAAGATATGATGAGGTATTATGGAAAAAGGTCACCAGCCATTCAGGCTGTACAAGAACATATGAAAATACCAAACCTTTAAAGGTACCAACAGCCCTACCTTTAAAATGGCTAACTGAGAAGCCAATATGGACGATCAAACAGTGGCCTCTAGCTGAAGATAAATTACAGGCATTGGAACAGCTGGTGCAAGAACAATTAGATGCTCACCATATTGAAGAATCAACCAGCCCTTGGAATTCTCCTGTGTTTGTTGTAAAAAAGAAATCTGGTAAATGGAGAATGGTGACAGATCTAAGAGCTGTCAACAAGTAATTCAACCTATGGGCCCACTACAATCTGAGATTCCTTTGCCTTCTCTATTACCACAAAGGGATGGCCTCTTATAGTTATTGATTTGAAAGATTGTTTTTTCACTATACCGTTACAAAAAAGGATAGAGAAAAATTTGCCTTCACGGTGCCTACTTATAATAATTCTCAGCCTAATAGGAGATATCAATGGACTGTCCTCCCACAGGGTATGCTCAATAGTCCTACATTGTGCCAATATTTTGTAAGTAAGCCATTGGAAATAATTCGTAAACAATTTCCCAAGTCCATAACTTATTATTACATGGATGACATCTTATTATCTGATTCAAATAAAGATACTTTAGAAAGGATGTTTGAAGAAGTAAAGAAAGTCTTGCCTAGGTGGGGGATTACAAATTGCCCCTGAAAAAGATTCAAAGAGGAAATTCTATTAATTACCTAGGTTACAGAATAGGTTTAGAGAAAATTAAAAGAAAAGGCACAAATTAGGAGAGACCGGTTAAAGACTCTTAATGACTTCCAAAGATTGTTGGGAGACATTTCCAGTCTCGACCAGCTGTTGGGATAACACCTGATCTAATAGTTCATTTAAACAAAACCTTAGATGGTGATAAGGATTTGAATAGTCCAAGAAAACTGACAGCTGAAGCAGAAAAGGAACTGACAATGATTGAGGAAAAATTACAGGAAGCTTACATGTGGATAGGGTGAACCCAAATCTTAGCTGCATCCTAATCATATTGCCTTCCAGAATCTCTCCTACAGAGGATTCTAATGCAGAGGGAAGATATTATTCTAGAGTGGATATTTATACCTAATAAACCGAGTAAAAAATTAAAAAACTTATGTGGAAAAAGTCTCTGAATTAATTATAAAAGGTAAAGCTGAGGCTTCATCAACTAGCAGGTATAGACCCAGCAGAAATTATAGTGCCTTTTACTACTGAAGAAATAAAAAGTTATGGGAAGACAATGAACCGTGGCAAAAGAGCTTGTGCTAATTTTTTGGGAGAAATTAATAGCAACTATCCCAAAAAGTGGTAGACTTAACCTCATAAAGAGAACTTCTTGGATTCTTCCTAGGATTGTACGTTGATGCTCAATAACTGGAGCCCGTACGTTCTATACTGATGCAAATAAATCAGGGAAAGCAGGTTACAAGTCAGATGAATTGAGTAAGGTGGAACAAAGCCCTTATAATTCTGTCCAGAAGGCAGAATTATATGCCATTCTTATGGTGCTAAGGGATTTTAAAGAACCTCTTAATATAGTTACAGATTCACAATATGCAGGAAAAAGAGTTATCTTGCATATTGAAACCGCTAATTTATACCAGATGACACAGAGTTGACTTCATTGTTTATCCAGGTACAAGACATAATCAGGAACAGGCTTTGTCCGATGTACACAACACACATCCGGTCCCATACAGGTCTGCCTGGTCCTCTAGCACAAGGCAACGCTGAGATTGATCAATTATTGATTGGAAGCGTGTTGCAGGCCTCGGAATTTCATAAAAAGCATCATGTCAATAGTAAAGGCCTAAAGAAAAGAATTTTCCATTACTTGGCAACAAGCTAAGGACATTATAAAGAGATGTCCTACTTGTTCTTTCTATAATCAAACACCGTCTGCCTGCAGGGAGTAACCCAAAGGGTACTAAGAGAAATGAAATCTGGCAGATGGATGTGTTCCACTTTATGGAGTTTGGTAAATTAAAATATGTACACCACACCATAGGCACGTATTCAGGGTTTTCAATGGGCTACTGCCCTGAGCTCAGAAAAGGCAGATTCAGTAATCACAGCTTTATTGGAAGTTATGGCCATCATGGGTATACCTGTACAAATAAAGACAGATAATGGTCCAGCATATGTATCTAAGAAAATGAACGCTTTTTTGATTATTATAATATAAAACACATTACAGGTATACCAAATAATCCTACAGGTCAGGCAGTTATAGAAAGATCAAATCGTACTATAAAGGATATGCTGAACAAACAGAAAGGGACCGAAAATACCCCCAGAAATAGATTACATAATGCTTTATTAACCTTGAATTTTCTTAACGCTAATGAGAAAGGAACGACAGCAGCAGAAAGACATTGGATAATGGAAAAGTCCTGCTGAACTAAATCAACCGATTTATTTCAAAGATGTTGACCTCTCAATGGAAGCCAGGAGATGTGCTACGTTGGGGAAGGGGTTTTGCTCTGTTTCCACAGGAGAAGAAAAATTGTGGATACCATACCAAAATTAATAAAGTTCGATTTGAAGAGGAGAAACCTCTTGGAAAAGGAGAAATGACAACTCATCCACAATGATATTCATACAGGTGGTAAGAAAAAAAACATATAGAATGGGGGGCAGGGTTCTGTTCTTATCTCCACAGGAAAACACTCACCTTTGAAAAATTCAAGGGACCCTGGATATTTGGATACTGACAGATGGAAAAATACCTGCCCAATAGGAAATATCAAGAAAACTGAATGGGTTGTGTAAGTAAAACATATTAAACCATATTTCTAAATTTATAGAGCTGGTTTTGAAGTTGGACTCCTGGCTCAGTCCCTCTCCAAATCCAAGCCTGTTAGTAAGAGAAAAACCCAGAGTTTCTGGAGTTTCTGTCTCATGTCCGAGAGCCATGATATGGGACAGAAAGAAATATGAGTTTAGAAAACATCTTTGCTTTTCTTCATACCTATCATACCTCCATTGAATATATCTATCATGCCTTTCACTGAATATATATGTCTATATAATTAATGTTTAAGTATTTTTACAATAAACAATGAGTCTTTTCTGAAGTGACATTTGAAGTTTCCAGGAAGAAGATGGGGCCCCACAACAACAACTCTACCTGGTTGATAGACGTCATGATACTGATAGCGCTACTACAAGACCTGTTTTGGGTACCAGCTGCACAAGAAGATCCCAACTTGTTTAGCTGAAATGGTGCACATCTTGTACAACATTCTGGCCAGACCTCCACAAAATACTCAGAGACTATTTGCAATTTTAAAAGACATTGATCTTGAAATTTAACCATCATTTTGCTTTCACAGGATCCCCCAGAAAGAACGTCAAGCCCCCTATGACAGCTGGAAGTAATTCTAGAGGACGACGTCCCCTCTCCCAGTAAAGTTTGCCCCTGGGTTTTAGGGACATCATTTAGGGGTTGGGAAGTTAGGGGAGGAATTTATAAGCTCAGGGATGAAATTAAAAAAAAAAAAGAGGGATGATGGGATAATAGATTTGTAATTGTGAGTTACAATTTTTAGACAAATATTGGTATTGATTCTTGTATATTGATACAAAGTTAAATTATATTGACTATTGTATGCATGCATGTTTCTACCTCTGTTTAAATATTTTTTATGTATTGACATATATTGTATCGATATATATGTAACTTGTATATATTTACCATATTGCAGTGTACATTTCTACCTTTGATTAAGATACTTATATATTGTTTGTGTATTGATATATATTTACCATATTGCAATGTATATTTGTACATTGTTTATATTTGGAGGCCATTATCCTCATTTGTTACAGCAGATGTTTATTGTCTTAGTCTTTAAGTTAGATAGATATTGAGAATTATATAGATTAATAGTCATCTAAGTTTGCCATTTTATAATTAGACTAATCAGGTTATTTAGATATATAAGAGATTATACTCAGTATAGATAGATGATCTTCAACCTCTTCAAAGAGCTGTAGAAAATGGCCTTTAATCTAACTCAGAGTTTGGTGGTAGTGAGACACAATTGCTCCTGGCAACACCGCGTCTATTCCGGAGAGAATGTTGAGCACCAAAGACACTCCACCTGGAGCCCCTTTCTTTTTGGCAGAACTGGCCTTGGAGCAAAGAAATGCACATACCTCAACCACTGACAGAGATACAGAGAGCGTGCATCAATGGATAAAACAGGACTGCTCATATCCTGCCAAGACAGGGGTAAGATAGTTTTGAAAAGTTGCTTGCCTTTGAAAATGGTATGTCAGTTATGTTAGGCCTTAGCCAAAGTTGGTTGCTTCAAGCGCTGCCAAACGTCGCTTTGGGTGATTGCCCAGGTAGCCTAGTTGTCCCTGTGATTTGTTGCATGTTTAGGGAAGTTGTTTTTACTGAACTTCCTAAATACCCAGGTAACATTATTTCCCTTCTCAGATCTTTTGATGGGGTTGGAAGACTATATAACTATAGTTACTTTTCTCTCATGACTTGTCAAGTTATTTATTATACAAGTCCTAAGCTAGTTAGAATAGGGATATTTATACTTATTGTATATAATTTCGTAGTAGGTTTAGAACTCTCTTATTTAAACAAAAGGGGGGAGGTGTTGCGGGAGGTCTTCCCGCCCCTCCAACTCAATAGCTGCTGAGATACCAGCCCATTGGGGCGTGGTTTCTCTCCTTCAAAAGGCTTCTATTTCCTTCCGCTGGCCCTCTTGACTTCCTGTTCGGCTGGCGATTAGTCTCGCTTCATGATTGCGAAAAGGGCTGTTGTCTGGGATCGTGATCTGTAAGTTTTTCCTCTTTAAATAAATACTACCCTATTAATAATAATTCATAACTGGTGTGGCATTGTTCGTGGCTTACGCCTTCAGATGACTATATGTTTTCTTTGGGTTCACCTTCTTATTTAGCTGCTCTAGGATCACAAATTATATGCTCAATGTCCTTTATTTATGGCTAGAAACCAATTATGAGTGAGTACATCCCATGTTCATCTTTTTGGGTCTGGGATACCTCACTCAGGATAGTGTTTTCTATTTCCATCCATTTGCATGCAAAATTCGCGAAGTCATTGTTTTTTACCACTGAGTAGTACTCTAATATGTATATATTCCAAACTTTCTTCATCCATTCTTCCATTGAAGGGCATCTAGGTTGTTTCCAGGTTCTGGCTATTACAAATAATGCTGCTATGAACATAGTTGAACAAATGCTTTTGTCATATGATAGGACATCTCTTTTGTATATTCCCAAGAGTGGTATTACTGGATCTTGGGGTAGGTTGATCCCAAATTTCCTGAGAAATCGCCACATTGATTTCCAAAGTGGTTGCACAAGTTTGCTTTCCCACCAGCAATGGATGAGTGTACCCCTTTCTCCACAACCTCTCCAGCAAAGGCTATCATTGGTGTTTTTGATTTTAGCCATCCTGACAGGTGTAAGATGGTATCTCAAAGTTGTTTTAATTTGCATTTCCCTGATCACCAAGGAGGATGAGCATGACCTTAAGTGTCTTTTGGCCATTTGAATTTTTTCTGTTCAGAATTCTCTGTTCAGTTCAGTGCCCCATTTTTTAATTGGGTTAATTAGCATTTTAAAGTCTAGTTTCTTGAGTTCTTTATATATTTTGGAGATCAGACCTTTGTCTGTTGCAGGGTTGGTGAAGATCTTCTCCCAGTCAGTGGGTTGCCTTTTTGTCTTGGTGACAGTGTCCTTTGCTTTACAGAAGCTTCTCAGTTTCAGGAGGTCCCATTTATTCAATGTTGTCCTTAATGACTGTGCTGCTGGGGATATGTGTAGGAAGTGGTCTCCTGTGCCCATATGTTGTAGAGTATAGACTGTTCATTTTAAAGAATCAGAGCTGCATGAGGGGATTCTAAGTCTGATTCCAGCAGACAGTAGGAGGAATCTAAGTTAGTCAGATATTGTTTAAAAATAGCAAATTTCTGTTGGGAAATCAATTAATTTGAGAGTGAATCTCACGATATAGTTCTTGTGGACCCAGAACTTGCTATGTCAGTCATGTGGGTCATGCTTGCATTTCCAGAATTAGCAGGCAGAGAACCACCTCTGGTTCCCAGACCAGCTTGACCTATATAATGAATTACAGGCCAGCCTGAATCACAGAATGTGGTCCTGTCTCCAAAACAGAAGAAAGCCAAACCAAATCAACCAAATAAAAAGTATTTGCACAAAGGGAGAAGGGGAAATACTTGACTGGGTTTTACCTAAAAGTGCCCTTCCCTCTCTTTTGAGGAAATCCATTGTTGACTTCAAGCTCCTCAGCGACTGTACAAAGAGAATCACTTCCTCAGCGCCTTCAGAAAGCTCTGGCTCTCCCACTCGGAAAGACTCTAAGTTGGAGTTGGGCACAGTGGTGCAGGCTTTTATTCCCAGCGCTCTGGAGGCAGAAGCCAGTAGATCTTCGAGTTCAAGGTCAGCCTGGTCTACCTAGTGATTTAGGACAGCCAGAGCTACTTGTGAGATCCTGCCTCAAGAAAACAAAAAGAATAGGGTAGTGTTTACATTGGAAACAATAAATTCTTACTGTCTCCCAAAATGCCCAATTAATAAATTCGTAGTAGGGACCGTGTAATGTGTAAATCAAGGGAGGGTACGGTCTTGTTTTCTTTGCATGAGTATGCATCTATTTCTGGGCGCCACATCTTAACACAAACAAGTTCTTGTTCAGGGTAACTCGGTGGCTCATTGACACGTCAAAAAGAAATAATCAAAGAATCAGTAGGCTTAGCTTGTAGAGAATTGAGAGGACTGGGGATGGGATGTGGAAGCTGTCTCCAAAGAACCGGGTAGTAGCGTGGCCCGCCTTTAACCCAGCACTCTGGATTGTGGCAGAGGCTAGAGAATCTTTGTGAATTCGATGCCAACCTTGTCTACACAGAATGCAAGAACAGCCACGGATACATAGAGATCCTGTCTCAAAACAAAACAAAACAAAATAAAACAAAAGAAACAAAAACAAAAAACGGGGTAGAATTTACAATGGAAGTAATGAATTCGTACTGTCCTCCAAAAACACCCAGCTATTAAGAAGAAATTACAAGACAAAATATTTCAGCTCAGAAAATCCTCTCACTCAGAATTATACCGAAATAAATGAGGTTATCTGGGGTAGGTAATGCTGTTTGGCACCGGCAGTTTGCTTGAGGGAGTTTCTCAACCCCACGGGGTGGTGGGAAGCATGACCCGATTCTCACTATTCTTTGTCCTTCTCTTTTATCATTTATCACTTATTTTGTAGTCATTCGTGAATAAACCAATTGTATGTTCCCCATCGAGAAACAACTGGGATGCAGTTTCCCTCGGCGGCCACCCCTGGGGAGTAAGAATGATTAAATTATATTAAGGGTTTTTTGAGGATCTAAAGGCCACCTCTGATTATTCTCTTAGCTTTCTTCTGTTTTAATCGCCGGGGACATCGCTGTACATATCGCAAGATCCCGACCGTTCTCCCTATCTTTCAAAACCTCTTTATGCAGGGCATGGTGTCTTAAATCCCAGCACTCGGGAGGCAGACGAAGTGGATCTCTGTGAGTTCGAGGCTAGCTTGGCTTACATAGTGAGTTCCAGAACAGCCAGGGCTACACACAGACTTCCCTGTCTCAAAAAGTAAAATAAATACATAACTATCTCTAGCGGTCATCGTCCACGACTGGAGACTCTCTTCCTGGATTAGCATGTACTCGATGGTAGGTTCTTCAGCCTTTCTAGCCCTCTAGTCCTCCACGGGCTCCTCTATGGTTTCGACTGCCTCCCCGGAAGCTCTCGCAAACGCGACTTTGAGAGGCCGGAAGTCGCGCCGCCGTTGCTCGCAGTTTCAAAAATGCTGCGGAGGCCTTAGGAGCTACTCCTGCCGCCCCTCCCCCAGCTCGGAGGGGAAGCGACTCGTGGCGCGACCGTAAGGTGTGTCGGAGGGGTCTGGCCAGCGGGGTATGCGGGGGAGCGGACGGGGAGGCCCGGAGGCCACGTAGTTGGCGAGCAGGCTGGAGGAACCGGGGCGGAGGGCGGCGTGGGCCGCGGGGCCGCGGGAGAGGCTGTGGGGGAAGGGTGGCGCTACGGCCCCGCGGATGAGAAAAGTGGAGTGCGGTGAAACGGTTTTTTTGCAGTTATGGACTGACAGTGAAGTGATGGCGCTGATGTTTTTAACTGCACCTCAGATTTGAAGAGTGTTGAGAACTTAAAGGGGTCGGAGGAAGGGAGACCGGGAGAGTGACATTGGCGTGATTTAAAAGTTGAATAATTTTTTAAGGGCCGCAGACTGTCGGCTCTGGTGTTTGAAAGGTGTTTGTTTGCGGTCCACATACGGACCGCGGGTATTTATTATTATCCTCCACGAATATTAATTTTATTTTTATTTTTTGTCTTTATTTTTTTTTAATTTTTTTTGAGACAGGCTCTCAATGTGTAACCAGCCCTGACTAGCCTGAACTTGCTGTGTAGACCAGGCTTGCCTCGAACTCACCTGGCCCTGCCTCCCAGCCTGCTCCTCCACCTCTCCTGGCCCGCGAATATTGTTATGCCCAAATCCGCGGGGTCCCCACAAAAGCCAACAAAAGAGACCGAGTCCCATATGTAAAAACAAAGGACTTTTATTTTAATCAAGTTTGCCAACTAGGTCTCTCCGCATGACCAACGTGTTGGAATATCCGCTCTCCGAGCTCAATTAGAATTGGATTTTTATAGTAGTAAAGGTGGGGATGAGGGGTCTCAGAGGTTCAGGACCCCTGATTGGCTGACATTTGTCTAGGGGCATCCTGGTGAGGTGCCCTGACAGGTGATCCTATCTACAGCCTTGGAATGTCAGGCTTTTCCTTTGAATGGTCTGCCCTTGGGTGGGGATCGGGTTATCTCAGCCTATGGTTCTTTTCTGCCACCAGGTATTGCTTCAGGGGAACCCACTGAGACCCAGGTCTCCTGTTTAAATTCTTCGATGACCAGAGTCACAGGCGATAATAGTTGGAAGTAAAGAGCTTTCTTTAGGTGACCAATTATCATGGCTGGCCCTCACAATCTGAACTTTAATTAGCACGCCTCCCAGTGATTTTTGTACCTCCCCACATGTTGAGACCGCTATTAAGCAACCCCTGAACAAAACAACACCTATCTTAATCCTGTTCAAGAAAGGCCTGTGTGGGTTAGGAAGCCCCACTAGGCATGGGATGTGTCTGTCAAAAGATACTTAACCTTTAATAATAGCAGGTGTAAGTGTGAGAACCTGACTTTGCAAACTCCATTTTCAAGAAGGGGCTTCATCTTAAGCCATATAATGATTGGGGGGAGGGAGCAGATCTCAGCTCCAGAAATGTGTAGCGATAGCAAAATTTGAACAGATAACCTAAAAATAGACAATTAAGGAGCTAAGGAGCAGGGCTATAAAATTTAATGAGGTCCAGAGGTTCCTGGGAGGCCTCCTGTCCTTGAAGATTCCTTGTCAGTTATTAATGGCTCTTTGTTAGGTTTTTGTGCCTCCAAACTGACCAATGCTTTCAGAAACTATCTTACCCTATGCCCTCCTTACCCAATCCCAAGACATCAGGACAAGAACTCCCCTGATTTCAGCGTTTCCCCTTTAAAAGTTCTACCCTCTCAGTGCTCCCTGCCTGCACTTTCTGCACCCACCATGCTGGGGTACTGGAAAGGGGTTGGTCCAAACTTGAGTTTGAATATTAAAAACCTTCATGTAATTTGCATCAGAAATCGGCTCCTTGAATTCTTTTGGGGGATCAGAAACTTGAGCATAACATAAGTTGCTGAATATCAATTCAGGTTTAGTTTTCCCCTTCATTCCTGCTAGGAAAAAAACTATTTTAGCTTTAAAGGATTGTTTACAATACTCTCACTGTATTGGTCAAGACCAATGACAAACTCCTGTTTGAAAAAAAAAAAATGTGGCCGGGCGGTGGTGGCGCAAGCCTTTAATCCCAGCACTCAGGAGGCAGAGGCAGGCAGATCTCTGTGAGTTCGAGACCAGCCTGGTCTACAGAGCTAGTTCCAGGACAGGCTCCAAAACCACAGAGAAACCCTGTCTCGAAAAACCGAAAAAAAAAAAAATGTGAATGTGTAAAGTTGACAGGCCAGCACCCATAACCCCTCAAGCTTCCTAATGTTCTCATCACTGGGTCCTACAGATTTCCTGACTTGCTCTACACATTAGTTTTAAACCATAGAAGGATCATTTTGCAGTATGCACCTCAAATTTTTTAAATAACATCTGCTTTCTATAAGGTAGACTAATTTCTTTTAAAAGTGTTTTGTGTTATCGTCCTTTAAAAAGGTAACGTAAGTTGTTCCTTTAGCTCAGTCCTCGCTGCTTTTAGGTTATTTCCTGGCTTGACAAATAGTAGTGCATTTTTTTGTTGCACCCTCAAGTGTTTAGCAAAGGTGGAATGAAGTACTCTAATATCTGATTTATTTATGTATTTTTTGAGGCAGGGTCTCACTGGGTAGACCAGGCTAGCCTCTGCCTTCCAAGTGCTGGGATTAAAGGAGTGTGCCACTGTATTTGGCCATCTTTTCTTTTTAAAATGAGTATTCATTCTCGTTTGATCCATTCAGTTGAACAAGGGGCAGGAGAGATGGCTGGCTCAGTGGTTAAGAGCTTTTGGTGCTCTCGAAGAGGACCCAGGCATCTAACAATTGTCTGCAACTACAGCTCCAGGGAGATATGATGCTCTGGCCTTTGTGGACATCTGCACTCATGTACATAACCCCTTCCCCCTCCCCAAGGATATGTTATTAAAAGAGAGCTGAAAGGAATGGGGGTTGGAGAGATGGCTCAGAGGTTAAGAGCACTGACTGGCTGTTTTTCCAGAGGTCCTGAGTTCAATTCCCAGCAACCACATGGGGGCTCATAGCCATCTATAATGAGATCTGGTGCCCTCTTCTGGCTTGGAGGCAGAATGTTGTATACATAATAAACCTTTAAAAAAAAGGAGCTGAACAAATACATGTTCCATCAATAACTTATTGTTTAAAAAATTGGTAATTACCAGTCTTTAATATATTTTTATTTTTTTTTAGAAGTTTTAAATTTTAGTGTTAAAATTACGGTTGTCTTTGCTGGCTGTGTGCTGCATACTTTTAATTCTGGCAGAGGTAGACAGATCTCTTAAAACAAGGCTAGCTTGATCAGCAAAGTGAATTCCAGCCAAGTCAAGACTACATAGTGAGATTGTCTTTAAAAAAAAATTACCATTGTTTTCAAAGGCAGGCATTTCAGAATGAGATACAGGAGTTCCTTAGACTAAATGTAGGTTAGAAACCACTTAACGTTGAGAAAACCAGGCTTTCTACTCTGGTTTCAAGCTAGTAGGGGCATATTTTTTTTTCATGGGGTTGTCAGGAGTCAGCATTGGTGAGGACTAAACTAAGGGCCTTGTGAGTGTTACGTATACGTTCTCACAACTTCTTAATTCTGGTATCATCACTTTCCCCATCTTGGAGTCAGCAAAATCTTCTCCAGGGAAGCAACTTTTGACCTAATTGAGTTTGATTCCTTTAGAAACTCCCCTAAGTGATACCCAAAATGTATTTTTAAAACCTTTTTGTTTTTGAGAAGGTGATACCCAAAATGTATTTTTAAAACCTTTTTGTTTTTGAGAAGGTGATACCCAAAATGTATTTTTAAAACCTTTTTGTTTTTGAGAAGGTCTTACTGTGTACCTCAGGCTGGCCTTGAACTCCCAATGCTGAGATTACCGATGTGCCCTACCAAGATTACACCAGGCTCACTTTCCTGTGCGGTTTCTTGTCCAGGCATGTTGGAACACCAGTCTTGGTGATTTTCCAGATGTGTCTCTAGCTCTTATTTTAAGTGCTGTGCTTAAGAGTTACTGGTACCACCTGACAGCCAGTGGGGGAAGCAGTGATTGGAAATTTGACTTTGAGCTAGAACAACTCATTAGCATCAGCATTGAAAGTGGAACACGTCCAAACCTGTCTCTGTTTCAGGATTCACCTGAGTGAGGCTTGGATGGTTTTGTCTCCAGCGTTTGTGCTGGATCTGAACTAGAGATTGAGAATCTCAGTGTGAGTATTTTGCATTTGTGCAGAGATATATGTGTATTTGTCAGATTTTTTTTTTTTAAACCATTGTTGGCAGTTTTATCTTCTTTTTCATTCTGTTTGGAAAAAGGATTTCTATATATAGGCCCTGGCTTTCCTTAGATTTGCTGTATAGACCAGGCTGATCTTGAACTCACAAAGATCACCTCCTGAGTGCTGGTATTAAAGGTGTGTGCCACCATGCCCAAATTGTTTCTTCTACTTTACATTTATATATAATTTTTTTCCTTTTAGTTTGCTGACTGCAGAGTCTTCACTGCCAAAATGACATCACATTCCACATCTGCCCAGTGCTCAACATCTGACAGTGCTTGCAGAATATCTTCAGAAAGAATCAGTCAGGTAATGAGTATTGGGTATCTTATTTTTTTGTAAAATTTTAAGAAATTGGATTGGGGCATATAGCTGAATTCACTGATTATAATTTGATGAAAGTAAAAGTAAAATCTTTTGTTGTTGTTGTTTTTGAAGACAGGGTTTCTCTGTGTAACAGCCCTGCTGTTCTGGAACTCACTGTAGATAGACCAGGCTGATCTGAACTCACAGAGATCTGCTTGCCTTTGCCTTACACTGCCCAGCAATGTTATAAAATCTTATATTACCTTTTTGAAAGTTACAGACAGCTTGAAATGACTAAGGTTTTCATTTCTTTTTAAAGAAGACTTTATTGTGTATACAATATTCTGTCTGTGTGTGTCTGCAGGCCAGAAGAGGGCACCAAACCTCATTACAGATGGTTGTGAGCCACCATGTGGTTGCTGGGAATTGAACTCATGACCTTTGGAAGAGCAGGCAGTGCTCTTAACCACTGAGCCATCTTTCTAGCCCAGGTTTTCATTTCTTATGTCCCCTGCTTGTTTAATTTTTTTTTTTTTTTTTTTTGGTTTTTCGACACAGGGTTTCTCTGTGGTTTTGGAGTCTGTCCTGGAACTAGCTCTTGTAGACCAGGATGGTCTCGAACTCACAGAGATCCATGCTTGTTTAATTTTTATATTTTGTTAAACTAGGCATGCATTTTAGGTTAGAAGTGGGTAACAGGGAATTTGGGACCAGGTTATCTAAGTTCTTTTTTGTCTCAACTGGTTGTAATTAGTTGATTTTCTTTCTTTTCATTTGTGCAGTTTACTTTTGAGGTCTGAGAAAGAAAGACACAGGTTGTATTCCTGTACTGGTCAGCCCTAGCTGACCTGGAATGTCCTTTGTAAACCAGGCTGCTTTGAACTTGATTGATCCTCCTGGCTTTTTCCCAGGAGCTGGGATTCCAGACATGTGCCACCAGGTCAGGCTAGTTGGTTTCATTTAAAAGTCTGCCTTAAACTATGAATAGCAAATGTATTCTTATAAAATCTATGGTTTATCTTTAGGCATTTGTGGATACAGACTCTTGACCATCTTCTCAGATTTGGTGTATCCTATTGCAGACAGATTTTTTTTTAAAGATTTATTTGTATTGTATGTGTATGAGTGTTCGCCTGCATATGTGTCTGTGAACCACATGCATGTGTCCCCCTTTGAAGCCAGAAGAGGGCTTCTCTGGGACTGGAGTTACAGATGATTGTGAGCCATTGTGTAGGTGGTGCTGCGAACCAGATCCAGGTCCTTTAGAAGAGCAACAAGTGCTCTTTCTTTTGAATTATACTTATTTTTATTTTATGTGCATTGATATTTTGCTTGTATGAATGCCTGTTTGAGGGCTTCACATCCCCCCTAGAGGTAGAGCTACAGACAGTTGTAAACTGCCATATGGGTGCTGGGAATTGAACCTGGGTCCTATGGAAGAACAGACAATGATCTAAACTGCTGAGCTATCTCTCCAGCCCCAGACCTTTTACTTTAATACTTAGTTAAAAAATGAGTTTAGTGATCCCGGGCTGGGGGTGGGGTTCGCCGCACATCTCCTGTCGCCGTCGCGGCTTCCGGTGCTAGGTGGAGGGAAGGAAGGAGGGAGCCGGGGAGCGGGCCAGCGGACCAGCAACGTAAGTGGTAGGCTCGGGAAGAGGGAGGCAGCCCGAGAGCCAGGCGGAACCTGCTGGGGCGGAGGTGGCGGTGGCAGCCGCGGCACCGGGAGCAGGAACAGGATCAAGCTCTCCATACCGAGAACCAGGCTAAAACCAGACCACCACTGTCCCTCCCTGGGTCTCACTGACCTCAGAAAGCAGCTCCTGTAACCATGGGTAATATCTTTGGGAACCTCCTGAAGAGCCTGATTGGGAAGAAGGAGATGCGCATCCTGATGGTGGGCCTGGACGCTGCCGGGAAGACCACCATCCTGTACAAGCTGAAGCTGGGGGAGATTGTCACCACCATCCCCACCATCGGGTTTAATGTGGAAACAGTGGAATATAAGAATATCAGTTTCACAGTATGGGACGTAGGTGGCCAGGACAAGATTCGGCCTCTCTGGAGACACTACTTCCAGAACACCCAAGGCTTGATATTTGTGGTTGACAGCAATGATCGGGAACGAGTAAACGAGGCCCGAGAGGAGCTGATGAGGATGCTGGCAGAGGATGAGCTCCGGGATGCTGTGCTCCTTGTGTTTGCAAACAAACAGGATTTGCCGAATGCTATGAATGCTGCTGAAATCACAGACAAGCTGGGGCTGCATTCTCTGCGTCACCGCAATTGGTACATCCAGGCTACCTGTGCTACCAGCGGGGATGGGCTCTATGAAGGATTGGACTGGCTGGCCAATCAGCTCAAAAACAAGAAGTGAGAGCCAGGCAGCCCTATCTGACTACCCCACCCCACTCCTGACACTACCCGTTGTCTCCCTACCTCCTATCTCCCCCTTCCTTCCTCTTGAAAGTGTGGCCAAGGTCCTGGGTATCATGTCTACATGCCCAGCAAGAGCCTTGCCTCCTGTGCCTCCCTTCCTCCTTCCCTGTCCACTGACATGGTCGGTCCCCAACTGCTGTCCTGATGATGAATCATTCCAATTTACTGGATTTAAAAAAAAAAAAATGAGTTTAGTTAGCCGGATGGTGGTGGCGCACGCCTTTAATCCCAGCACTTGGGAGGCAGAGACAGGTGGATCTCTGTGAGTTTGGGGCCAGCCTGGTCTACAAGAACGAGTTCCAGGACAGCCAGGACTGTTACACAGAGAAATCCTGTCTTGAAAAACTCTAGCTCATCTGTCTTGTTGATAGAGAGAGAGAGGGCAAGGGAGACAAACTCCTGGGCCTGCACCTGTCGGCTTCCTGCATAACAATGAGGAAGTGTTGAAGCCAACTCAAAAGTAGGCTTTCCATTTCTATAATAGAATATTGTGTTATAAACTTACTGATGCTGCCAAGATCTCAAGACTGTTCCCCTAGAAGATGACAGCTAATTTTTCTGGTACTTATTTTATCCAAACGAATTTGGATAAAATTTGTTTGATTTAGAGAAAACCCTATCCCTGAGACTCATCAGCCTGTTTTGTCTTTCATCTCAGAGATAAGGTTAATTTTTTTGTTTTTCTACACAGGGTTTCTCTGTGTAGCCCTGGCTGTCCTGGAACTTTCTCTGTAGACCAGGCTGGCCTCAAACTCAGAGATTCACCTGCCTGTGCCTCCTGAGTACTGGAATTAAAGGGGATTAAAGGCATGCACCACCACCTGATATAGGGTTAATTTAAACTGATCCCATTCCTTAAATTTTATTTTATTTTTTGTCTTTTTGCCTGTCCTTCCTATTCTACGGATTGAGTTTAGTCCTCATGCATGCTAGCCAAGTGCTCTACCACTGAGCTATGTATCCCCAGCTGCCTTGGGCTTTTTGTTTTTTAAAGAATAAAACTTTTTCTATATAGAAAAATCTTTATTACTCAGAAATATAGGTAGTTGGCTGTAGAACTTTCTTACTTGGAGGCAGCTTAATTACTCTTGTCTTGAGGCTTATGCCCAGGGTGTGTTTGGAGTAGTAGAATTCATGTATTTCCATCCCACAGTCCCTAGCTGCCTGCCTCAGTTCTTTTCTGTCACCTGCTGCTAGCTAGCTCATGTTGAAACTGCAGCTTTTCCTTATTCAGCGCTCTGTCTTCTGTCCAATACAGCTAGATTGGAATGGAATTTCATGGATTCTTTTCCACCTGAAGAGTACTGGGTCTTTTCATTCTACCATTATCTTTATAGCTAAAGCATTAAGGAAGATGGGAAGTAGTATTAGCCTTAAAATGTTTTTATTGATGGTTCTGATGGTATAATCCTATAATCCCAACTACCTGGATGGCTAAAGCTGGAGGATCAAAAGTTCAAAGCTTGCTTGGCCTGCAGAGTGAATTTAAGGCAGGTTGGACAACTGAGATTCTTGTGTGAATAAAATATTCATATATGGTTATATATACTATATATATGGATTAACTACTCTAAGTTATTTGGCATCCCTCCCGTGTATATGTGTTCATGTGTATGTGGAGATCAAAAGGTAAAAATAACTTGTCTTCCTCAGTTCTACTCTACTTTATTATTTAAAACAGGGTCTGTTATTTAATCTATAGCTCTCTGATTTAGCTGGACTTGCTAGTGAGTTCCAGAAGGGTCTGTTTGTCACAGTCTACCACATATGACTTTCTTGGGTGCTGGAAATCTGAATGAACTCAGGTCTTTATGCCTGTGTAGTGAGCACTTTACTGACTGATCCATTTCCCATCTTCCAGCTGTTCCACTTTCTTTAATACTCTACGTAGGTTTGTCCAAAGTATGAGAAATTATATGCACAATGATTTTTCAAGTAGCATTTTTTTTTTTTTTTTGAAGCAGGGTATTGGGGCCTAGGATGACTTTACTGGTTCTATAGCCAAGGATGAACTTGAACTTGGCTCTCTCTCTCTCTCTCTCTCTCTCTCTCTCTTTTTTTTTTTTTTTTTTTTTTTTTTTGAGGCAGGGTTTCTCTGTAGCTTTGGCGCCTGTCCTGAAACTAGCTCTTATAGACCAGCCTGGCCTTGAACTTACAAAGATCCGCCCGCCTCTGCCTCCCAAGTGTTGGGACCACCACCGCATGGCGAACTTGGCTCTCTTAAGAGCTGATTACAGTGGTGAACCACCACCCAACTTCCAAGTAGCATTACTTTTAATAGCACAAATTATGAACCACTTGAAATTTAGGATAGGAGTCAACAAACTTTCTTATAGGGCCAGAAAACAAATATGTTAGACTTTGCGGCTGTAAAGTTTGTGTCTTAACCCTTCAGTACCGTAGCCTTAAACAAAAATGTAAACTCATAGGCATGGTAATATTCTAGTATAACCATTTACAGCAGGGGTAGGGGTTAGCTGAGCTCCAGAGTGCGCTCTTGCCTTGGATGTGCAGGACTCAGGATTAGATCCCCAGAGCTGCCAAAATAAAGAAAGGGGAGATGGGGGGAAAAGCAACCTTTTTGTAAATTCAGAACAGCGTTTGCCATTCCTTGGTTTAAATAAGTAATTAATAAACTGATACATAAGAATGGTACATTATGTGTTCCATTAAATTAGTAAGGGGACAGAGAAGATAGTTTAGCTGTAGAATACTTGTCTAGTTTGTGTGGGGTTCTAAGATCTATTTCAAACAGCATACAAAAATGAGTAATGAATATTGTCAAAATAGGATAGTTTAATAATTTATTTTATTTTATGGGTATTGGTGTTCTGCCTGCATATATGTGTGTGTGAGGGTGTCAGATCCCCTTGGAACTGGAGTTACAGACAGTTGTAGACTGCCATCTTTTTTTAATGATTTGTTTTATTTTATGGGAAAACAGGACATTTTAAATAAAAGATACAGGATACAAAAATGTATGAATAGAGGCAAATAATACAGAAAATGTATAAGATAAAATTAATTCAGATAGTGTGACTGTAATAGGATGGCAGAGTAGTAAATGGATATATTGTCTTTTTTCAGTGTTTCAGTTTTTGTTTTAATTTGTAGTATCTGAAAAAACAAAGGCACTTAATTGGCTAAAGACCTGACAACAAACTCCATACTTAGTGAAATGGTGATTGTACACAACATATACTGTTTATCAACTTACTGATTTCTTACCGATTTTCTATTCTTTTTTTTTTTTTTTTTGAAGCTGTCCTGGAACTAGCTCTTGTAGACCAGGCTGGCCTTGAACTCATGGAGACCTGCCTGTCTGCCTCCCAAGTGCTGGGATTAAAGGCGTGCTCCACTACTGCCGAGCAATATACTGATTTTCGTTGTCATCATCTTGACTATTTGAGAAAATACTAGTCTGGGTCCAGTTTTCAGGGTCAGTTGGTTGGTCGGTAGGTCTTTTTTTTCTCTTTTGTTTTGTTTTGTTTTCTTTCTAAGAGATGGGAGTCTCTATATGTGGTCCTGGCTATATTGGAACTTGTAGACCAGACTGGCCTCAAACTAAAGATCCTCTTGCCTGTGTCCCCCAAGTGTGGGATTGAAAGTCTTCAACCAGCGCCTTCCCCTCAACCTTTCAGGTTGTTTTATAGATACCTAGGAGTGGAATTGATGTGTTATTTGATAAATCTGTTTATTCATTTAGTTTTTCATTTATTTTTAATTAAAAATTTTATTTTTGAGTGTTTGTTGTTGGTTGGTTTTGTTTTTTTTTCTTTTCCCCCGATACAGGATTTTTCTGTAGCTTTGGAGCCTGTCCTGAAACTCTCTTTGTAAACCAGCAGGCTTTGAACTCACAGAGATCCACCTGCCTTTGCCTCAGTGCGTGCTGGGGTTAAAAGTATGCCACCACTGCCCGACAGTGTTTGAGTGTTTTGCCTGTTTGTATGCCTGTGCCTCACAGGTGTGTGTGTGGTGCTAACCAAGGCTAGAAAAGAATGTCAGATATCTTGGAACTGGAGCTACAGTTGTGAGGCCTGAGTGCAGGGCTTTGCTATAAGAACAGCCAGTGCTCTTAACTGATGAGCTATCTTTCCAAGGATTGCCAACTTTTTTTTTCCTCCGTAGCAGTTACAACATTTTATTTCCATCAGATTC
>CAWTZC010002104.1:0-20039 GCA_963919715.1 Microtus obscurus | reverse complement strand
GTTTGCCCTGGCAGGACATCAGAAAGCCGGCATTTTTAAAATGGTGCAGCTTTTTCTTCCTACAGCTGAAAGCAGAAGTGCATGTGTTCAGCTTTTCATCAACACCATTTAAGTGTTTCGTGGCATACCTCGCAAAAGAGCTGCAGGGTTTTGCAGGTAAAGGTGAGTCACAACACTCCCTTAGATGGAGGGCTTCCTCTATACTTAAGAGTAGACTTGAGAAATGGCTGCTACTGAAGAAAACATGCTTTACTCTATTCTTTCCCAAGCTTTTCTCAGGCTTTCTATCGATGCAGTTATCCACACTGGTGCCATTCTGCTTTTCGTTCTGACCACTCCCATGCTAACTTTACACCCAAAATAACAACACACAAATTGTATTCATTTAAACACTGCATGGTCTGTTAGCTCTAGCCTGTTGCTGGCTAATTCTCACATCTTGGTTAACCCGAACACTCTGTGTCATGTGTAACACCATGGGCACTGGTAGCTTACTGGGAAGATTCTAATCTACGTCCATCTTGGGCAGGAGAGATTCTGGCGTCTGCCTGACTCTGCTTGTTTCTCCCAGAGGTGCTGTTCTGTCTACTCCACCCACTTTGAGGACTGGCCTATCAAAAGGCCAAGGCAGTTTCTTTATTAGCCAGCCAAAGTAACACATAGACAGAAAACCCTCATACATCACACATGAACCCAGGATGTGGGGTTTAGCAGCAAGTACCTTTAATCACTCGCACTCTCATGCTCCCACCCTACTGTTTGAGACAAGGTCTGTTATTAACCTCGACTCCCAGCAGCATTGGTGGAGCCACCACTCAAAAAAGCTCTTTTTCAGCGTCCTGGGGATCTAGGCTCACATCCTTGAAGCTTGCATAATGAGCACTTGTCCACTGAGCCATCTCCTTAGCCACTCCATTTTTGTGGAGGGGCAGTGGATTAACCTCAGCACTTTGCACATGCTATAAAACACTCTACTATTGTGTTAGTGACTAGTGACAAACCAGATAGAAGCAGCTTACTGCCCACAGTTTGCAGGGGAAACAGTCCATGACAGTGAAGTGGGCATGGTGTAATAGGCTTGGTGGAACTCGACATGGTTACCCGCATCTCAGTCAGGAAGTAGAGATCATGAATGCCAACTTGCTTTCTCCTTTCACCCCATCAGCCCTAGTCCATGCTGCCCACATAAAGTCAACATAATTAACCAACCTAAACACTACCACACAGAGAACTTTGTTTCCATGTATTTTTAAACCTAGACAGAATGACTATCAGTATTAGCCATCACACACATTGCGACCTCCTCCCTCCAGGAATGGTTAACAGTATACCCAGCTAACAATATTGTTTGTCTCGCGAATGTCATTCTGGAGTAGGTTGAATTGAACTTGAGAGAGTCCACACACACAGCACTGCCTGGAGACAGTAACACTCTACTTTATATTAGTCTTTCAACAGTACCTGTTTATTTTGCACAATAGAGAGTTCGTGGTCCTGGAATGATTCCCTCCCTCTACTAAGCTGCTGTATCTGCATTGATTTTACTCTTTAGGCTCTTTGGGGCCACAACACTAGTGACATAATTGAAAAGAGTGAGGAAGACGGGATGAGTTCCCCACATGGCTGGGGAGGGGTGCTGCATGATACATTTAAGTGAACAAAAACATCACAGGTCCTGAGAGTCCCACACATGACCAAAAACACTGAGACTATCCTGGCTGGGAGCAACTGAAAGTCCCAGATGGTCCCACATCCTCAGAACTTAATAATCATAGCTAAACGTCCAAATATCCCCAATACGTCCCCTTCGAAATACACACACTTCTGCTCAGATCTTATGCCTTGAACTCAGGTAGATATATCATTATTTCTGGGCAGTTGGCAGCCTAGAAGTAATAGAAACCCTCCTTACCCCTGTAGTTTTCCAACTCCAAGCTAGAGAAGATAAGAAGGGAAGAAACACATGTGAGTGTTGAGACAGGACAATAGGCATTTATCTCAGCACACTGGCTGCCCACAAATCGCTCTAACCATCTTCTGCCAAAGGGTAGAGCCACTTCTGTACAGAGTGTGAGCACTGGATGTCTCCAGCCATTTGTTCTTCCAGAGTGGGAGGAGCTCCCGGCTCCCTCTCCCCCATGCAAGTGGGAAGGGGATCCACAGGTGCCAGGTTCTTTCCCAAAGTCCACAGGACTCCTGAAGGCAGGGTTGGGAGTTGGGTGGGATGGGAGTGGGCGGGACTGGGCTCAGGGACACAGCATTTTATAAGGTAGCAGGATCTGCTCTGAGAACAGCCTTTGGCCTCTACACCATGAGGACGCGCTGTTTCTGCTGGCCTTGCTGTTACTCCAGACCTGAGCATCCAGTCAAGTGAGAATGGAACAGATGGCCCCTTTCTGACCCTTATTCCTCCAACTCACTTCCATATCAAGCTGTTTTGAAGGTCTAGGGGGGGCCCTGGAAGTTAACTGGCTAGGATTCCTGCAAAAGACCCTTGACTTTCTGCCCTATTACTACACAAGTAGAAGAAATCACTTTAAACATAACGTTATAATTGCTAAAACATATGTGAAAAACTCTTTTTAAAAAAATGAACATAAACAAAGTTAAAAAAAATAATAAATCTCTCAAAGATACCCAAAAAAAAACGAAAAAGCAATCAAACAGGTAATGGAAACAGTTCACTTTAAAAAATGAAATGGAGGTAATAAAAGAAAAAAACAAACCAGGGAAGGTGATATGCAAGAAGTCTGGGTAAATGAACAGAAACTACAAACTACCAACAAATACAAAATAAGAAAAATCTCAGATGCTAAATCTATAAGTAAATAAACTTATTGATTAAAAAAACAACAAATACAACAAATTCTTAACATAAAATACCAGAAAATCTGACACCATTAAAAGGCCAAATCTAAGAATAATGGGGTAAAGGAAGAATTACGTTCAAAAGCAAAAATATATTCAACAAAATTATAGAAAAAACTTTTTCCCAAATTAAAAGAAGAATATTCCTTAAGGTACAAAAAAGCATACAAACACCAATGGCAATAAAATCCCTTCACCATATAATAACAAACTAAACATACAAATAAGAAAGAATATTAAAACTCAAAAAAAAATGTCAAAAACATAAAAAGAACCTATCAAACCCCTACTTCTCAATGAAACCATGAAAGCCAGAAGGTCTTGGATAGATGTCTCAACACTAAAACCATGGATGCAAGCCCACACTACTATACCCAGCAAAGCTTGCATTCACCATTGATGGAGAAATCAAGATATTCCAGGACAAAAACAGATATAAACAATATGTAGCCACAAAACACAGCCTTACAAAAGTGCTAGAAAGTAAACCACAAACCAAGTAAGCCAACAACAGCCATAATAACACAGGCATGGGACAACGCTCCATCAGCACAACTCAAAAGGGAAACATGCGACACTATCACCAAAAAAATAATACATAATAATAACTGGAGTTAACAACCACTTAGTCATTAATATCACTTAATATCAATGCATTGAATTCACCCTATAAAAAAGAGGCACAGGTTAAGAAAATGGATACAAAAACTGGATCCAACGTCTTCTATTTACAAGAAATACACCTCAACCTCAAAGACAGATAGTACCTCAGAGTAAAGGGTTGGGAAAAGGTTTTCAATCAGATGGACCTAAGAAACAAGCAGGTGTGGCTATTCTAATATCTAACAAAATTAATTTCAAACTAAAATCAATCAGAAGAGATGGAGAAGGACACTTTATACTCATAACAGGAACATTCAGGAGGTCTCAATCCTGAATATCTATGCCCCCTAATATAAAAGCACACACATATGGAAAAGAAATGTTACTAGAACTCAAAGCACACACCAAACCCCACACTCTAATAGTAGGGATTTACAACACTCCTCTCTCACCAATGGACGGGTCAACCAGACCAGAAACTTAACAGAGAAATAAGAGAACTAACTTGTAATAGAACCAAATGAACTTAACAGACATCTATAGAACATTCCACCCAAACAGAAAAGAATATACCTTCTTCTCAGCATCTCATGGAACAGTCTCAAAAACTGATCACATATTTGGTAACAAAGCAAACATACACAGATACAAAAAATAATTGTAGTAACCACCTGTGTACTATTGGATCACCATGGAATAAAGTTACATTCAACAACAATTCTACCCCCAGAAAGCCTACAAACTCATGGAAACTGAACAGTCAACTACTGAACCACCTCTGGGTCAAGGAAGAAATAAAGAGAAAAAATTCAAAGAAAATAAAGACATAACATACCCAAACTTATGGAACACTATGAGAGCAGTGCTAAGAGGAAAGTTCATAGCACTAGTGCCCACAAAGAAAACAGAGAAAGCTCACATTAGAGACTTAACCTACCTGAAAGCTCTAGAAAAAAGAATCAGACTCACCCAGAGAGGAATAGAAGACTGGAAATAATCGAAACTGAGGGGCTGACATCAACAAAATAGAAACACAAAAAACAATCCAAAGAAAACAATGAAACAAAAAGCTGGTTCTTGGAGAAAATCACCAAAGACTGACAAACCCCTATCCAAACTAATCAAATGTCAGAGAGAGAACATGCAAATTAACAAGATCAGAAATAAAAAGGGGCACATAATCACAGACACTGAGGAAATTCAGAGAATCATTAGATCTTACCACAAAAGCCTGTATGCTCAAAATTGGAAAATGTAAAAGAAATGGACATTTTTTAGATAAGTACCATATACCAAAATTAAATCAAGACCAGGTGAACAATTTAAATAGACCTATAATTCACGAGGAATTAGAAGCTGTCATCAAATCCTCCCTACCAAAGAAAGCCTAGGACCAAGGGTTTTAATGCAGAATTCTACCTGAACTTCCAAGAAGCTAATAACTATACTCCTTAATGTGTTTCACCAAATAGAAACGAAGAGTCATTGCCAAACTCCTTTTATGAAGCTACAGGTTATCCTGATACCAAAGCCACACAAAGACTCAACCAAGAAAGAGAATTACAGATCAATCTCTCTCAGGAACATCGACACAAAAATTCTCAATAAAATACTGGCAAACTGAATCCAAGAACACATCAAAAAAATATCCATTATGATCAAGTGGGCTTCATCCCAGAAATGCAGGGCTGGTTCATCATATGAAAACCTATCAATGTAATCCATCATATAACGAAACTGAAAGAAAAAATCCATATGATCATTTCATTAGATGCAGAAAAAGCATTTGACAAAAGTTCAAACACTTTTATGATAAAGGTCTTGGAGAATGAAGAATTCAGGTTCATACCTAAATAATAATAGTCAATATGCAGCAAGCCAACAGCTAACATCGTTAAATGGAGAGAAACTTAAAAGCCATTCCACTAAAATCAGGAACAAGACAAGGCTGTCCACTCTCTCCATTCCTTTTCAATGCAGTGCTTGAAGTTCTAGCAATAGCAATAAGACAACATAAGGAGATCAAAGTGATTTGAATTGGAAAGGAAGAAGTCAAAGTTTCATTATTTGCAGATGATATGATATGTACTAAGTGACCCCAAAACTCTACCAAAGAATTCCTACAGCTGATAAACACCTTCACTAATGTAGCAGGATACAAGAATAACTACAAAAAAAAATCAGTAGCCCTCCCATACACAAAGAATAAAGAAGTACAGAGGGAAATCAGAGAAACATCACCTTTCATGATAGCCACAAATAGCATAAAGTATCTTGGGGTAACTCTAACCAAGAAGTGAAAGACCTATTTGACAAGAACTTTAAGGCTTTGAAGAGAGAAATTGAAGAGGAATATAGAAAATGGAAAAATCTCCCATGCTCTTGGATTGGGAGGATCAACATAGTAAAAATGGCAATTCTACCAAAAGCAATCTATAGATTCAATGCAATCCCCATCAAAATCCCAACACAAAATTCTTCACAGACCTTGAGAGAAAATAATCAACTTTATATGGAAAAAAAGAAGGAAAGCCAAAGCAATCCTATACAATAAAAGTACTTCTGGAGGCATTACCATCCCTGACTTCAAACTCTATTACGAGCTACAGTAATGAAACAGCTTAGTATTGGCATAAAAACAGACATGTTGACCAATAGAATAGAATCGAAGATCCGGATATTGATCCACAAACTTATGAACACCTGATTTTTTATAAAAAGGAGCTAAAATTGTACAATGGAAGAAAGAACGCATCTTTAACAAATGGTGCTGGCATAACTGGATGTCAACCTGTAGAAGAATGAAAGTAGATCCATATCACCATGCACAAACTCAAGTCCAAATGGATTAAAAACCTCAATATAAATCTGACCACACAGAACCTGATAGAAGAGAAAGTGGAGTAGTCTGCAACACATGGGCACAGGAGACTACTTTCTACATATAACCTAGTAACACAAACAATAAGAGCTTCAATGAATAAATCAACCTCCTGAAATTGAGAAGCTTCTATAAAGCAGAGGACACTGTCATTAAGACAAAAAGGCAACCTACTGAATGGGAGAAGATCTTCACCAACCCCGCATCAGACAAAGGCCTGATATCCAAAATATATAAAGAACTCAAAAGACTAGACATTAAATTTCCAAATATGGGGTACTGAACTGAACAGAGAATTCTCAACAGAAGAAGTTCAAATGGCCAAAAAGACACTTAAGGTCATGTTCCAACTTCCTTAGCAATCAGGGAAATGCAAATGAAAACAACTTTGAGATACCATCTTACACCTGTCAGAATGGCTAAAATCAAAAAACACCAATGATACCTTTGCTGGAGAGGATGTGGAGAAAGGGGAACACTCATCCATTGCTGGTGGGAATGCAAACTTGTGCAACCACTTTGGAAATGCAGTGGTGATTTCTCAGGAAACTGGAGTCAACCTGCCTCAGGATCCAGCAATTCCACTCTTGATAATATACAGAAGAAATGTCCAATCATACTACAAAAGCATTTGTTCAATTATGTTCATGCATCACTATTTGTAATAGCCAAAACCTGGAAGCAACCTAGGTGCCCCTCAATGGAAGAATGGATAAAGAAGGTGTGGCACATATACACATTAGAATTCTACTCAGCAGTAAAAAACAACGACATCTTGAATTTTGCATGCAAATGGAAATAGAAAACACTTTACTGAGTAAGATAACCCAGACCCAAAAAAGATGAATATGGTATGTACTCACTCATTAGTGGAATCTGTCATAAAGAAAGAGACATTGAGGATAAAGTTTGTGATCCTAGAGAAGCTAAATAATAAGGTGGACCCAAAGAAAGACATATATTTATCCTCTTGGAAATTAGAAATAGACAAGATAGCCAGGCAAAAGTTGGAAACATGGGGGTGGGATTGGGGGAAGAAGAGAGAGAGGGAAAGAGAAGGAAGAAGGAAGAGATTGGGAGGCTCGAGAGGAGTGGGATGGTTGAGATGGAGGAAGGGTGGATATGGGAGCAGGGGGAAGAAGATGTTTTAATTTAAGTGAGCCATTTTAGAGTTGGCAAGAGACTTGGCTCTAGAGGGGATCCCAGGTTTCCATAGGGATGTCCCCCAGCTAGGTCCTTGTGCAACAGAGGAGAGGGTGCCTGAACTGGCCTTATCCCATAGCCACACTGATGAATATCTTGAATATCACCATGGAACCTTCATCTGGCAATGGATGGAAATAGATACAAAGACCCATCTGGAGGACTGGACTGAGCTCCCAAGGTCCAGATGAAGAGCAGGAAGACGGAGAAGATGAGCAAGAAGTCAGGACCCTGAGGGGTGCAGAGACGGTGTGACTGATCTAATGGGAGCTCACCAAGGCTAGCTGGACTGGGACTGAGGGCAAGCATGTGATCAAACTGGACTCTGTGAATGTGGCTGACAATGGGGACTGACTGAGAAGCCAATGATAATGGCACTGGGTTTGATTCTACTGCATGTACTGGCTTTTTGGTAGCCTAGTCTGTTTGGATGCACACCTTCCTAGACCTGGATGGAGGAGGCAGGGCCTTGGACTTCCCACAGGGCAGGTACCTTGACTTCTCTTAGGACTAGAAAGGAGGAGGAGGGGAGTGGGGAAGGGAGGGAAATGAGAGGAGGGGAGGAGGTGAAATTTTTAATAAAAAAAAAAAGGAAAAAAATTACCAAAAAAGAAGATATTCTGCAGCCTACATACAATAGGATCTATGTATCTATGTGCCTATCTATCTATCTATCTATCTATCTATCTATCTATCTATCTATCTATCTTGGATACTAGATTTCGCTGCAAGGGTGTGGAATGTGTGAACTGGGCATGAATATTACTAATTAAGGTTGGATTAAAAAACATGTTTGCCTCAACTGAAAAAAAGAAAAAGAAAAAAAGAAAAATTAAACGTCTTCCTGACTCAGCATTAGTCCCTTAAAAATTGTGCATATTCTTTAAAAAGTTGTGCAGCTTCTGGTTGGTGCTGGTAGCACAAACTCTGGCTCTTTTTTGGAAGTCCTGCACTTAAATGGGGTTTGTGAGCAGATTGCTACTAATTGCTTAATGTCAGCATAGACGTGCTGTGTCCCTGGAGCTGGGGTGGTGAGCATGACTCACAGAGGTGATGAACATACCTCTGCCATGTTGAATGGGGTGAAGCAAACAGGCAGGGCCATGAAGTTGGTCCTAGTCACACTTGCTTAGCATTTAAAAGAGGTTCAACTGGCCAGAAAATGATTACAGATATGCAATAATGATAGATTCTGACAAAAATAAACCTCTAAAGGTGACACAATGTATTTAAAAAGTGTATGTAGGCTTGAGAGAGAGAGCAAAAAGAGTATAGACAGTTATAAAAAGAGTACAGACAGTCATAGATTAAAGGAGTAAAGATAATAAAATATATTAAACTTGTAGAAAAAAGAAATAGAGTAGGAAAAATAAGGCACATAAAGATGTAATATACACAGAGAGTCTGAATTATATATACTACTCTGTTTTTCTTTGAAATTTTTACTGTGAATGAGCTAACTACAGAGAGACATTTCATTTGATGGGCTGCTAAGATAAACTAAAATACATATTTGAAGGTATCTTGACTTCAAATTTGAATCTAAGGATATGTTGCTTTGGAAAAGAGATTCTGCTTTTGTTTCCACAGAAGATGAGAAACAGTGGATTCCTTTAAGGCTAATGTGGTTTTATGGAACAAGACTTCTTGAAATGTTCCTCTGGACCCTAAAAAAACACATCCCCCAACAAACATTGGAGAAAACAATGCTCAAATTTCCAAAATGGTTGTTTATAATTGTTTTAATTTAAGAGGGGATATGACATAGAGATGAATACTTTGCATTGGTATGGATCTTGGTCTATTGATATAGATTTAAGGTCAATTTTATTATACCGTGTATATGTATTTTAACTCTTGTTTAAGATATTGTGTTTTGTGCAGCTCATTTTAAAATGTAATGTATAAGCCAGGCAGTGATGGTACATACTTTTAATCTTAGCACTCAGGAGGCAGAGGCAGGTGGATCTCTGTAGTTTGAGGCCAGCCTGGTCTATAAGAGCTAGTTCCAGGACAGGCTCCAAAACTACAGAGAAACCATGTTTCAAGAAAACCAAAAAAAATGTAATGTATAATTTAAAATTACATATTAATAGATAGTCATTTATATAGTCAAACTTGTAGTCATGTGAGCTAGGTTTTCTAGATATACAGAAATATATTTCAGTTTGATAGATAATCTTCAACACTTTTCAAAGACCTACAGAATATGTTACTTAAAATGTTTTAAGAACTTAGACTTTTGTCAACAATGAGTATATTTCTTCTCCTGGAAGCACCAATTACTTCAAGAGCACGATGGGCACTGAAGAGGCTTATGAGTTTGGTAGCTATTTGGGCAAGAAACTGCTATTGCCTGGACTGCTTTTATGGTTTGCTGTATGAACTGAACATACAGGACCCATAGAAAAGTGACTGTGGAACTTTCCAAAGGTCCTTCAGATTTCCTGTTTCACAGAAGAAACTGCCAGAATTTCTGCAGGACACAGAAGAAAGCAACTGATGAGCTTTGCCAGTACAAGGTATAACAGTTCTTCAAATTCCCTGCTTCACTGAAAAGTCTGCCAGATATTATGGGTCTATAGGCTGAATATGAATGCCGAACATTACAAAAGAGCTTTAGGCAACGAGATGTCTCTGTCGGATCTAGGGTTTTGAAGTTGCTTACAATACACTTCATGTTTACTTAGGTAATATTATATTATATTATATCCTTCTCGGAGTCTTTGATGGAGTTAAAGACAAATAGTTATAGCTACAGTTTTTCTTAGTTATAGAAAAAGATAAATTAAACATAAAACTTTAGACTCACAAAGAAATATCATAACTATAATCCTTGCTTAATAACTGTTTTGTATATCTAATTTTACTATGATAAAGTTAAAGCCTTTCTTTTTTAATTAGACAGGAAAGGGAAGATGATGTGTGAATATTCTTCTGTATATGTGTTGCTTTATTGGTTGATGAATAAAGCTGTTTTGGTCAACGGTTTGCAAAGTGAATGCAGGCAGGATATCTGAACAGAGATAAAGAGAGAGTTGGCAGAGTAAGGGAGACAGACCATGTAGCTGCAAAGGAGAAAGATGTTACTGCCAGAACCTTACCAGCAGGCCACAGCCTCGTGACAATACACATATTGATAAAAAATGAGCTAAATTAAGATGCAAAAAGCTAGCTAGGAATATGCTAGAGCCATTGGCACAAAAAAACAGTGTTGTAATTACGATAAAAGTTCCTGTGTCATTATTCGAGTCTGGGTAGCAGCAGGAGAATGAGCAAAGAGCGAGCCTCCACCTACATGTGAGAGCTAACTGCTGCTGCTAGAACATTAGAAGCCTGAGTGGGTGCCAAGGGCAGCTACCTAGTTTGACAGCAGCCCCAGAAGGGGCCCATGAAAACCCACAGCCTACTGGAAGAGAACCTGCTGTCTGGAAAACCCATACAGGGCATCATGGGGGAAAAAGTACATGAGCCAGAACTGGCCAGTGGTGCAGGGCTAACTCTGGCAGCATTTGGAAACCAAGCACCTGTGCAGTTTACTACAGAGAGGCAGCAACAGATAAACCACAGGCTTGTTCCAGAGGCCTTGGGGAAAAACTTGGGTGGCAGGGCAATGACTAGCTGTGTGTAACTCTGGGCTGTGCCAGTGTCTGCAAAAGCCACAAGCAAGTGGCTTTTTTGTGAA
This sequence comes from Microtus obscurus, assembly GCA_963919715.1. Lineage (NCBI taxonomy): Eukaryota > Metazoa > Chordata > Mammalia > Rodentia > Cricetidae > Microtus > Microtus obscurus. The sequence goes on along the minus strand of CAWTZC010002104.1, from coordinate 8,799 downwards.
TTCATGCCCCAAAAGTTGGGTGGCAGATGTAAGTGTGATATTAATCAGTGATCTCATCAATTAAAAACCCAGAGTCAGATACTGAGGTAAAAATTGAAAGATCAGAGAAGCAAAGGAGCAGCCACAATCACTTATGCCTGCTTGATGGCCTGAATAAGCCCATCAAGATCCTCTGGAACTGGAGCTATAGTCAGTTGTGTGCTGCCATGTGGGTACTGAGAACTGAATTCCCTGTCCTCTGGAAGAGCAACGCAATTCTCTTAACCACTGAACCATCCTCTATCCCAGGATGTCTTTTCTTCACATTAAACGTTCCTCTTTATTCACTGGTAGTGTGATTAGAAATAAATCCTTACTCAGAAGAAAATATTTTTTAAATAATCAACTATAAAATGCAAAGTAACTATAAGTACAATTATTTATTCAATTATGCTTCATGTACAGTCCTGAGATAGCATTATTGTTGAGATGTATAAGAAGATAGTCTCCTTAGTTTGATCATAGGTCTCTGATTATACAGGAAGTGAGAGAAGAATAAGAAATTTGACTACCTTCAAGATTTTGACAATTAAATATTTGAGAAAAACAAAAATTGAGAGACTGAGCTGGGGAGTAGCTATAGTAAGAAATCATACAGCAAGAAACAGCCACTTTATTCCATAAGGCAATAATACCAACATGCCTTGCATCTTGGTTAAGCCTCAAACAAAACCCTTGGCTCTGTTGAGTTGCTTCATGAAAAGATGGCTGAGTACCTACTGTAAAATGTTGCAGCTTGGCCGCCGGTGGTGGCGCATGCCTTTAATCCCAGCTCTCGGGAGGCAGAGGCAGGCGGATCTCTGGAGTTCGAGGCCAGCCTGGTCTACAGGAGCTAGTGCCAGGACAGGCACCACAGCTAACAGAGACTCCTGTCTCAAAAACCAAAAAAAAATGTTGCAGCTTGTAGTACAGGACTTGGGAGGCAGAGGGCTGGCAGATCTCTGTGAATTTGGGAACTGCAAACTGGTCTGCAAGGAGAGTGCCAGTACAGCCAAGGCTGTTATACAGAGAAACCCTGTCTCCAAAACAAAACAAAAAAAGAATATCCCAACAATTTTAGCCAGAATTCAGTAGACAATTAGTGGAGTACTATGTAAACAATGCTTAAAGAATGCTTTGTGAGTTTCTACTGCATCCAGGAGTTTTAGGGGTTGCCATGGCTAAATGAAGATCCAACAAAATAAATGTCATTTCCTCTGTTGTATTTGAACTGAGAGAAAACAGAGAACATATGCATGAGGTAAATAGTAACATTCATTACATGTTGTATATGTAATATGTATGAAAGAAAGTTGGGGCTGGGGATGAAGAAATAGTTCCATTATTAGGAGTATAGTGCTCTAGCAAAAGACCAGAGTTTTAGTTCCCACACCCACCTTGGGCAGCTTCCAATTGCCTAAACTCCAGCTACAAGGATTTAATGCCCTCTTCTGGGCTCACAGTAGATCTGCTCAGGTGCATAACCCCTTCCACTGCATATAGATGAAATTAATAGTAAAAAAACAAATCTTTAAATAAAAAAAAGAACCTATGAGTTTATTTTAGGAGTTTTGGGATTTAAGAAGGAAAATCATCTTTCTTCCCAGGGCCAGATCAAATGAATTCAGGTATTTTGATGACTCAGTTCCTTGGTTAGTTTTTGCAATTATCTCTAAAATCAATCTTCATAGAATTCAAATCAGTATCAAATCTGATAGCACAGTCATAACTATGACAACTTATTCTAGTGGCATTCTATAAAGTCAGTTCTGAGTTCTAATCTTAGGCCTGAGAGATATTTGTTCCTTCATGTCACCATTTGCTCTTATGAAGCAAGCTGTGATACATGGATAGTGTACATGCAAAAGTGCATGGAAATGTGCCTGGGCATGTCAGAGGAGCAGCAGGTGGCAACTGAAGTAGGGTTTCAACCCACCAGTGGGGAATCCTGATGGGTGAATCTCAGATGGGAAATGCCCAGAGACCACAGACTCCAGAATGACTTTTGCTTCTCCTGTTGCCTTTACATGTTTGTTGCTACCAACTTTCTCTGGTATGTGCTGGTATGGAATGGGTGTGGGGAGATCCTACTACTTGTAATGTAGTGTTTATCTCATGGAAATATCCCGTTCTACTGTGACATTTTTCCTTTGGATTGTTATAAAGATGATTTCTTCTTAGTTGCACTGTCTAATTGATAATAGTAGTGTTAGTTTACATAGAGTTTTAATGGATTGAAAATAAGAACAAGGGACTCAGGTGGTGTGGTGCATACCTTTAATCCCAGCACTCAAGAGGCAGAAGCATGAAGATCTCTGTGAGTTTGAGGCCAAGCTCAGTCTACAGAGCAATTTCCGGGACAGCCAAAAACTACACAGAGAAACCCTGTCTCAAAAAACTAAAAAGAAAGAAAGGGGGAACAAGGGGAGTATCATATAAGCTAGAACACATGTGTTTCTGCTAAGGGACCATATCGACTGTGGCTTAGGTTAATAATTAAGAAAAAAACTAAGTTTTAGGTAGTTTGAGCTAGCTTAAATCCTTTAACCCTAGTGTTAGAAGATGTGTTCCACAGGTTTGGGGATTACATCATAGCTGAAACAATGCTTTGAAAATAACTTCTAAGGTTAGACTAAGATGTTTTTGTTAAGTAGCATTGAGGTGCAGTGTCCAAGAAGACATTCTCAAGTTATAGAAAGGCACAGAGCGAGGAACTCTTTAAGGTCGAGAACAAGAAAAAAGCAGTCCAATTATCACTGTCTGACACACCTTTCTTGCTAAGATTGGTTAGATAACCAAAGGTGATGATTAATTCCTTATACCCATTTCTGCCCTCAATCTCATGGAGTACAAAAACTGTTCTGAGTGGGTATGCCACACTAAAGATTTAAAGTAGGAGCTGACTGATTGTTTTTCATGTATAAGAGTTTAGGAAGGTTTGATTGAGTCCTTGTAAGATTACCTTTCAAAGGTAAGTAATAACGTAATTAGGTCCTTTTTTTGTAACTTGTTAAAAACACAGCCTGCCAGTAAAACCCTGAGAAGAATATCTTGCTTATGTTAATCTGTAACAAGTTACTTAGATGTAAATTATGTATGGGTTCTTAGGATATTTGTTTTAATCATGTAAAAAATAAAAATTTTCATAATTAATCTTATAATCATTCACTTGAAAAAGCAGAATGTAACCACATTGGAATTTCTATATTGCCTGACTTGTCAAGTTATATAATCTATAGAAAAATAAAGACGAATAGAAAATAAAGATAGAATAAAGGAAATCATCAAGATAGAGTCAAAAACATTAAGAGAGTTAAAGGAACCAAAAGAGACACAGGGACATTTTTTGGATAGAGAAAAAAACATGGCTTCTGGCAGCAGCACAGACTAGAACAACAGTCATGATCGTCGGTGGTAACAGGGACCTCCAAACATCAGCATGCCTCCAGGGGGGCACTTCTCCACGTACTTCTGGTCCAGCATGGATCATACACCATCGTGTCTGCAGTGCCATGCTCCCACATCCCTCCCATATGTCATTGTGTCTGTAGTTCCACCATACTCTACTGCACACGTAGCTCTATTCCCCCTTCTTTTCCTCCACTACGAATCCGCTTTCGGAAAGCATCTTCTCATAGGACCTACCCTTCTCTACTTGTTCTGGGACCACTCTTGCGGCTCTGCAGACTTCCTCCTTGTCTTCCCTTGAGAGCCTCCAGGATCACATGGTGGGTGTCCAGGGCTATTACTTCAGGTTTTCATGTTAATCAATGACAGCAGCTCCCTATCGATTCTGCAACCAGCAGCTCCTCCCAGCGCTCCAATAGTTGATGGACGGGATAGATGTTGAGGTGGACTGTTCTATTGCTGGGTCTGTATGTCAGCTAAGGTTAGCCAACCCTAAACCTTCCTAAGCTACCCCTACCTCTATAATTGTTTGTTTGATATATGTGTCGCATCCCTAATCCAGAATTGCAGATGGTTGAGTTATCATGTAGGTTCTGAAATCAAACCCAGGTCCTCTGGAAAAACAGTAAGTACTCTTAACCGGTGAGCCACTGTAGCTCCATTCCTCTTTACTTTTTATTCTCTGTATTGGAATTCTTCTACCAGGAAGTGGAGCCAGCCTCCAGTAGCAGGTGCTTGCTTAAAGGAGAACAGGCTGACCCTGGGTTACTCCCACGCCACCCCTAATCAATCAGCCACCCCCATTATACATCAAAGATATGAATACTTTAATTTTAATTTTAGTATTTTCTTTTAAATTCTTGCTGTGAATCTTAGGCTGGCCTCCTAATTCTCAATTTTCTGTGGTCCATGCCATGTTTGGCTACATATTTTTAGTTTTTGGTTTGTTTCTCTTAGCATACTATCCCCCAGGTTCACTCATAATGGCAATATTTTCTTTTTGTTGTTTTTGAGACGGGGTCTCTCTATATATTTCCTCCTGTCATATACTTACAGAGATCTGTCTGCTTCTGCTTCCTGTATAGAAGGAACGGCAGGCTGCATCCTGCTACATCTGGCTAGCTTTACCCAAAATAATTACATGAACTGTATTCTTTTAACACTGCCTGCCCGTTATCTTACCTTATTCTAACTCTCCCATCTTAATTAACCCATTTCTATTAATAATTAGCACCCAGGTGGTGGCTTACCAGGAAGGATCTTTCAACACCTCTGTTCATCTTGGAGAGCTATATCATCTGCTTGACTCAACTTTCTTTCTCCCAGAATTCTGTTCTACTCTTCCCCCACCTATGTTCTACCATATATTAGGCCAAGCAGTTTTTCTTTATTAATTAACCAATAAACAATAATATATAAAACCCACCTACATCATCCACAATAACAAATATCTTTAGTATTCATGAACACCTTCTCAGGATGGGTGGAAACCTTTCCCACCAAGAAAGGGACTGCTCAAGTTGTGGTCAAAAACTTTTGGAGGAAGTCTTTCCCCAGTTCAGTCTACCAAGATATGTGGTCAATAATACCCCCTTTTTACATCTCCCAGGTAAAGTCAGTTGTGGCAAGCAAGTTACTGGGGATTAATTGGAGATTACATTGTACTTACAAAACCCAAAGTTCAGGTCAGGTGGAAAGGATAATAAACAATTAAACCTTAACCAAATTAATCTGATTGGCACTACTGTTTCAACTCCTACCATTGGCCCTGTCCGGAGCCAAAATTCCCCCTAACTCACATGGCTCACCCCCTTCTAAATCATTTATGGAGGTCCTCCACCACCACATATCCTTCTTTGATTCCAATGTTTCTGTTTATGCCACCTCCTCTCCTGCAGGCCCATCTGCAAGCTCTGCAGTTAATGCAACTTGAAGGAAATTTGAACCCCTTTCTCCCTTTTAAACACTTCCTTCTTCCCCCATCCCTTCAAGATTAGCGACTCAGTCCTGGTGCGATACCACCAAAACTCTTAACCTCCTGAAAACCTACACTGTACTCCTGATAACTCCTGGTTTGGAAGGTGGGCCCCAGGATTGCTGTGTGATACATGCTTCCCATGTGAATGCTGCACCTAGCCCAGAACGTGGAGAGACATCAAAGCAGATATGGACTTCAACGCACTCAAAACCCCCTAAAGCTAAACTCATTCGTGTAAACTTGTGTTGGGTCCCTAGAGGACAGGCCTTCCCACCCCCCCACTTGATCTGTTTTTGCACTCTTGAGGTTGGTTGAAAACAGGAACAAAAACAGGAACAATCTGTTGTTTTCAGCAATGTTTCTAAAGATGTTTACCCCAAGCCATTGAGTTATGGTGATGAGCTTCCTGCTATTGCTGATTTGGCCTCCCTGATGAGGGCTATATATACTTGTGAGAAAGTGGAATAAAGGGCTTGTCTGCAGAACCTGAAGTTGTGTTACGTGTTAATTTCAATGTCCCTCACTCAGAAGAATGACAGTTGCCATGCTGGCGTAGCAACTTATATTCATACTTTTATTCTTGATACACTTTGATCTATAAGACCAGAAATACCCACTATCCCCAAACAACTTACCGGTCCCTCCTCCCAAGCGGGGGATATCGTCTGGTCCATCCCCACAGCTCATACCCTCCTAACACTTGGTAACCTCACCTATACACCCCAAATTTGTGATCTGATGACAGGATTAGAGACATAGACATTCCCAGTCTAACATATAATACAGGCCAACCTCAGATGATTCATTACATGTCATAAATGCTCCCTAGATCAGGGCTGTCACCTCCCAACAATTTTCTAATCCTGGTTTTAAAGACAAACTAGGGCAGACCGCACCGTGGCGTAGGGCCCGGCCACCACAGACCCGCAGTGAGAGACTGGCCAGATCCGGACCCAGCTCATCATTTTTTTGATGGTCCAAACTGAAACAGTGAAGCCCACACTGAGAGCCAGATCGTCCCACTACAACTAATTCAAGTAGGTGTTTTGGTGGCTGGCCTGCAGAATGGTAGGCCTTTTGTTGACGAGGTCCCTGGCAGCACCTGGTCCTGGCCCTGAGACCCCTCCTGAGTGGTGAGAGTGTCCTTACCTGTGGTAGGACTCAGGAGGCGGAGCAGGGGCATTCCCCAACGTCTTGACTCCCGGTCCCTCTGGGCTGCTCTCCTCTGCTGGGGCTGCTCCTCTCTCTGCTGTGACCTCTCTCTCCCTGGTCCATCCCAGCTTGCCCCCAGGCTTCCTTCCTTCTACTTCGCTTCCACAGGGCTGAAGGATCCCCCAGTTCCAGCCTGTTTGGGCACTGGAATTTGGGTGCTCGAGGCGGGGGGCGGGGGGAGTGTCTTTGTTTTGGTGGCTGGCCTGCAGAGTGGCTAGCCTTTTTGTTAGCCGAGTCCTGGCTAACAGGGAGCCTGACCCTGTTTCTATAGGGACCCTCCGGAGTGGTGAGGGGGATCTTGGCCTACGGCAGGGGCCAGGAAATGGAGCGGGGGCTTTATATGGGACCCTGGCCAGCAGGGAAATCTGAATCCTTTTTATAGACCCACTAGATAGCATGGTAGGAGGAGATGGGCAGGCGCCAGGGCAAACATTCACCCACCAATCTGAAAAAGAACATGAAAACATCAACCCAATGACAGTCTAACAGCAGAAGGACTTGAACACCCTAGCACAGAAGAAGTGGAAAAATTTGACTTTATGAAAGCAATGGAGTCCCTCCAAACAACATGTAAAAAATACCCTTGGGGGAGCTCGGGCACCTACAGCTGGTGCTCAAGGATCTCCAGTGGTCTTCTGACCCCCACGCTGCCTCCCCCACTCTGTCCTCTTGTCCCCAATCTTTATGGAGGCCTAGTTGGGTGCTGAGGAATTCCATCTGGACAGGCAGTGTCTACTATCCAGGGGCGATGTGCTCCGAGAAGCTGGCACAAACCCCCCTCCCACAGCTCCTTCTGCAGGACTGCCTTTCTTGGCCCATTGTCCCACAACACCCCATCCCCAATTCTGCCTGTGTGAAAATAGACCAGTGCATAAGACTCGGTTTTCAGTTCCTTCACTAAGGCTATCCACCCAGAGCAGAAATTGCCTGCCTTCCGGGCAGGTCTCAAAGATTCCTGTAAGGAAGCGCGCGGCTGGCCTCCCAGGGTTGCCTTCTGAGTTGTTGTGTGAGAGTTCCATCTGGACAGAGTTGGTTCCTGTTTTTCTGTGAAGATGCACGAAGAGAGTCAGTCACAGCAGACTGGGCCAAGACACCAGAGCCTCCTCCAACTCCATTGAAGCAAAGATGGGAAGGCGCCAGTATGAATTTCTCCAACAACCTGAAAGACAGCAGCAGCATCACCAGAATCCAGGGATCCAGGAAACAAGAAGAATTACTACTCCCAAAAATTAAAAATTACTCATTAGTTTATAAAATAATAGAGGACCTTAAACAGGAGGTAAAAAACTACCATAAACAATTAGAGATGACAAACAAAAAAAGTAGATAATAAATAAATCATCCAATGATACCCAAGAAAACCAAGAAGCAAAAAAAAGCAATCGAATAAGGGAAGCCGGTTCAAACCTGAAAGAGAATAAGTGAATAATAAACAACCAGGGAAGGATAATAAAACCTGTAATCAACAAACCACAGAACAATACTACCAACAGATCTGATTCAGACACTGAAGATACCATAGAGAAATAAACACACTGATCAAAAAACGCAAAACCAACAAATTCTCATCATAAAACATTCAAATATGAGACTATAAAAAAGGCCAAACCTAAGAATTATTGGGATGAAAGAAGGAGAAAAGTACAGCTCAATGCCCAAAAAATATATTTAATAAAATTATTGAAGAAAACTTTCCCAACCTAAAGAAGAATGTTCCATACAGAAAAGTTCAAAACATACACCCGAATAGACTGACCACGCTTGTCCTGCGCCATATATTAATCAAAGCACAAACCATACGAGCTAAAAAATATTGAGAGCTGCAAAGAGAAAAGGTCAAGTTACTTATAAAGGTAAACCTATCAACTTACACTACTCTGGAAACCATAGAGAAGCCAGAAGGTCCTGATAGATGTACTGCAGAAGCTAAGAGAACATGGATGCAAGCCCAGACTACTATACCAGCCGCTTTTGTTCACTATAAATGGAGAAGCAAAATTTTCCAGGATAAAAACAAATTTAAACATACTCACATCAATATAAAATCACAAACTAAAGAGTCCACGCAGCCACAATAACTCAAACATCTGAAACCCTTCTACAGCGCAACTCAAAGAAAGGCAAACACACAAACTCTATGACTAAAAAACTAACCGGAGTTAACAACCACTGGTCATTAATAT
>CAWTZC010002103.1:0-19525 GCA_963919715.1 Microtus obscurus | reverse complement strand
GAGCTATAATCTCCCAGTGAAAGCACACCATGGGGTGCTACACAGATTATCAGAAATGGGCTAGTCCAGGTGCAAAGCTAGCCAATAAGAGGCTGGAACTAATGGGCCAGGCAGTGATTAAAAGAAAACAGTTTTAGTCATCTAATTATTTCAGGGCTTAAGCTGGGCCATGCGGGCGGCCGGGTACAGGGGCACAGCCCTCGCCAACTCCTCTTACTACACATCAGGAAATTAAATCAAATTGACTTTTGAGAGTCTATCTTCCACCTATCCAGACACTAAGATCAGTAACACAGTACAGCTCATGCTGTCGAGGAGTGTGGGCAGGGGAATGTGCTGCTAGGAGTACAGAAATTACACAGTCACTATAGAGAGTCAGTGTGGCAGTTCCCCAGAAAGATAGAATCGATCTACTTCTAGACCCAGCTATTCCACTCTTAGGCATATGCCCAAAAACACTTAATCCTACCGCACAAACACTTGCTCAATCTGTTTCCATTTGTTGCTCTATTCTTAGTAGCCAGAATCAAATATAAACTACATGTTCCTCAACAGAAGGATAAAGAGATGTGGTACGTTTATACTCGGAGTATTATTCAGATGTTTTAAAAAATAACATCATGAAATTTTCAGGCAAATGGGTGAACTCGAAAAAAATCTGGTGGGGGCAGCAGACCCAGAAAGATAACCAGGGTTTGTATTCACATATATATGTGGATGTTAGACATTAAATAAAAGATAGCAGCTACAATCCATGGCCCCAGAACAGTTAGATACAAACAACAAGACTAGGAGGAAGACACTGATTTTCTGGGAGAAAGAAATAAGGAATAGAGTTCATGGGTGAATTGGGGGCATCAGAGGGGACAGAAATGGAAGAGAATAGGGTGGGAGGGGGGATGGGCTTGAGGGTTAGAATGTAGGGAGAGTCAGTTATAATTGACAGATTGAGTGCTGGTTAAAAACCTATAACAATAAAAAAACTTCCTAAATCTACATGAAGATGATTTGAATGAAGTCTTCGAATAATGAGAGAGACATAGCTCCAACTGGTCAGATACTGTCAGTACGCTTCTAGTACCAGACTGGGTTACATTCAATTAATTGTTGGCCAAAGGGGTCCCAGGAAAAACCCCAAACAATCCAAGGCTGTTGTCAAGACAGTAGGTTGACTCCACAAACTGACAGCAAAGTCTGTTATTAAAAACAACACCCACACAGCACATTAAACTTGGAAATGTTGTTCTTTTGCCTGCTAGAACATTCACCCCCAAGTTCTCGCGTCATATGTATGGGAAGGTATTCTATAGGCTACTAAAGAAGTATCCATCAGCAGGGACAAAACTTTGATAACATGCTGTCTTGTCTGCAGGATATGCCAGGGCTGAACTGTGGCACATTGTAGGAGTAACTATTCAATCAATGTCTGGTTTGAATATGTGACAGTTTTGGTGGCCAAGAGCCAGAGACCAACTAGCTCAGAGACATAGGACAAAACCAAATGCTATAAAATCTGAAAAGAAAAAATAAAATAACAACAAAATACCCCTGAAGATATTCTAATGGCCCATTGATCAGAGCCCTCCTTATTCAGCCATGACCAAAGAACTTCCTCCCTGCAGCAGATGGAACCATATTCAGGTAGCACAGCCAGACGTTTCACAGAGAGAGCCCAGCAACACAGAGCTCTAAAATGGAATATTCTTTGTCAAAACCCCTCCCCTCAGAGCTCAGAGCACCCAGAGGAAGAGGAGGCAGAAAGAGGGTATGAGTCGGAGGGGATGCAGACACCAAGAGAGAACAAGGCTCTGAACCAACTGAGCAAAGCTCATATGAACTCAGACTGAGGCAGCAGGCACTGGGCATGCTCGGGTGCAGGTCCTCTGTGCACATCTCAAAGCTTTCAGTCTAGTTTCCATGGATCCCTGAGTGTGCAAATGAGTGGGTCTCTGGTTCTACTGCCTTGTCTTGGGCTCTCTCCTTCTGTTGGTTTACACTGTACAACTTTGATGTGATGGTTAATCTGATGTCTTGTTTTGCTATGTTTGGTTATTAACTCTTAGAAGCCTGTTCTCTTCTAATGAGAGACCTGGGGGGAGACTCTGAGGAGTAGAGGGAAGGGAAAACTGTAATCAGTATATATTGTATGAGGAAAGAATCTCCTTAATAAAGGGGGAAAGAAAAATAGCAGAGGTCTAACAGGAAGAGGAACACTCTGGGTGGCTTTGATGCAACTGAGAAAGAATTGACAGTTTTTCATCACTGCAATTTCTACGATTGGGGAAACTGTCTTCCTCTCTTTTGGCAACCTTTTTTTTTTTTTTTGATTTTTTTTCGAGACAGGGTTTCTCTGGCTTTGGAGCCTGTCCTGAAACTAGCTCTTGTAAACCAGGCTGGCCTCGAACTCCACAGAGATCCGCCTGCCCTCTGCCTCCCGAGTGCTGGGATTAAGGCGTGCGCCACCACTGCCTGGCTCTTTTGAGACTTTACATGGAAATTAATACATTACTTTAAAATTGCTCATTAGAGAGCGGACGCGATGCAGGCGGCGCGTGGGCTACAGGCTGCAACCAGACTGGCGGGGGACTGAGCGTGATGGCAGAGGACGCAGGTGTCGGGGACGGCGCGCAGCACCAGAGCAGATCGCTTTTCCGCGGTTGAATCAAGGAGGTAGGCCTTTGGTTGGCGAGGTCCCTGGCAGACGGGAGGCGGGTCCTGTTCCCTGAAGACCCTTCTGAGCGGTGACAGGGATCTTGGCCCACAGAAACCAGGAAACAGAGCGAGGAGCAATCTGTGAAGGAGACCTCTGGCCAGCAGAGAAACCTGATCCGATTTTAAAAGACCGATTAGGTAGCCTTGATAGGAGAATCGCGCAGCCAGGGCAGAATTTCACCCAATAATCGAAAAACAACATGAAAACACCACAATGATCTTACAGCAGAAGGATTTGAACACCTAACACAAGAAGAAGTGGAAAAAATTACTTTATGAAAGCAATGAGTCCCTTAAACAACATGTAAAAAACACCCTTATAGAAATATAGAAGTACGACAAAAAGTTTGAAGAAATGAGTAAATACACACATGATGCCCTGGAAAACCAAGAAAAAAACGATCAAATAGGTAATGAAAGCAGTTCAAAAAAATTGAAAACTGAAAGGGAAGCCAAAGAGAAGAAAACACAAGCTGAGCACCAGCTGGATATGGTCCAGGTCAATGAGCAGATTCTACAGAAACAAGCATAATCAATAAATACAACAAACCAAGAAAAGAATCTCAGATTCTGAGGACGCATAGAATACTGTTCAAAGAAAACAGCAAAGCCAACAAATCCTCAACACAAAACATGCAGAAAATATGGGACACAATAAAAAAGTCCAAACATAAGAATAATATGAATAGAGAGGGGGGAGGGGAGTTACAGCTCAAAGGCCCAGAAAATATTTTTAACAAAATTATGGAAGAAAGCTTCCCAACATAAAAGAAAGATATTCCTTTGAATATTCAAAAGCATACAGAACACCAAACAGATTGACAAAACCATCCCTCACCATATAATAATCAAAACACAGAATATACAGGTTAAAAGAAAGAATATTAAGAGCTGCAAAGGAAAGAAAGGCCAAGTAACTTATAAAGGAAAACCGATCAGACTTACACCTGAGCCTATGAACGCAAGCCAGGAGGTCCTGGATAGAGGTACAGAAGCTAAGAGACCATGGATGCAAGCCAGAAACTACCATACCCAGCCAAGCTATGGTTCACTATCAATGGAGAAAACAAACATTCCAGGATAAAACAATTTAAGCTCGTAGCCACAAAATCCAGCCCTACAGAAGGTAATAGAAGGGAAAATCACAACCTAAGGAATCCAAGCATTGCCAATACTGCCTACAATAACTCAGGCATCTGGCAGACCTTCTTCAGCACAGCTCCAAAGACGGAACACACACAAAAACTACTACCAAAAAAAAAATAAGAATAACCGGAGTAAACAACCACTGGTCATTAATATCACTTAATATTAATGGCCTCAGGAGCTGGAGAGATGGCTCAAGTGGTTAAAGGCATTGCCTGCTCTTCCAAAGGTCCTGAGTTCAATTCCCGGCAACCACATGGTGGCTCATAATCTTCTGGAATGAGGTCTGGTGCTCTCTTCTGGCCTGCAGACATACACACAAACGACTATTGTATACATATAATAATATTAAAAAATTATTAGTAGCCTCAACTCACCCATAAAAATGCACAGGCTAAGAGATTGGATACGAAAACAGGATCCAACATTCTGTTGACACCAAAAACACATCTCAACCACACGACAGGCATCTACTCAGAGTAAAGGGTTGGGAAAAGGTGTTACAAGCAAATGGTCCTAAGAAAAAAGCAGTGTGGCCATACTAATTTCTAACAAAATTGACTTCAAACTAAAGTCAATCAGATGATCAGATGACACTTTATACTCATATTAGGAACAATTCATCAGGATGAAGTCTCAATCCTGAATATCTACGCCCCTAACATAAAAGCACCCACCTATGTAAAAGAAATATTACTAGAACTCAAGGCAGACATCAAACCACACACACTTGTAATAGGAGACTTCAATACACCTCTTTCTCCAATGGACAGGTCAAAATCAGACAGAAACCTAATAGAGAATTAAGAGAATTATTGGAGGTAATGAAGCAAATGACTTAACAGACATCCCCCATAAACATTCCACCCAAAAAGGAAAAATATACCTTCTTCTCTGCAGCTCATGAACGTTCTCGAAAGATTACCACATACCCTAAAACAAAAGGAAACCTCCACAGATACAAAAAAAATCAGGTGTCCACCTGTGTCTTATCATCACCATACTAAGCTAGAAAGGCAATAACAATGCTACCCCCAACCGACAAACTCATGAAACTGAACAGTCAACTACTAACCACACCTGGTCAAGCTTGAAATTAAGAAAAATTAATGTCTTCCTTGAATTTAATGAAAATAAAGACCAACATACTCAAACCTATGGGACACGATGAAAGCAGTGCTAAGAGGAAAGTTCATAGCACTAAGTGCCCACTTAAAGAAAACAGAGAAAGCATACATTGAAACTTAACAACACAACTGAGCTCTAGAAAAAAAAGAAGCAGATGCGCCCAGGAGTAGTAGAAGACTGAAAATAATCAAACTGAGGGCAGAAATCAACAAAATAGAAACACAGAAAACAGTCCAAAGAATCAATAAACAAAAAGTTGGTTCTTGGAAAAATCAACATCGATCGACAAACCCCCTATCCAAACTAATTAAACAACAGAGAAAAACACGCAAAATAATTAAGATCAGAAATGAAAAGGGGGACATAACCACAGACACAGAGGAAATTCAGAGAATCATTAGATCTTACTATAAACGCCTGTATGTCACAAAACTGGAAAATGCAAAAGAAATGAACAGTTTTTTAGATAAGTACCATATACCAAAGCTAAACCAAGACCAGAGTGAATGATCTAATACCGGTTAGTCGCGAAAACTAGAAGCTGTTATCAAAATCTCTACCCGACCGATGTTTTGGCAAATTCTACCAAACTTCCAGAAGAGCTAATACCTATACTCCTTAATGTATTTCACAATATAGAAACAGAAAAGTCTTTCTTAATTCCTTTTATGGAGCTACAGTTACCCTATACCAAAACCACACAAAGACCCAACCAAGAAAGAGAACTACAGGCCTATCTCACTCATGAATATTGATGCAAAAATTCTCCAATAAAATACTGTGAAACCGAATTCAATAACACATTAGAAAATTTATCCATTATGATCAAGTAAGGCTTCATCCCAGAGATGCAGGGCTGGTTTCAACATACTAAATCTATCAACAAATCCACCATATAAATAAGCAGAAAGAAAAAAACCATATGATCATTTCATTAGATGCTGAAAAAGCATTCGACAAAATTCAACACCCCTTTATGATGTATTGGAGAGACTAGGGATACAAGGGTCATACCTAAATATAATAAAAAGCTATTTACAGCAAACAGAGCAGCTAACATTAAATTAAGCAAAAAATCATCATCCCACTAAAATCAGGAACAAGACAAGGATGTCCACTCTCTCCATACCTCTTCAATATAGTGCTTGAAATTCTAGCATTAGCAATAAGACAACATAAGGAGATCAAGGGGATCCTATTGGAAAGGAAGAAGTTAAGCTTTTACGTTATTTGCAGATATAGATATATACATAAGCGACCCCAAAAACTCTACCAAAGAACTCCTACAGCTGATAAACACCTTTAACAATGTGGCAGGATACAAGATCAACTCTCCAAAAAATCAGTTGCCTTCCTATACACTAAGGATAAAGAAACAGAGAGAGGAATTCAGAGAAGCATCACCTATCACGATAGCCACAAAAAGAGCATAAAATATCTTGGGGTAACCTGACCAAGGAAGTGAAAGATCTATTTGACAAGAACTTTAAGTCTTTGAAGAAAGAAATAGAAGAGGACACCAGAAAATGGAAGGATCTCATACTTGCTCTTGGATTAGGAGGATCAACATAGTAAATTGGCAATTCTACCAAAAGCAATCTATGGATTCAATGCAATCCCCATCAAAATCCCATCAAAATTCTTCACAGATCTGAAGAAGACAATAATCAACTTTATATGGAAAAGCAAATAATGCCAAAACAATCTTATACATCAAGAAATCATCCCTACTTAACACTAATTTTATTACTTTTTCCAATTGAATTAATAACTCTACTTTAACCCTCAAACCTATGAGTCCTGATTTTCGATAATAGCTAAAAATATCTACAATGAAAAAGAGAGCATCTTCAACAAATTGTGCTTGCAAAACTGGATGTCAATCTGTAGAAGAATGAAAATAGATCCATATCTATCACCATGCATAAAATTCAAGTCCAAGTGGATTAAAGACCTCAATATCGGATCCGACACACTGAACATGATAGAAGAGAAAGTGAGAGTACTCCTACAACAAGTTAAGCACAGAGACCACACTTCCTATGTATAACCCCAGCAGCACAGACACAGTAAGGGCCTCATTGAATAAATGGGACCTCCTGAGACTGAGAAGCTTCTGTAAAGCAAAAGGACACTGTCCGCATAAGACAGAAAGGCAACCCACTGACTGGGCAGAAAAATCTTCACCAACCCCGCAACTCGACAAAGGTCTGATCTCCAAAATATATAAAGAAACTCAAGAAACTAGACCGTAAAAAGCTAATCAGCCCAATTATAAAATGGGGCACTGAGCTGAACAGAGATCTCTCAACAGAAGAAGTTCAAATGGCCAAAAGACACCTAAAGTCATGCTCAACTTCCTTAGCGATCAGGGAAATGCAAATCAAGACAACTTTAAGATACCATCTTACACCTGTCAGAATGGCGAAAATCAAAAACACCAATGTTAGCCTTCGCTGGAGAGGTTGTGGAGAAAGGGGGTACACTCATCCATTGATGGTGGGAATGCAAACTTGTGCAACCACTCTGAAAGCAGTGTGGAGGTTTCTCAGGAAATTCGGGATCAACCTACCCATGGACTCAGCAATACCACTCTTGGGAATATACCCAAGAGAGGCCTTATCATGCAACAAAAGTATATGCTCTACTATGTTCATAGCAGCACTGTTTGTAATAGCCAGAACCTGGAAACAACCTAGATGCCCTTCAGTTGAAGAACGGATGAAGAAAGTATGGAATATATACATATTAGAGTACTAGCTCAGCAGTAAAAAACAAGGACTTCTTGAAGTTTGCAGGCAAATGGATGGAAATTGAAAACACTATCCTGAGTGAGGTGTTGCCAGACCCAAAAAGAGGAACATGGGATGTACTCACTCATATTTGGTTTCTAGTCATAAATAAAGGACTTGAGCGTATAATTTGGGTTCTTAGAGAAGCTAAATAAGAAGGAGAACCCAAAGAAAAACATATAGGCATCCTCCTGAATATTAACCTTCATCAGGCGATGAAAGGAGACAGAGACGAGACCCACATTGGAGCACCGGACTGAAATCTCAAGGTCCAAATCAGAAGCAGAAGGAGAGAGAGCACGAGCAAGGGAACTCAGGACCGCGAGGGGGTGCACCCCACACACCTGTGAGACAATGGGGATGTTCGATCAGGAACTCACCAAGGCCAGCTTGGCCTGGGTCTGGAAGACCCTGGATTAAAGCCGGTCTCCCCGAACATGCGGACAATGAGGTCTACTGAGACCTCAGGAACAATGGCAATGGGTTTTTGATCCTACTGCACCGTATTGGCTTTGTGGGAGCCTAGGCAGTTTGGATACTCACCTTGCTAGACCTGGATAGAGGTGGGTGGTCCTTGGACTTCCCACAGGGCGGGGAACCCTGATTACTCTTTGGGCTGACGAGGAAGGGGGATTTGATTGGGGGAGGGGAGGGAAGGGAGGCGGCAGTGGGGAAGAGATAGAAATCTTTAATGAATAAAAAATTAAAAAAAATAAATACAATTATCTTGGACATCCCTGACCTGGGAATATCTGTGCTCCCATCCCCTCTATTAATTAATCTGTTGTTTATTGTTGGCAGGGGCAGGAAAGACCTTGTTGTGCATTTAATCCATTTTGTTCTCTGTGAACATCTTTTACTCTCTTCTGTTAGGCATTTAGTCCCACATAAAGACAAATGTTTTCACTTGTTTAAAAAGATTTTCCCCTAAAAAATAAAATTGGAAAGAAAATTAATTGCTCGAGTTTATAGACTTTTAAAAAAGTCTCCAAAATCCTCCTCAGTAGAATGCTCCTTAAGTCAATAGTCCCTTCATGGGACAGGGAACCAGGTTGAAAGTTATGGTTCAGGCCAAATTTGGCAGCCAGAATACCACTAAGTAATCACTGACCTAGTCCTGTCTCCAGGAGGGTGAGCCTGCCCTCTAGTGTCTGGAAAATGAATACAGGTCAGTCTCACCTATAGAAAAAGGGCATAAAAGCTTCAATTTTCTTCAGAGCCCCATTATCATCCAGGAAGTGGTCAGGATTGAAGGCATCTGGTTGTTCAAAGTCCGTGGGTCATGGAGAGCTGCACTCATGATGGGGTACACTTCAGTATTCTAGGAGACATTGTGAGAGGCAATGATATTAGCATACCCTGGCTTCCATATGCAAACAGTCCTTAGCGAAGCACAGAATGATGGGAAACCACAAACAGGCCGAGGGTGGTCACTGGGGGGGTGGAGCATGTCCATGGCATAGAGATGTGGAATCGCAGCTGGTCTCACCTTGGGAGCAGGTACCCTCGGAACAAGTGTCTTTGGTGACTTTGTGTGGCAATCCAATTGGGCCAAGATCTGAAAATCTCAGAATCTCATGGATGACTGCCTCAAGTGTAAGGCATTTTGATGTGGTCTTCAAGGGCTGGTGGTGTGAGCCGATCACCTGATCGATCTCCTTTTGGACTTTCTCTGCACAGTTAATGGGAGACAACATAGAATGTCCATTTCTTTACAGAGAGGCAATGCACAGCAACCTTGTTTTCTGTGAGCCAATAGCTTAGAACAGTGCAGAGCTAGGAGACTCTGATGAGAAAGACACAGAACACTCTAGGGCACACACACCTGCACTTCTCTCCAGCCACAGCTATGTTAGAGACTCTCTCTCCAAAGCTCCAACCTTGCTCATAACAGAAAAAAAGAAAACCCACAACAAAGGGCTATTTTCACCTATCAGTCTGAGGAAGGCTGGAGAGAAAGATGATAATAATTCTCCATATTTTTTTTTTGTTTGTTTTATTTTGAGACAGGGTTTCTCTGTGGTTTTGGAGACTGTCCTAGAACTAGCTCTTGTAGACCAGGCTGGTCTGGAACTCACAGAGATCCGCCTGCCTCTGCCTCCCGAGTGCTGGGATTAAAGGCGTGCGCCACCACCGCCCCGGCTATATTTTTAATATAATAGATATAATTTCTGTTCCTGCATAACACACACACACACACACATACATCTTTGAATAGAATTTATATTTTAAAATTCAGAGAGCTGGAGAGATGTCTCGATGGTTAAGAACACAGGTCGCTCATTCAGAGGACCCGGGGTTCAATCTCCAGCACTCGCATGGCAACTTACACTTTGACTCCAGGGCCAGGACTCCCTCACACAGACATATTGCAGACAAAACAACAATGCACACTACTAAAAACAATTGTAAAAATCCAGACTAATAACCTGAGGCTATATCCTCAGGAATAAAAGGAAATAAATTAATCTATGTATAACTGAATATTAAATATCATGAATACATTGTCAATAAAATAACTCAGTCAGCAAATGCATTGATTTCCATCCAAACAGCCTGCCTTTGGCATCAGAACCCATGGGAATTGCAGTAGAGACCCAACTGCACAAAGTTGTAGTCCACCTCCACAAGAATTCCAGCAGAGAAACTCACAATAACATCACATCGATTTCAAATTCTTAGAATCGTGAGGGTGTAAGTCAGCCAAGCATTGGATGAGTTGGTTAATAAAGGAAAGATTTCTGGGTGAGTGAAATGAGAAAAGCAAAACTGGATGTCCATATTCCACATCTCACTCACTGTATTAATCAATTAATGACTTAATAAGTGGTTCATAAACAAATAAATCCAATGAGTACAACTAACCAAGCATCAAGCAAATATGTGGATGAATAAATGAGAGCAAATATAAGAAAAAATAGGTGGGTTTTTGCATGATGAATAAATCACAAGATAAATGAGTGAGTTATTAAATAAATACATGGAGAATGGATGGACACATGAAGGGGGAATTCAAATGTCAGTAGGATTAAAGGAATGACCAATAATCAATGATAGACAGCTCACTCTACTAGATCTGATCAAAGAATAAAACTCACAGGCTGATTCATCCAAATAAATGAATTGAAATATGTGCCCTTAGGTGAAGCAGTGATGAAAGAATCAAGGATGAATAATCTCTGGATATAGAGAAGATGGGCAGAGGAATACATGAGTGGGGTGAATAGTTGTGTAGAGGTGGATAAAGGGTTGGATGGATAACAGATGGATGGAAGTGAATTAAATGGGGAAACAGATAAATAGGTGGATGAAGAGAAAAACAAATGAATAGAGGAATGTAAAGACAGAAGGAAAGAAGTAGGTAAGGATGGATGGATGGCTGAATGCATGGTTGAATGGATGGATGGATGGATGGAAGGATGGGTGGATCAACCATTAATTGACGGGGTGAAAACAATGGAAAACAGGCCAGCCGAGTGTTCATTCATGCACCCCCACAGCACAGCCCTAGTTGAGAATTAGCCCAAAGCCTTCAGTGCTTCAGATATAAGAGGCCCATGGCTCTCTCATCCACACAAACTCCCCAGCCAATAGGGAGCTAGAAGTTTCCCCAACTGACCGCCTGTGGTTCACCTGCAACATGGGGATATTTGAGCATGAGTAGGAAGCCATAGCGGAGGTGGCACTGCTGGTCTCGGTGCCAGCAAAGAAGAGAAACAGCACGGAGATCATGAGGTTCCTGGTGATGGAACTCCGTGTGTTGGTTGGACTTCTCCCTGGTTGCAGATGGGAGAGAGAAGGGAGGATCAGAGTGACTGGAGTTTTATGGGAAGATGCACCCACATCCTGGGAACTGTCCTTCTATCTCCCATTATATGGATCACATGGCATTTGCAGTCCTCGACAATGTCATGTGGTCTCTGTTCTGTCTTCTCTCTCTACTGTGCTGTCTGGTAGTTTATAATGGTTTGTCTCCCAGGCTCTCTCTTCCTCTGTGGTCTTTCCTGCTTTTTGTCCCTTGCCCTGTTTCTTCCCCACCTTCTTTCTCCCTATCACAGTTTTTCTCTTCCTTTCATTTTCATCATTTTCCAGACACTTCTGCATCTCACTCTCTCCATTTCCTGTCTCTCCTCCCCATCCTCTGCCCCCTTTTCCTCTGCTCACATCTTTAGCTACACTCTGAGCCATCCCCTCTCATTCATGCACGACTTACCTTCTCCATGCGTAGAAGGTAGGTATCGAAGTCTCTTGGATTGTTGGGGTCCAAGGTTGTCCGGTGCTTCTCCACACTGTAGGCAATGTAGTCACGGATTTCTTGAGCTTTTTTGAAGATTTGCTTGTGGGCACCAGGAAAGTACTTCAGGAAACCAGGAGAGAGGCGCTCAAACACCTGCAAGAAAGAAGGGCCCAGGAGCTTCTCTTGAGCTTTTAGGTCACAGGAAATGGAAGTGCTCTTAGTGTTCTATTACTGCACCATACCCAGAGAAGAGATACCATAGCCAAGGCAACTCTTACAAAACAAACATTTTTGAGACTTGCCTACAGTATCAGAAGTTAGTCTATTATCATCATGGCAGGAAGCAGACAGGACTGGCATGTGCCTGGGAGCTTTCATCACGACATCCATGTAGACAGACACGTGCCTAAGAACTGGCATCATGATACCCATGCAGACAGGCATGTGTCTGAGAGCTAACATCATGATATACCCAAAGGGCATGTGTCTGAGAGCTCACTTCATGATATCCGTGCAGACAGGCATGTGTCTGAAAGCTGACATCATAATACCCATGCAGACAGGCATGATGTACACGAGAAGGGCATGTGTCTGAGATCAACACCATGGTAAACAGACAGACTGGTAGAACTAGAGGGAACACTGGCCTTGCATGGGATTTGGAAACTCAAAGGATCACCCTGAATTTATCATCTCCCTGCCTCCACATGTTCTGGAATTGCATGAGTGGTGTGCCAGAACACCCAGGAAATGCAATGAGGACCTCATGCATGAAAACCAAGTCCTCTACCCTCAGAGCTCCAGCTGCAGACACCCACATCACCATTTCCGTGCAGGTTGAATGACTCTGTATTTCTGCATTTACATCTCTGCCCTGCTCCCCATCCTATCTCCCACCTGCTCTGCAACCTCTTTGCCTCTCAAAGTTGTCTCTGCCTTTCGTTCAGCCCTAAGATACTCCTTTTCTTCACCCACCTAGCATTGTCTTCTTTCCTCTGCCTTGGATGCTCCTCTCTTCCCACCTACTGACCTGGCTGGAGAATGAGCTGATGAGTGAGAAGATCTGATAGAACAGGTCCAGCAGGCGCAAGAACTGGCGATCTTTGTAGTCAAAGCCTGTCCAAAGACAATGGAGCAGATGATGTTGGCTGTGATGCACTGGAAGAGGAAAGTGGGGTCCAGGGGTGCACCTTGAGGATGCAATACAAGAGACAGGGGTATAGAACCAGGGAAACATTTGCCTTCAGTCCCATCTCTGTAAAGCTGAACCCCCCACTCACCACTCAATGGACAGCAACAGCTGCTACCACATTTGCACATATGTTGCCCATATGAGTCTGCACTCAGATGGCACAAATCCGTTTATTTAACTGCCTCAGTAGTATAGGGATTATGAGATGCTATTCATATACACAGAAGAGCACCTTCACCAAGGAAACTCACCTAATCATGACTGGACTAGGATGCTGGGACCAGAGGTAGAGTGTGTGTGGTCAGTCTCCACACTGCTCCACCTCCCAGGACAACATCCTGACTCTGAGCTGATAGCTAACTCACCCTGGAGGAATGGTGCATAGAAAGGTATAGGGATGGTTGTGTGAATTTACAAGTCCTGTACAGTCCATGCCCACTCTGCCAGGCTTTCTCCATCCCTCCTCTAAATTCGTCCATCCATTCTCTGACTTCCTCCATCCCTCCTCTGAGCATCCTCCAACCCTTCTCTGACTTGCTTTATCCCTCCCCTCACTTCTGAGCTCTGTGGTGATCCAAAGAAGCCACCAGCCCCCTGCTTCCTTTGTGTGCCAGGTTCAGTCTGGACCCTGGTGGTTGGAGAACTGTTGTCAGTCTAACAGTATTGGGCCACTGTGGCCTTACACCCTAGGCTGTGGTCTCTGATCCTGTATGGATCCTTCCCTGGGGCTCAAGAGCTTCACTCTCAGACTTGGGGCTCACTTCTCTTCCTCTGGGTCCCTCCATCTCTTACTTCTTTATCCAGTTCATTCTTCTCAGCTTCTGCACCTTTATTCCCCCCCACACACTGACCTCTCAGATCTCCTGAGAAAGGTCAATAAGAGATAAAAATATCTTGTATAAAGAAATTAAGGTGCAAACAACGGTCTTGTCACCAATGTGCTCTTCGATATATCAAACCTTAAAGTACCCAGGCTTCCTTTGAGTTCTACTAAAGTCAAACTCCCTATGAGCCTCTGTGTCCACTATGCTCACCAAGCACATTCACAAGGAAGAAAACACAGTTTCCTGCTTAGACCATGTCTGCAGGTCCTCCTGCTCCCTTCCCTTGGAACTACATTCCACATTTGTCTTTGATAAGACCGTGGGGGTAAAAGGCCGGGATAGGGAGCAACTACAATGGTTGAGTCAAAGTGGCTTTGAACTCTATGGGCAATAGAAGAGAACCTTGGAACTCTCAGTCTCCCTGTCTTTACCGCTGACGTGCTGGGATTACAAACATGCAGGACCATGTGCACTCATATGGTGCTAGAAGCTCTACAACCAGCCACAGCCACATTGTAAGACAGGACCTGAAAACATAGGCAGGACTGCCTTGAACATATGACAGTCTTACCTTACCTTTGGAGCTCAGAGAGGACAAGTGTGCACAAGTCATCTTTAGTTGACAGAAAATTAAATCACAGATTGATTTTCTGAAGAGAAGTGACCACTATGGATCAGTACATATTTCTGAGTTATTTTGGACACAATATATCTGACATTTCCTTTCTCTGCCCTTGTTTTTCCACCTGTGCCCTAATCTCATCCTCCCCATAACAGTGTGTGTCTGTCAGTCTGTCTGTCTGTCTGTTTCTCAGCCCTTGTCTTTTGCTTTCTTAGGCTCTACACTCAGGTCCCTGTGTCACCATCTTCGTTTCTGCCCATTCTCTGGGATTCACCCTGGAATTTCTCAGCTCCTCCACCAGACATTGGGCCTCCTCCTGAATCCGCTCCTCCACCTCCTCTTCCCCATCCCAAAGTCTCTCATGGTGGACAGAGAGAATCACCGAAGGGTCTTCCAACGTTCCCCCATTGGCAAAGATCATACCTAAGAACATAGGGGAAACTTGATGAGTTACAACAGAAGTTCAAAGACCCCGAGTCCTTCCCCACATCTTTGGCTCCACCTCTCACACAACTTCCTGGACCACATCCTCCACTCCATCCTGTCCCATGTCTCACCATATCCCTGCACAACTGGCTTAACCACAGCAACTGTCCCCTGCCAGAGAAAGCCTCAGCTAGGTCCACCAGACCCTCCCTTATGGCCTCTGTCCCACACAGCATGACCACGGGCCTTGGTCCCAGGTGCACTATGAACACGTCTCCATATTTTTCTCGAAGCTGCCAAGGATAATCACAACAGGACTGTGGTTAGTCAGTGCAGACGTTGTTACACTGTGAAACACACACAGATTGGTAAATATGTTTCCCTCCCCTGGCCACCCCTTCCCTTTGAGGACCTAAGAAGTGAATGGTTAATTCACCAGACATTCAGGGTCTGCACTGATTGGTTGGATTTCCTAATCAGTACACCAGCACTGTAGAGTAGGGAGACAGGCCAATACTTGTTTATAATCCTGGCACTAGGGGACAGATACCAGAGAATCAATAGTTATCTTTGGCTACATATCCAAATTGAAGACAACTTCAGCAACACATGGCCTTTTCTCAAAAAAATATTAATAAATAAAAGGATAGATATAGATATGGATGCAGATACTCATGTAGTTACATGCCCATAGTCTTCAGACTGGTTGTTTATCTCTGGACTCTCAATCAAGAACCATGCTTTCTGTCACCAAGGCTGTCCAATGCCTCCTGACAAAGGCCCTGACCCATCCACTGGGTTACATGGAAATGAAAGTGATAGTCACCTAGTAGTGGTCCTGAATGTGAGTCATGACTGCAGTATGGACAGTTGGAAAAATGCCTGGCCATGCAACCATCAGGGCATCTACAGGGAATTGGTCCCAGGAACATGAAAACCCTGCAGTACTGAGAGCCCTTGAGGAGCATGGTGCAGGGTTTGGAAAAAACCCTCCCTCATCCTCTTATACCCTTTCCTCTCGCAAGGCTACACTGCAGCTAATAGAATTGAAAGGCTATGAAAATGGTCTGTGCTCAGTGTTGTTTGGGGACAATGCCAAGATAAAGCCCTATACATGTTTGATGTTGACGTATTCATGTTTTGAGATGGGGGTCACACTACTGATTCTTATGCAACAATGAACTAACAATTCTCAGACAAGATCAACAATGTAGATGAAATTTACCAACTCAATGTTGACACAAAAGCAAGCTTTGATTACATCTGCTGCACCTAACTGATATTCAAACACAGGTGTGGTTGATGGTATGTCAGGATAGTGGGAAGGCAGTGACTACCAGGGGCGGAGACAGGGACCAGTCTTGATGTTAGCTGGTCTGCACATCAGTGATAAGAATCTGTTCTTCTTTCAAATTTATTGAGGTGTGCTTGTTGAGAAATGACCCACTTCAATCTTATCTTAACTCAAAATTTTTTTTTTTAAATTAATTTATTATGTTTTCCATTATTTAAAACAATTTTCAAATTCAAACACACTTTGATCATATTCTTCCTCTCCCTCAAGTCCCTTCAGATCTTTCCCCATCCCTACCCACCCAACTTTGGAAGTTCTTTCTTTAACAAGAAGCAAAAATCCTGTACAACAATAAAATCTTCCAAAACTTAGAAACAAGAAAGTCATACCAAGAAAAGAAGGAAAAAAGATTGAAAACAAACAAAAAGCCCAACTTGTAACCAAATAAAGCACAGACAAAATCCTGTGGAGTCCAACTATATGTTGTTGGTCAATTACTCCTGAACATGAGGCTTGCCCAGAATTAGTTGACATGCTCAGTGTCACTCATCGTAGAAAACTGATTGTCTCTCCCCTAACTGGTATAAGTGATAGTTCAGTTGTTAACCTTTTTTTTTTCTTTCTTTTTTTTTTTTTTTGTCAAAGCCTCCGTTTATTAGGGACAGGGTAACGACTTATATACCCCCTGAATGAGGGCTTGGGGAGTAGGGCACAGGAGCATGGAATCTGGCCACGTGGTCCCAGTCACGTAACCTACATCCGGTCAGGTAGGCCAAGAAGTCAGAGTTGCCACACCTAGTTCCCTGGATAGCTGGAATTTAAGGCAGTTCCGCTATCAGATTAGGTTCGTTAGCAATTAGCAAATAGCTAATTGGGTGAGGGGCAGGTTTTGCCAATAGGACTATTCTTAACATAATTATGGGTTTGGGGTTCCCTGCAGGCTCCCCAAGGTGATGGTTTCTGTAACAATCTTTAGGGGGGGAAACGGCTCCCAACATATTCCTCCTTTCTTATATAGAGGCAAGTAGTTATAGGTGGAGGGCACCAGGACAGAGTCAACCATGGTGTCAGATCTAAAGGAGAGGGGACTGGGACAAGGAGAGACCCTCCTCTCGACTGGTGAAGCAATTAACCTCTCCTGGGAACAGAGGGGTGCCTTATGAGTAGCATTAGTTTCTTGGAGCTTCTCAAATAAAAGGTATCTAGTAGGATTAAGGCGGCAGATCACAGGGCACCCTGTCTTAGGCTATGTGGAGAGCGCCCTCGTACCTAAAAACCATGCCATGTTGAGCCGGCCTGTACGGCCCTCTGTATGGTTTGAAATTTAGGTGAGGATCCACACTAACTCCCGTCATTGGGCCCCTGTATCTATCATTAATGAAAAATCTGTGAGGTGCTCCTTAAACAAAAGATATGATATAATTTTTGGCACCAATAACTCCATCTCCAGACAAGAAGAAAGGGGGCACCTTCCAAACCCAGTATTCACCTTTTAGTCTGGCCCATGGTATGTCCTCCTTCCTAAATGCCTACTCCACAAAAAGTTACGTGTGCTTGCCTGTCATCAATTAGGGAGGTGAAAAAGGGATCAAAATCTAAAATTCTTAACATATGCACTAAACCCCAACACTTTACAGCATGTGTCAAACCTTTCCCAACATCTATAAGCAGTTACAAATATCATTAGATCAATTTCAGTAAGAGTACAATGACATACATTGTTGTCAAATACCACCATTTCCAGACTCTGAGCAACAGTCACAGGAACCCCAATCTTTCCCCTTCTTAAGTAAAGAGGTTAGTATTTTAATTAAAATGAGTTCTGTGTCCCAAAGATTAAAACAGTCTGATGTCCAGTCTGCATCTCAGCTCCAAAGCAGACCAGAGTTCAAGCTGCAGAAGCAGTTTAGCACTTGTGCTTCAGGGCCGAGTGGGATTCCTGGGTGAGGTGAGCTGGATTCAGCTATCTGAAGCACATCCTGGCATTATCTCAGCCGGGTCTCCCTGGACTCAGGAGGCAGAGTTGACACCCTGTGAGAGTGGAGCAGCAGGTTCTGTTATCAGGGACTCCTCTCCTTGGGGGCAGGAAAAGCCAGACTAAGGACCTCTCTGCAATCGCCTCAGGAACTCCTCTGTGTCCTGAGCGCAGCCTCGACATCAGGCCCAGCTTTTATTTTCTTTCTGTGAAAAAAGCATAAACATATCCTCGACCCCAAATATATATAGGTCGGGTTTTTTCATAATGCATTGCAAGGGCTTTTCCACCTTGCCCTAGCAAAGGTCAGCTTGGTGTTATCATGTCAGATCCGTTTGCATCTGGATCTACTTGCAAGTTTCATAAGCTGCTTGCAAGGAGCCTTATTATGCTCCATAATATTTTTTTTTATTATTATCAGCCATATATGCAGTTCCTCCATTGGAAGAGCCATTTGTAAAATTTAGCATAAAATCCTTTAAGGGATTTTTTTTTGCTACTTAACATTAGCAAAATACAGTTGTGTGAATTGTAGCAATAATCATCTGGGGGATCAAGCCATTTTTTAGCTTTTATCCTGCCCTTTTGTACCAGACAGGCTACTGGTTTAAATTAAGAGTTTAATATCTTAATTGGCAAAACTTGAGAAGATTTTGCCATAAACAGCATTTTTTCATAAAAATGTTGTAGAATAAGTTTTATATTTAATATGCACACTTGCCATAGCTGCATTATAATTAATATACTGTATTTGTTGATTATTGTATACTTTACCTGTTGATTTATATTTTACCTGTTTGAGTACCTGTTAGGCAGCTTTAAGCTCTCTCATTGGAAACTGTTTTTTTTTTTATTTTTATTTTATTTTTCTATTCTAAGATGGCTCCCTTAATTAAGATGTGTGCTTCTCTGCTCCCCTAACCAACCTTCCTTTATCCCAAACATCCCGTTTCCCCAGGTTCCCCCCATCCTCCCCTTCTCACATTTCTCTCCCCTTCTCCCCTCACCCCCTCCC
This sequence comes from Microtus obscurus, assembly GCA_963919715.1. Lineage (NCBI taxonomy): Eukaryota > Metazoa > Chordata > Mammalia > Rodentia > Cricetidae > Microtus > Microtus obscurus. The sequence goes on along the minus strand of CAWTZC010002103.1, from coordinate 162 downwards.
CACCACACCCCCAAGATCCCAAATTTTTGCCCGGCAATCTGGTCTACTTCCCATAACCAGGAGGATAGCTATATGTTTTTCTTTCGGTTCACCTTCTTATTTAGTTTCTTTAGGATATCAAATTATAGACTCACTGACCTTTATTTATCTCTAGAAACCAAT
>CAWTZC010002102.1:0-24483 GCA_963919715.1 Microtus obscurus | reverse complement strand
TTGTCTAGGTGGCCGGCCTGCACCAAGGGGGCCCGGCCTTTTGTCTGCGGGACGCCAGGCAGCGGGGAGATCGGATCCGGGTGCCAGGGTGGGCCATCGCTGGGGTGAGAGTTTCTGGTCGCGGCAGCCCGACAGAGCTCAGACGTTCCCCACCCTCCTCCTGCACTTCTGGCTGGGGTCTGGCGGGGGCTGTACCCTTGGATACCTCTTCTCCGCTGGTCGTCCCAACGAACGCATCCGCACCCTCCGTGACTCACCTCTGACCCCCTCTTTGAACCACAGCCCCAGCTCAGCCTGTTTGGGCGCTGGGATAGCTCCGAATTGGGAGGGCATATCTGGAGGGTGGTGGCCCTTGTTCAGGTGGCCGGCCTGTACCTGGCGGGTCTGCCTTGTTCAACAGACACCCAAGCAGCGGGAGATCGGATCCAGGTGCTAGAAGAGACATCACTGGGCAGATCAAGCCCAGCAGGACGGACTTTGCCTCCACACTGAAGAGATACACACCCAGAGGCCCAGCTTCTGAAAAAACTGGACCAAGACACCAGGCCTCTTTGGCTTCATTTGAAAGAGAGAGTGGAAGGCGCCAATGCAAGAATTCCTCCAACAACCTGAAAGTGTATGACATCACCATCGCCAGAACCCAGGATCCAAATAAGAAGACAGGCTAATCACTCAGAAGAAGTAGAAGAAACGACTCCAAAAGTGAATTTTTTGTAACAGAAGACCTTAAACAGGAGGTGAAAATCCCATACAAACAATTAGAGATTACAAACAAAAAGGTAGAGGAAATGAAGAAACCTAAAAGATAACAAAGAAAACCAAGAGAAACAAGAAAGTCAAATCAAACAGGTGGCGGAAATGGTTCAAGACCTGAAGAATGAAAATGGAAGTAATGAAGAAAACACAAACGAGGGGGAAGGTTGGAGATGGAAAATCTGGGTAAATTCAACAGAACTACAGAGACAAGTACTACCAACAGATTACAAGAGTTAGAAGAAAGAATGTCAGGACACTGAAGATACCATAGAGAAAATTAACACACTGATCAAAGAAAACAGCAAAACCACAAATTTCCCATCACAAAACATTCAGAAATATGGGACAAGCAATAAAAAGACCAAACCTAAGAATAATTGGGATACAAGAAGGAGAAGAAACACACCTCAATGGTTCAGAAAACATATTTAATAAAATTATAGAAGAAAACTTTCCCAGCCTAAAGAAAGATATTCCTTGAATGCTCAAGAAGCATACAGAAACACCCAAATAGACTGGACCAGAAAAAACATCTCCTCGCCACATAATAACTGAACACAAAACAATCAGAATAAAGAAAGAAATATTAAGAGCTGCAAAGAAAAAGGCTTTTGTTACAATTGAAAGGGTAAACTACTGGGACTTACTCCTGATCACACTCTAAGTGTGAAACCATGGAAAGCCAGAAGGTCCTGAATAGATGTACTGCAGAAGCTAAGAGAACATGACAAGCCCAGAATTATCATACCCAGCCAAGCTTTCGTTCACTATAATGGAGAAAACAAAATTTTCCAGGATAAAAACAAATTTAAACAATGAGGTCCACAAATCCAGCCCATAGAAAGTAATAGGGAAGGAAAGTGAATCTACAAACCAAGGAGACAATAATGACCACAATAACTCAAACTTCTAGACACTTTACTAAAGCAAAGAATTTAAAAGAAAGCAAAAACACAAACCCTATGACTAAAAAAGTGACCAGAGTTAGCAACCACTGGCCACACATCCCTTACTGTCAATAGACCTTAACTCTACCTATAAAAAGACACAGGCTAAGAGATTAACACACAAGAAACAGGATCCAACATTCTGCTGTTTACAGGAAACACACCTCAACCACAAAGATAGGCACCTACTTATAAAGGGATGGGAAAAGGTTTACGCTAAACAGACCAAGAAACAAGCTGGTGTGTGCCATACTAATTTCTAACTGTGTTGACTTCAAACTTAAATCAATCAGAAGAGATGGAGAGGGATATTTTATACCTAAGTAACAGGAACAATTGACCAGGATGAGGTCTCATCCTGAACATCTATAAACTTAATATAAAAGCACCCACATACGAAAAAGAAACATTACTAAAACTCAAAAACACTTATCAACCGCACACACTGTGGGAGATCTCAATACTTCTTTTCACTAAATGCCGGACAGTTCAATCAGACAGAAACCCAATAGAGAACAAGAGAATTAATGGAGGTATTGAATCAAATGATTCTCTAATAGACATCTATAGAACATTCCACCCAATAGGGAAAGAATATACCTTCTTTTCTGCAGCTCATGAACCTTTTCGTAAAATTGACCATCTCAAAAAGAAATAAACTTCCCATATAGCAAAATATCCATAACCACCTGTGTCTTATCAGATCACCACGGACTAAAGTTAGAATTAAACAACAACACACCCCCAGAAAGCTTCCAAACTCATGGAAACTGAATAACTATTGACCAAAACACTCTGATTAAAGAAGAAATAAAGAAAGAAATTAAAGTCTTCCTTGAATTCAATGAAAATAGAATCAACATACTCAAACTTAGTGTGGGACACACTTTAAAGCAGTCCTAAGGGGAAAGTTCATAGCCTCAGTGCCCACTTAAAGAAAACAGAGAAGCATACATTGAAGACTTAACAGCCCACCTGGAAAGCTCTAGAAAAAAAGAAGCACCACCTAGATAGAGTAGAAGACTGAAACAGTCAAACTGAAAATGGCAAATCAACAAAATATATTAGAACACAGAAAACAATCCAAAGAATCAATGAAACAAAACGCTGGTTCCTGGAGAAAAATCAACAAAATTGAAGAAACCCTATCCAAACTAATCAAACGGCAGAGAGAGAATCTGCAAATTAATAAGACTAGAAATGAAAAGGGGGACACAACCACAGACATAGAAGAAATCTAGAGAATCATTAGATCTTACTACAAAAGCCTGTATGCCACAAAACTGGAAAATGTAAAAGAAATGGACACTCTTTAGATAAATACCATATACCAAAGTTAAATAAGACCAGGTGAGCAATCTAAACAGACCTGTCAGTCGCGGGAAGAATTAGAAGCTATCACAAAACCTCTACCAAAAAAAAAAAGCCCAGACACAGACGTTTCAACGCGGAATTCTACCAGAATTTCCAAGAAGACCTAATACCTATACTCCTTAAGGTATTTCAATAATATAGAAACAGAAGAGTCATTGCCAAATTTTTTAGGTAGGAAGTACCATCACCTGATACCAAAACCACACAAAGACCAACCACAGGGAGACAGAATTATAAAAGTTAATCCTACCTATGAACATCACGTGTAAATCCTCAACAAATATCATGTAATTCAGATCTTCAAGAACACATTGAGAAATACTATCCATTACAGATCAAGTAGTCTTCATACTAGAGATGCAACAGCTAATTCAACATACCTAAAATCACATCAACAATCCATCATATAAATAAACTGAAAGAAAAAACCATAAGGATCATTTCATTAGATGCTGGAAAAGCTTTTGACAAAATTCAACATCCTTTATGATAAAAGTCTTGGAGAGATTAGGATACAAGGGTCATACTTAAACATAATAAAAGCTATTTACAGCAAACCGACAGCCAATATCAAATTGTTAAACGGAGAGAAACTCAAAGCCATCCCACTTAAATCAGGAACACTATAATATTGTCCACTTTTTCCATACTTTCAATATAGTGCTTGAAGTTTCTCAGCAATAGGCAATAAGACAACATAAGGGTATCAAGGGTATTCTAATTGGAAAGAAGAAGTTAACTTTTCACAGACAGGATGACATGATAAATTACAGGTTACAACTCCCAAAAAACTCCACCAAAGAACCCCACAGTTGATAAACACTCTGAATGGCTGGACATGTGATCAACTCAAAAAATGTCGCCTCTCCAGTACACAAAAAATAGAGAAGCAGAGAGGGAAATCAGAGAAGATCACCTTTCACGATAGCCACAAACAGCATAAAATATCTCGGGCAACTCTAACCAAAGAAGTGAAGGATCTATTTGACAAGAACTTTAAGGCATTGGAAGAAAGAAATTAAGAGGATACTTGGGAAAATGGGCGATCTCCTTGTCATTTTGATTGGGAGGACTCTAACATAGTAAAAATGGCAATCCTACCAAAGGTAAATTTATAGATTCAATGCAATCCCCATCAAGATCCTATTAAAATTCTTTCACTGATCTTGAAAGGACAATCAATCTTATATGGAACAACAAAAACCCCAGGATAGCCAAAACAATCTTGTACAATAAAGGTACTTCTGGAGGCATTACCATCCCTGACTTTAAACTCTGTTTATAGACAACAGGAAGAAAACAGTGGGTATTGGCATAAAAAAGAGAAGTTTACCAATGGAATCTGTAGAAGACCCGATCTTAACCCACGAACCTATGAACACTCATTTTCGATAAAGGTGCTAAAAGTATACAATGGAAGAAAGTATTTCAACAAATGCTGGTACAACTGATGTCAACCCAGAAGAAAAAGAAATTAATCGCATATCTATCACCATGCACAAAACTCTAAGTCCAAACTGGATCAAAGACTCCAATATCAATCTGGAACACACTGAACCTGATAGAAGAGAAAGGGAAGCACCCTGCTGTGCAGATGTAAAGAATACCTGCTCTCAGGTATAACTCACCAGTACAGTCATTAACACATACAACATTGAGCAAAAATGCACCCAATGAACTGAGAAGCTTCTGTAAAGCAAAAGACACTGTCACTAAGACAAAAAGGGAACCCACTGACTGGGAGAAGATCTTCACTAACCTCGCAACAGACAAAGGTCTGATCTCCAAAATATATATAAAGAACTCAAGAAATCTAGACTTCAAATTTTAATTAACTCAATTAAAAATAAAATTTGATCTGAAAGAGAGAATTTCAACAGAAGAAGTTCAAAATGGCCAAAAGCCACTTAAGGTCATGTCAACTCCACGTATCAGGGAAATGCAAATCAAAAACAACATTGAGATATCACCTTACACACCTGTCAGAATGAAGCAAAATCAAAAACACTAATGATAGCCTTTGCTGGAGAGGCTGTGGAGAAAAGGGGTACCCTCATCCATTGCTGGTGGGAATGCAAACTTGCAACCACTTTGGAAAGCAGTGTGGCGGCTTTTCATAAAATTTGGGATCAACATACCTATGGATTCTAGCAATGCCACCTTTGGAATATACCTACTAGATGCCCTATCATATGACAAGGTGATATTTGTTCAACTAGTGTTCATCGCAGCATTATTTGTAATAGCTGGAAACTTGAACAAATCGCCTAGATGTTTTTCAATGAAAGAATGGATGAAGAAAGTAAGGAATATATAACATTAGAATACTACTCAATAAAAAACAATGACTTGCCAATTTTGCATGCAAATGGATGGAAATAGAAAAATATTATCCTGAGTGAGGTAACTCAGACCTAAAAGGATGAACATGTATGTACTATACTCAATTGGTTTTAGAGACAACAATATTAGTAGTTTATAATTTGATATCCTAAAGAAACTAGCTTGGCAAGGTGAATCTAAAGAAAATATAGCTATCCTCACATGGGTAGACCAGATTGCTGGCAAAAATTTGGGATCTTGGGGGTGGGTGGAGGAGGGGGGTGAGGGGAGAAGGGAAGAGAAACACGTGAGAAGGGGAGGATGGGGGGAACCTGGGAAACGGGATGTTTGGGATAAAGGGTTTTGGTTAGGGGAGCAGAGAAGCACACATCTTAATTAAGGAGCCAGTCTTGGTAGCTTTAGAAAAATAAAACTAAAAAAAAAAACAGTTTCCACAGAGCTGAAGCGGCCTAACAGGTACTCAAACAGGTAAAATATAAATCAACATAGTAAAGTATAAAATAATCAACAAATACAGTATATTAATTATAATGGCCATGGCAAAGTGTGCATATTAAATATAAAACTTATTCTACAACATTTTTATGATGCTCTTTATGGCAAAATCTTTCTCAAGTTTTGCCACCAAGATATTAAACTCTTAATTTAAACCAGTAGCTCTGTCTGGTACAAAAGGTGGGATAAAAGCTAAAAAATGGCTTGATCCTAGGATGATTATTGCCACACTTCACACAATCTATATTTTGCTAATGTTATAGCAAAAAAAATCCCTTAAAGGATTTTATGCTAAATTTTACAAATGGCTCTTCCAATGGAGGAACTGCAGATATGCCTAATGAATAATAAAAAAATATTATGGACACACAATAATGCTCTCTGTAAGCAGCTGTAGAAACTTCTGTAAGTAGATCCAGATGCAAACGTGATCTGACATGATAACACCAAGCTGAGCCTTTGACAGGGCAAGGTGGAAAAGCCTGCAATGGCTTTAGTGAAACCCGACCTATATATATTTGGGGTCGAGGATATGTTTATGCTTTTTTCTTATGGAGAAAATAAAAGCTGGGCCTGATGCTTCAGGCTGCGCCATGGACACAGAGGAGTTCTATATGACGTTGGGTGGTAGAGAGGTCCTTAGTCTGGCTTTTCCTGCCCAAAGGAGAGGAGTCCTGGACAACAGAACTGCTGCTCCACTTGCTAGGTGTCAATCCTGCCTCCTGAGTCCAGGAGTCCTGCCAAGATAATGCCAGGATGTGCTTCTGAGAGCTGAATCCAGCTCACCTCACCCAGGAATCCCACTGCCCTTGGGCACAAGTGCTAAACTGCTTGCAGCTTGAACCTGGTCTGCTCAGAGCTGAGATGGACTGGACATCAGACTGTTTTAATTGGGACAGAACTCATTTTAATTAAAATACTAACTTTCACTAAGAAGGGAAAAGACCGTTCCTGTGACTGTTGCTCAGAGTCTGGAATTGGTGGTATTTCACAACAACAAGTGTCATTGTACTTTATTGAAATTAATCTAATGGGATATTTGGTAACTGCTTATAGATGTTGGGAAAGGTTTATACATAATTGTAAAGTGTTTGGGTTTAATGCATATGTTAAGAATTTTTAGATTTTGACCCCTTTTTTTCACTTCCCTAATTGATGACAGGCACACACACGAATCTCTTTGAGAGTAGGTATTTAGAAGGAGGACATACCATGGGGCTGTACTCAAAGGTGAATATCAACAGAAGGTGCCTCCTTTCTTCTTGTTTGGGAGATGGAGTTATTAAAGCAAAAATTACATTACATCTTTTGTTTTAAGGAGCACCTCACAGATTTTTCATTAATGATAGATACAGGGGCTCAATGACGGGAGTTAGTGTGGATCCTTCACCTAAATTTCAAACCACAGGCAGGCCGTACAGGCCGGTTCAACATGGTATGGTTTTTAGGCACGAGGGCGTTCTCCACATAGCCCAAGACAGGGTGCCCTGTGATCTGCTTTCTACTTAATCCTACTAGATACCTTTTATTTGAGAAGCTCCAAGAAACTAATGCCATTTCATACAAGTCTCCTCTGTTCCCAGGAGAGCCACTATCACCAGTCGAGAGGAGGGGTCTTTCCTTGCCCTAGTCCTCTCCTTTAGATCTGACAAAATGGCTAGGTTGACTCTGTCTTGGTGCCTTCCACCTATAAATTACTTTTTATATGTTAGAAAGGAGGAATATGTTGGGAGCCAAGCTTTCTAAAGATTAATAATACAGAAACCATCACCTTTGGGAGCCTGGCAGGAACCCCAAACCATAATTATTATAAGGCAGAATAGTCCTATTGGCAAACCCGTTTCACACCCATATAATTGAAGTGTCTGCTTAATTGCTAATTTAACCTAATCTGAGAAGGAACTGCCTTAAATTCCAGCTATCCAGGGAACTAGTGGCAACTCTGGACTTCTGGCCTACCTGACCGGATGTAGGTTACGTTGACTGGGACCACGCCAGATTCCATGCTCCCGTGCCCTGCTCCCCAAGCCCATTCATAGGTGTATAATGTTAAGGCCTGTCCTTTTGGCAAACGGAGGTGGCCGGACAGAGAAAAAAGTTAACAAACTGAACTATCACTTATACCAGTTAGGGGAGAGACAACTAGTTTTCACGATGAGTGACACTGAGCATGTCAACTTAATTTTAAAAAAGCTCATGTTCAGAGTAATTGACCAACAACATATAGTTGTACTCACAGGATTTTGTCTGAGCTTTAGCTTCAGTTACAAGGCTTTTTGTTTGTTTTCAATCTTTTTTTCTTTCTTTTCTTGGTACAAGACTTTTTCATTTCTAAGTTTTGGAAGATTTTATTGTTGTACAGGGATTTTTGCTTCTTGTTAAAAGAAAGAACTGTAGTTGGGTGGTTAGGGATGGGAAAAAGATCTAACAGACTTGAGGAGGAAGAATATGATCAAAGTGTATTTGAATTTGAAAAATTGTTTTTAAATAATGTAAAAACATAATAAATTAATTTAGTAAAATAAAAAAAAAATAGTGATGTGGGAGTGTCATATATCAATCTGTTGATTTCATTGGTTAAAGTAAGAAACTGCCCGAGTCCATTGATAGGCCAACCCTTAGGTGGGTGGAGTAGACAGAAGAGGATGCTACAAGAGAGAGGAAGCTTTTATTTAGTCACCATGATGTTCCCGTCTCTGCGAGAGGCACCTAGAATCTCCCGGTAAGTAACACTATGGAGTGCTCCGATGAAATGGCTAGAATCCAGGTGCAAGAGCCCCAGCCAAATAGGCTGGAACTAATGGGCCAGGCAGTGATTAAAAGAAAGCAGTTTTGGAATGTATTTCAGGAGCTTAAGCTAGGCCATGCGGCGGCCGGGTACAGGGGCACAGCTGCCGCCGCTCCTCTTGCTACACATCAGGGAAATGTAAATCAAATTGACTTTGAGAGTCTATCTTTACCTATCAGAATGACTAAGATCAGTAACACAGTGACAGCTCATGCTGTCGAGAATGTGGAGCAAGGGGAATGTGCTGCTAGGAGTACAAATGTACACAGTCACTATGAAATCAGTGTGGCAGTTCCCCAGAAAGAAAGATAAAATCGATCTACTTCTAGACCCTATTCCACTCTTAGGGCATATGCCCAAAGAACACTTAGATCCTACCCTTTCGTATAAACACTTGCTCAAATGTGTTCACTGTTGCTCTATTCTTAGTAGCCGAATCAAATATAAACTACATGTTCCTCAACAGAAGGATAGCCAGAAAAGATGTGGTCGTTTATACGAAGGAGTATTATTCAGATGTTTTAAAAAATAACACTCATGAAATTTTCAGAGCAAAATGGGTAACTAGGAGAAATCCTGAGTGAGGGGCAAAGACTTAGAAAAAGATAACCTAGGGTTTGTATTCACAGGTATGTGGATGTTAGACATTAATAAATGATGGAATCCAAGCTACAATCCAGACCCAGAACAGTTAGATACAAACAACAAGACTAGGAGGAAGACATGGATGTTTCTGGGAGGGAAAGTAGAATGAGATGTCTATGGGTGGACTAGGGGGCATCAGAGGGGACAGAAATGGAAGAAGTAGGGTGGGAGGAGAGATGGGCTTGAGGGGTTAGAATGTGGGGAGAGTCGGTTGGAATTGAACAGATTGATTGTGGTGTAAAAATTACTACTGCAATAGAAACTTCCTAAACTAGCATGAAGATGATTTGAATAGGGAAGTCTTCTGAATAACGAGAGAGAACTTATAGGGCTCCAACTGGGTCGGATACTGTCAGTAAACCAATGGAAGCTTCTAGTACCAGACGGTTTACATTCAATTAAATTGTTGGCTTAAAGGGTCCCAGGGAAAACCCCCAAACAGTCCAAGGCTATTATTACAAGACAGCAGGTTTGACTCGGCAAAACTGACAGCAAAGTCTATTTGCTAAGAACAACACCTCACACAGCACATTAAACTTGGAGATGTTGTTCCTTTTGCCTATGCTAGAAGAAAACATTCACCCCCAAGTTCTCGCGTCATGTAGGCAGGAAGGTATTCTATAGGGCTACTAAAAAGTATCTGCATCAACCCAGGGGACAAAACTTTGATGAACGATGCTGTCTTTGTCTACAGGATATGCTAGGGCTGAACTAAAGGTGGCACATTGTAGGAGTAACTTATTCAACTCAATCTCTGGTTCAAATAACGGACAGTTTTGGTGGCCAAGAGCCAAGACCAATCTAGCTCAGAGACATAGGACAAAACCAAATGCTATAAAATCTGAAAAGAAAAAAAAAAGTAACAACAAAATAACCCCTGAAAGATATTCTAATGGACACAAGATCAGAGCTCCTCCTTATTCAGCTACCAGTGACCAAAGAAGCTTCCTCCCTGCAGCAGATGGAAACATATTCAGAGTATGACACATCTAGACGTTTCCACAGAGAGAGAAACCCGGAACACAGAGCTCTAAATGGAATAATTCTTATTGTCAAAACCCTCCCCTTCCCAGAGCTCAGAGCACCCCAGAGGAAGAGAAAGCCAGAAAGAGGGTAAAGAGTCGGAGGGGGATGGCAGAGACACCAAGAGAGGTCTCTGGACCAACGAGCAAAGCTCCATGCATGAACTCAGACTGAGGCAGCAGGCACACTGGGCATGCTCGGGTCTGCACCAGGTCCTCTGTGCACATCTCGAAGCTTTCAGTCTAGTTTCCATGGATCCCTGAGTGTGCAAATGAGTGGGTCTCTGGTTCTACTAAGGCCTTGTCTTGGGCTCTACTCCTTCTGTTGGTTCTACCACTGTACAACTTTGATGTGATGGTTTTTTTAATCGATGTCTTGTTTTAAGTGTTTGGTTATCTAACTCTTAGAAGCCTGTTCTCTTCTAATGAGAGACCTGGGGGAGACTCTGAGGAGAAGAGGGGGGAAAACTGTAATCAGTATATTTGTATGAGGAAAGAATCTTCCTTCCAGCAATAAAGGGGGAAAGAAAAATACAGAGGTCTAACAGGAAGAGGAACACTCTGGATGGCTTTATGCACTGAGAAAGGAATTGACACGATTTTCATCACTGCAATTTCTACGGTGGAAACTGTCTTCTGCTCTTTTGAGGACCTTTTTTTTTTTTTTATTTATTTTCGAGACAGGGTTTCTCTTGTGGCTTTGGAGCCACATCCTGGAACTAGCTCTTGTAGACCAGGCTGGCCTCGAACTCACAGAGTCCGCCTGCCTCTGCCTCTCCCGAGTGCTGGGATTAAAGGCGTCGCCACCACTGCCTGGCTCTTTTGAGGACTTTACATGGAAATATACATTGACTTTAAAATTATCGTTGGGGAGCGTGACGGCCGATGCAGAGGCGGACGTAGGGGCTACGAAGGCTGCAACCAGACATGGCGGGGACTGGCGTGATGGCAGGAGACGCAAAATGGTGTCGGACCGAAAGCCGCGAAACAACTTAGAGCAGATCGCCCCACTGTGATTGAATCAAGGAGGTAGGCCTTATAGTTGGCGAGGTCCCTGGCAGACCGGGGAAGCCGGGTCCTGTTCCTGAAGACCCTTCTGAGCGGTGACAGAGATCTTGGCCCCCGGCAGAGCTCAGGAAACAGAGCGAGGGCAATCTGTAGAGGAGCCTCTGGGCCAGCAGAGAAACCTGATCCGATTTTAAAAGACCCCGATTGAAGGCTAGCCTTGATAGGAGGAGAATCGTGGGCGCTAGGTAATAGACCTTCACCCAATAATCTGAAAAACAACATAAAAACATCCAGAACTCAATGATCTTACAACAGAAGGATTTGAACACCCTAACACAGAAGAAGTGGAAAAATTGACTGTTGCAGCCAATGAGTCCTTTAAACAACATGTAAAAACACCCTTATAGAAATATAGAAGTACGAGCAAAAAGTTGGAAGAAATGAGTAAATCGTTACATGATACCCTGGAAAAACCAAGAAAAAAACGATCAAATAGGTAATGGAAACAGTTCCAAGAATTGAAAACTGAAAGGGAAGCAAGGAAGAAAACACAAGCTGAGCACCAGCTGGATATGGAAAAATCCAGGTCAATGAGCAGATTCTACAGAAACAAGCATAATCAATAGAAATTACAAGAAATAGAAGAAAGAATCTCAGATTCTGAGGACAGATAGAGAAAAATAAACACACTGATCAAAAGGAAAACAGCAAAGCCAACAAATCCTCCAACACAAAACATGCAGAAAATATGGAATTTAATAAAGACCAAACATAAAGAATAATATGAATAGAAACAATAGGAAGAGATTCCACAAGCCTCGAAAAATGAAAATATTTTTAACAACAAATTATGGAAGAAAACTCAACATAAAGAAAGATATTCCTTTGAATATTCAAAAACATCGAACACCAAACAGATGGATCCAAAGAAAGACTCCCCTCACCATTAATCAAAACAGAATATACAGGTTAAAGAAAATAGTTACAGAGCTTGCAAAGGAAAAAGTGTGGTGCAACTTACTTATAAAGGAAAACCGATCGACTTACACACAATGTCTATGGAAACCACTAAAGCCAGGAGGTCCTGGATAGGAGGTACTGCAGAAGCGGTAAAGACATGGATGCAAACCCAAACTACCTTTTAACCACTATCGTTTTCAATGAACAATGGAGAAAACAAGACATTCCAGAGACAAGAAACAAATTGGCAGCTTTCACGTAGCCACAAATCCAGCCCTGCGAAGGTGATAGAAGGAAAATCGCAACCTAAGGAATCTAAGCATTTGCCAATACTGCCTACACAATAATAACTCAGGCATCTAGCGAACCTTACCAGCACAACGCAAAAAAGGGAGACACACAAACGCTACTACCAAAAAAAATAAGAATAACCGAGGGTAAACAACCACTGGGCTTGTAATATCACTTAATATTAATGGCCTCGGGCTGGGAGAGATTAGCTCATGGTCGTAAGGCATTGCCTCTCTTCCAAAGGTCCGAAAGTTCAATTCCCGGCAAACCATGGTGGCTCTAACCATCTGGAATGAGTCTGGTGCTCTCCTTCTGGCCTGCAGACTACACACAAACAGACTATTGTATACATAATAATAATAAATATAAAAAATATTAATGGCCTCCAACTCTACCCAAAATGCACAGGCTAAGAATTTGGATAAAAACAGGATCCAGCCTTCTAGTTGTTTGCAAGAAACACATCTCAACCACAAAGACAGGCATCTACTCAGAGTAAAGGGTTGGGAAAAGGTGTTCCAAGAAATGGTCCTGAAAAAGCAGTGTGGCCATACTAATTTCTAACAAAATTGACTTCAAACTAAAGTCAATCTGAAGAAGATCGAGATGGACACTTTATACTCATAACAGGAACAATTCTACATCAGGATGAAGTCTCAATCCTGGAATATCTACCCCTAACATAAAAGCACCCAAACCTATGTAAAAGTAAAATATTACTAGAACTCCAGGCAAGACATCAAACCACACACTTGTAATAGGAGACTTCATACCTCTTTCTCCAATGGACAAGGTCAATCTGACAGAAACCTAATAGAGCAATTAAGAGAATTATGGAGTAATGAAGCAACCATGGACTTAACAGACATCTCCAAGAACATATCCACCCAAAAAAGGAAAGAATATACTTCTCTTGCAGCTCTGGAACGTTCTGAAAATTGACCACATACTCGGAAACAAAGCAAAACTGTCACAGATACAAAAAATCCAGTGTCCACCTATGTCTTATCAGATCACCACATGGACAAAGCTAGAAGGCCAATAACAATGCTACCCCCAGAAAGCCGACAAACTCATGGAAACTGAACAGTCAACTACTGGAACCACACCTGGGTCAAGCAAGAAATTAAGGAAGAAATTAAAGTCTTCCTTGAATTTAATAAAATAAAAAGATACACATACTCAAACCTATGGGACACATGAAAGCATAAGGGATAAGTTTAGCACCAAATGCACCCTTAAGAAAAGAGAAAGGGACATTGAGGGAACTCAGTTAAAAAAACAACTTAGAAAGTCATAGAAAAAAATAAACAGTATTCTAAGAGACAAGAACATCTAAAAGATTCAAAACTGAGGGCAGAAATCAACAAAATAGAAAGACAGAAAATAAACCAAAGAATCAATAAATGTAAGTGGTTTGTGAGAATCACCAAAAATGACTGGAAGCAAACCTTATCAAACTAGAATCAAACAGAAACAAATACTAAAGATCTGAAATGAAATACACAAAACTATGATATTGAGAAATCAGAGAAATTATTAGATTCATTATGTAAAAGCCCAGGCCAGCAAAACCGAAACAAGAAATGAACAGTTTTTTGTATATATACTATATACTGTGCCAAACCACACACCAGTGAATGACTAAATAAATCCGTTAGTCGCAAATTAGAAGTTGCTATCAAAAAATTTCCCCTAAAAAAAAAGCCCAGGACCAGATGGTTTCAATGCAGAATTCTACCAGAACTTCCAAGAAGAGCTAATACCTATACTCCTTAATGTATTTCACAATATAGAAACAGAAAAGTCATTGCCAAATTCCTTTTATGGAGCTACAGTTACCCTGATACCAAAATCATCCACAAAGACCTAAAACTAAGAAAGAGAACTACAGGGGCCTATTCACCACGTAATATTGATGCAAAATTTTTAAATAAATTACTGGCAAACTGAATTCAATAAAACACATTAGAAAAATTATCCAACAGATCAAGTAGGCTTCATCCCAGAGATGTAGGCTGGTCAATATACGAAATCCATCAACCAAATCCACCAGTATAAATAAACTGAAGAAAAAAACCATATGATCATTTCATTAGATGCTGAAAGTTATTCAACAGCACCAATACCCTTTTCACATAAAGGTATGAGAGACTAGGGATACAAGGGCCGCCACCTAACAATAGTAAAAGCTATTTACAACACAAGCGACAGCTAAAATATTTAAATTAAACGGAGAAAACCCAAAGCCATCCTAATAAAGGCAAATCGCAAACAGCATAAGGAGATGTCCACCTCTCCACTCTCTTCAATATAGGTGCTTGAATGGTGGCAATATAATATGACAAATATAAGGAGATCGAAGGGATCTGAATAGGCAAAGCAGTTAAGCTTTCTTATTTGTAGATGATAAGATAGTATACATATGACCCCAAAACCTCTACCAAAGAACTCCTACAGCTGATAAACACCTTTAGTAATGTGGCAGGATACAAGATCAACTCCAAAAAATCAGTTGCTCTTCCGTACACCAAGGATAAAGAAACAGAGAGGGAATTCATAGAAGCATCACCTACTTATAGCCACACACATAAAATATCTTGGGGTAACCCTGACCAAGGAAGTGGAAAGATCTTATTTAATAAGAAACTTTAAGTCTTTGGGAAGAAAGAAATAGTAAGAGGACACCAGAAAATGGAAGGATCTCCCTTGCTCTTGGATTGGGAGGATCAACATAGTAAAATTGGCAATTCTACCAAAAGCAATCTATAGATTCAATGCAATCCCCATCAAAATCCCATCAAAATTCTTCACAGATCTGGAGAAGGACAATAATCAACTTTATATGGAAAAGCAAAAAACCCAGATAGCCAAAACAATCTTATACAATAAAGGAACGTCTGGAGGCATTACCATCCCTGACTTCAAAACACTATTACAGAGCCACAGTATTGCGGCTGGGTATTGGCATAAAAACAGAGAAGTTGACCAATGGAATTGAATAGAAGACTCTGACTTTAACCCAATAAAACCCATGAGCACCTGATTTTCATAATGGAGCTAAAAGTAGCACAATGGAAAAGAGATATCTTCAACAAATTGTGCTGCAAAACTGGATGTCAATCCAGAAGAAATGAAAGTTAGATCCATATCTATCACCACAGATAAAATCTCAAGTCTAAGTGTATTTGTGTGACCTCAAGACGTCCTAAATACATCAGAACATTGGGATAGAAGAGAAAGTGGGGAGTACTTCTACAACAGTTGGGCACAGGAGACCACTTCCTATGTATAACCCTGTTGTTAATATGAGCAGTGTAAGGGCCCCATTGAATAAATGTATCCTCCTGAGACTGAGAAGCTTCTGTAAAGCAAAAGGACACTGTCGCTAAGACAGAAAGCGGCAACCCACTGACTGGAAAATCTTCACCAACCCGTAACTGACAAAGGTCTGATCTCCAAAATATATGCAAAGAACCTCCAAGAAACTAGACCCGTAAAAGCTAATCAGCTCCAATTATAAAATGGCACTGAGCTGAACAGAGATCTCTCAACAGAAGAAGTTCAAATGGCCAAAAGACACCTAAAGTCATGCTCAACTTCCTTAGCGATCAGGAATGCAAATCAAGACAACTTTAAGATACCATCTTACACCTGTCAGAATGGCGAAAATCAAAAACACCATAATGTTAGCCTTCAATGGAGAGGTTGGGGAGAAAGGCACACACTCATCCATTGATGGTGGAATGCAAACCAGCCAATCACTTTAGCAGTGGAGGTTTCTGGGGAAATTCGGGATCAACCTACCCATGGACTCAGCAATACCACTCTTGGGAATATACCCAAGAGAGGCCTTATCATACAACAAAAGCATATGCATGTTCTACTATGTTCATAGCAGTACTGTTTGTAATAATGAAACCTGGAAACAACCTAGATGCCTCTAGTTGAAGAACTGATAAAGAAAAAACAGAATATATACATATTAGGAGTACTACTCTGGTAGTAAAAAACAAGGATCTTCCTTGAAGTTTGCAGCAAATGGATGAAATTGAAAACATCATCCTGAGTGAGGTGTCAAGCCAGACCCAAAAAGGAGGAAACATGTGATGTACTACCCGTATTTGCCTTTAGTCATAAATAAAGGACATTGAGCGAATAACGGGGTCTTAGAGAAGCTAATGGCAATGGAGAGAAACCCAAAGAAAAAAATATAGGTATCCCTCCTGAATACAACCTCATCAAGAAAGAGATGCAGACCAGACCCTATATTGGAGTAACCTGGACTGAAATCTCAAGGTCCAAATCAGAAGCAGAAGGAGAGAGAGCACGAGCAAGGAACTCAGGACCGCGAGGGGTGCACCCACACACTGTGAGACAATGGGGATGTTCGATCAGGAACTCACTAAGGCCAACAGCCTTGGGTCTGGAAGACCTGGATTAAAGCCGGTCTCCTGAAGGAGGAGGACAGAATGAGTGTCTATTCAGAGACTCTCTAGGAACAATGGGCAATGGGTTTGATCCCTACTGCACTCTATTGGTTTTAGGGAGCCAAGGCAGTTTGGATACTCACCTTGCTAGACCTGGATAGAGGTGGGTGGTCCTTGGACTTCCCACAGGGCAGGGAACCCTGATTACTCTTTGGGCTGACGCAGGAAGGGGGATTTGATTGGGGGAGGGGGAGGGAAGGGGAGGCGGCAGGGGAAGAGAGATAGAAATCTTTAATGAATAAAAAATTAAAAAAAATAAATAATAACTATCTTCTGGACATCCTTCAATACCTGTACTTTCATCCTATTAATTAATCTGTTGTTTATTGTTGGTAGAAAGGCAGGAAAGACCTTTGCATTTAATCCATTTTGTTCTCTAGAACATCTTTTACTCTTTCTGTTAGGTATTTAGTCCTACATAAAGATGGTCAAGCGTAATTTGTTTAAAAGATTTTCCCCAAAAAATAAAATTGAAAGAAAATTCAATTGCTCGATTATACTTTAAAAAACTCCCAAAATCTCTCAGTAGAACGTTCTTTAAGTCAATAGTCCCTTCATGGGAGCAGGGAAACCAGGTTGAAAGTTATGGTTCAGGCAAATTTGGCAGCCAGAATACCACTAAGTAATCACTGACCTAGTCCTGTCTCCAGGAGGGTGAGCCTGCCCTCTAGTGTCTGGAAAATGAAGTACAGGCTTCAGTCTCACCTATAGAAAAAAGCAAAAAAGCCTTAATTTTTTTCTAGAGCCCCATTATCATCCAGGAAGTGGAACAGGATTGAATGCATCTGGGTTGTTCAAAGTACTGGGGGGCTTGAGAGCTGCACTATGATGGGGCACATTTCAGTATTCTCAGGGAGGCCGTAGAGAGGCAAATGATATTTAGCATACCCTGGTCTCTATGCAAAATAGTCCTTATTGCCACAGAATGATGGAAAACCACAAAACAGGTTGAGGGTGGTCACTGGGAGGGCAGGAGAACCATGGTATAGAGATGGAATCGTGAGCTGTCCTAGCACTCTTGGAGCAGGCACCCTTTGAACAAAGTGTTCGAGCACGAAAAGGTCCAACTGGGCCAAGACTTAAAAACTTCAGAACTTAGCTTGATGACTGCCTCAGTGTAAGGTATTTGAGTTGGTCTCTAAGGGCTAGGAAGGCAAATAACTGACCACTGATCGATCTCCTTTTGGACCTCTGCAATAGAATGGGAGACAAAAGAGAATGTCCATTTCTTTACAGAGGCAATGCACAGCAAACTTTGTTTTGGGAGCTAAAATAGCTGTAGGAACAGGCAGCCTAGGAGACTGATGAGAAAGACATAGCCAACTCGTAGGGCACACACACCCCACTTCTCCAGCCAGCTATGTTTAGAGACTCTCTCCAAAGCTCCAACCTTGTTTCATAACAGAAAAAAAAGAAAACAAAACAAAGGGGCTATTTTTCCACCAACCAGTCTAGAGGGAAGGAGAGAAAGGACATAAAAATTTGGTTTATTTTTTTTTTTGCTTTGTTTACTTTGAGACAGGGTTTTTCTGTGTTTGGAGACCGGTCCCAGAATCCGTTTTTGCAGACCAGGCTGGTCTGGAACCGAGTGATCCGCCTGCCTCTGCCTCCGAGTGCTGGGATTAAAGGCGTCAGCGACCACCGCCTGCCTATATTTTTAATATTAATGATATATCTTCACAAATACACACACACAACATCTTTGAATAGAATTTATATTTTAAAACTTAGAGAGCTGGAGAGATGTCTCGATGGTTGGTGACAGCACAGGTCAAGCCATTCAGAGGACCGGGGGTTCAATCCTGCACTCACATGGCAACTTACACTTGACCCAGGGCCAGTAAACCCCACATTATATATGTGCATAAAGCAATAATACAACAAAGAACAGGCAACTACAACAATTAATAACCTGAGGCCATATCCTCAGGAATAAAAGGAATGCAATTAATCGTATGTATAACTGAACACAAATATGAATACATTGGTCAATAAAATAACTCAGTCAGCAAATGCATTGATTTCCATCCAAACAGCCTGCCTTTGGCATCAGAACCTATGGGAATATGCAGTAGACCCCCAACTAAAATAAAGTTGTAGTCCCACCTCCACATGAGTTCCCCCAGCAGAGAACTCAAGAAGAAGACTGGCACATCGATTTCCAAATTCTTAGAATGAGGGTGTAAGTCAGCCAAAAGTATTGGATGAGTTAAGAATAAAGGAAAAAGATTTCTGGGTGAGGAAATGAGAAAGCAGAAACTGATGTCCATATTCCACATCCCACCACTGTATTAATCAATTAATGACTTAATAAGTGGTTCATAAACAAATAAATCAATGAGTACAACTAACCAAGCATCAAGCAAATATGTGGATGAATAAATGAGAGCAAATATAAGAAAAAATAGGTGGGTTTTTGCATGATGAATAAATCACAGATAAATGAGTGAGTTATTAAATAAATACATGGAGGAATGGATGGACACATGAAGGGGGAATTCAAATGTCAGTAGGATTAAGGAATGACCAATGAATCAATGATAGACAGCTCACTCACTAGATCTGATCAAAGAATAAAACTCACAGGCTGATTCATCCAAACAAAATGATTAAAGACATTTTAGGTGGAAGCAGTGATGAAAGAATCAAAGGATGAACAATCCATAGAGAAGAGGGTAAGAGGAAATATGGAATGAGGTAAGGAATAGCTGTGTAGAGGTGGACAAATGCTGGGATGGATGAAACAGATGGATGCAAAGTGAAATTAAATGGGGAAACAGGATAAATAGGGGAAGATGAAGAGAAAACAAATGAATAGAGGAATGTAAAGACAGAAGGGAAAGAAGTAGGTAAGGATGGATGGATGGCTGAAATGCAAGGTTGAATGGATGGATGGATGGACAAGAACATGGGTGGATCAACCATTAATTGACAGGGTGAAACAATGGAAAACAGGCCAGCTGAGTGTTCATTCATGCACCCCCCACAGCACAGCCCTAGTTGAGAATTAGCCCAAAGCCTTCAGTGCTTCAGATATAAGAGGCCCATGGCTCTCTCTATCCACACAAACTCCCCAGCCAATAGGGAGCTAGAAGTTTCCAACTGACCGCCTGTGGTTCACCTGCAACATGGGGATATTTGAGCATGAGTAGAAAGCCAGCGGATGTTACTGTTGGTCTCAAAGCAAGAAAGCAAAAGACAGAGACAGCACGGAGAGATCGTGAGGTTCTGATGGAACAAAAGTTGCTTGGACTTTTCCTGCTTGCAGATGGGAGCATAAAGAAGGGAGTATCAGAGGACTGAGTTTAGGAAGATGCACCTACATCCTGGGAACTGTCCTTCTATCTCCCATTATATGATATGGCATTTTGCAGTCCTCGACAATGTCATGTGGTCTCTGTTCTGTCTTCTCTCACTGTGCTGTCTGGTAGTTTATAATGGTTTGTCTCCAGGCCTTTCTTCCTCTGTGGTCTTTCCTGCTTTTTGTCCCTTGCCCTGTTTTCTTCCCCACCCTTCTTTCTCCCTATCACAGTTTTCTCTTCCTTTCATTTTCATCATTTTCCAGACATTTCCATCTCACTTTCTCCATTTCTGTCTTCCCTCCCAGGTCCTGCCTCTTTTTCTCTAAGCCACATCTTTAGCTACACTCTGAGCCATCCCCTCTCATTCATGCACGACTTACCTTCTCCATGCGTAGAAGGTAGGTATCGATGAAGTCTCTGATTGTTGGGGTCCAAGGTTGTCCGGTGCTTCTCCACACTGTAGGCAATGTAGTCAAGGATTTCTTGAGCTTTCTTTTTGAAGATTTGTCAGGGCACCAGGAAAGCACTTCCAGGAAACCAGTAGGGTGTTTCAACACCTACAAAAGAAAGAAGGGCCCAGGAGCTTTCTTGAGCTTTTAGGTCACAGGAAGGAAGGTTTTTAGGGTGGTTTATTACAAAACGATACCCAGAGAAGAGATACTATAGCCAAGTGCAACTCCTTACAAAATGCTTACTTTGACTTGCCTACTCAAAAGCTGCCCATTATCATCATGGCAGGAAGCAGACAGGGATCTGGTATGTGCCTGTATGCCATCACGTACATCCATGCAGACAGACACGTGCCCAAGAACCGCATCATGGGATCTATGGCACAGGGCATGTGTCTGAGAGCTAACATCATGATATACGCAGAAGGCATGTGGCCTGAGTCTCACTCTATGATATCCGTGCAGACAGCACAAGGCCTGAAAGCTGACATCATAATACCGTAGCAGACAGGCAAGATGCACACGCGAGAAGGCCATGTTTCTGAGATCAACACCATGTAAACAGGACAGATCATAGAATCCAGAGGGCAAACTGGCCTTGCAAGTGGGACTAAACCCAAAGGATCACCCTTGAATTTATCATCTCCTGCCCATGTTCTGGAATTGCATGAGTGGCAGCCAGACCCAGGACAAAAATGCAATGAGGACCTCAAGTATGAAAACCAAGTCCACCTCAGAGCTCCAGCTGCAGCACCCACACTGCCCATTTCTGTGTAGGCTAAACTGACTCCTGCATTTCTTTACTTACATCTCTGCCCTGCTCCCCATCCCATTCCAACCTGCTCACAACTCTTTTGCCTCTCAAAGTTGTCTCTGCCCTTTCGTTTCAGTCCCTAAGACAATCCTTTTTCACCCACCAAGTATTGTCTTCCTTTCTTCTGTCTTGGATGTCTTCTTCCTCTTCCCACCTACTGACCTATTGGTGAATGAGCTGATGAGTGAGAAGATCTGATAGAACAGGTCCAGCAGGCGTAAGAACTGGCGATTTTAGACCGTTGTCCAAATAAAATGGAAAGAGTGATGATAAGTATTATAGATGTAATTAACAAGAGGAAAGAATGGGTAATTTGAGGATGTAATATGCTATACAGGGTATATAGAACCAGGAAACATTTTGCCTTCAGTCCCATCTCTGTGAAGCTCTAAACCCACTCACTGACTTCAAGGAACAGCAATAGCTGCTACCACACATTTGCACACATGTTGCCCATGAGTCTGGAAACCATTAAGAGATGTACAACTGCTTATTTAACCTAAGTAGTATAGAGATTATGAGATGCTATTCATTGTTTGGGCGAGGCACCTCACCATGAAACCAATTAATCATGATTTGAGTTAGGATGCTGGATCTAAGAGGTAGAGTTATGTGTAGTCAGTTCCACACTGCTCCACCTCCCATGTGGACAACATCCTGACCTGAGCTGATATTAACCACCTTGAGGTAATGGTGCAGAAAGGAGCAGGGATGGTTGTGTGGAATTTACAGTCCTGTACAGTCCATGCCCACTCTGCCAGGCTTTTCTCCCATCCCTTCCTCTAAATTCGCTCCATCCATTCTCTGACTTCCATCCCCCTCTGACATCCCAACCCTTTCTCTTCAAGACTAGCTTTATCTCTCCCCCTACTTTTGAGCTCTGTGGTGATCCTAAGCCACCAGCCCCTGCTTCTTTGTGTGCCAGGGTCTAGTCTGGTCCTGTGGTTGGAGAACTGTTGGCTAGTCTAACAGTATTGTGTCACTGTGGCCTTACACCTTAGGGCTGTGGCCTCTGATCCTATGGATCCCCTCAAAATTGAGTCACTCTCAGAGACTTGGGGCCTGGGCCTTCCTCTGGGTCCCTCCATCTCTTACTTCTTTATCCAGTTCATTCTTCTTCTAGCTTCTGCACCCTTTATTCCCCTCACATACTGACCCCTCTCCTTGGGATCTCCTGAGAAAGGTCACAAAGAGATAAACATTTCCAATAAAGAAATTAAGGTGCAAACAACGGTCTTGTCACCAATGTGCTCTCTTGATATATCAAACCTTAGGCACTCAGGCTTCTTTGAGTTCTACTGTCAAACCCTATGAGCCTGTGTCCACTATGTTCCCAGCACATTCACAAAGAAGAAAACACAGTTTCCTGGTTTAGACCATGGGTTCGTATATCCTGCTCCTTCCCTTGGAAACTATCCCACATTTGTCTTTGAGGTATCCAGTGGGGGTAAAAGGTTTTAGATAGGAGCAACTATAATGGCTGAGCCAAAGTGCCCAGAACCCATGGGCAGAGACAGAACCTATGGAACTCTGGGGTCTCCTTCGTCTTACCCGCTGACGTGTTACCATAAACACAGACCATGTAAATTATATGGTGCTTGAAGTTCTCGGCAACCAGCCACAGCCACATTGTAAGACAGGACCTGAAAACATAGGCAGGACTGGCCTGTGGAAACATATGATGTCCACTACTCTCGGAGCTCAGAGGAGCTGCAAAACAAGTCATTCCTAGTTGATGGAAATTAAACTGGCGATTTGATTTTCTGAGAAGTGACCACAACACATACTCTCTGAGTTATTTTAGGGACACAATATATCTGAGAGATTCCTTTCTCTGCCCTTATTTTCTCCACTCCTGTGCTCTAATCTCATCCTCCCATACAGTGTGTGTCTGTCAGTCTGTCCGTCTGTCTGTTTTTCAGCTCCTTGTTTCTTGCTTTTTTAGGCTTCCACACTGTATCCTGTGTCACTACTCTCGTTTGCCCATTTTCATGGGATTCATTCCTGAATTAAGCTCTGGGACTAAATATTGTACTTCTAGAATCCGCTTCTCCACATTCCATCCAAAAGTCTCCATGTAAGTTGAGAGAATCGCCGATGGTCTTCCAACGTCTCGCGACAAAAAGATCATACTGCAAGAAACATAGGGAAACTAGATGAGTTAACAGAAGTCTAAATAACTCCAGTCCTTCCCACATCTTTGGCTCCACCCTCTCACAACTTCTGGACCACATCCTCCACTCCATCCTGTCCCATGTCTCACCATATCCCCTGCACAACTGGCTTAACCACAACAACTGTCCCCTGCCAGAGAAAGCCTCAGCTATCCACCAGAGCCCTTAGGTCTGTCCCACATAGTATGACCACGGCCTTGGTCCAAAAACGGTGAACATCGTTCTCCATATTTTCCTCAAGCTGCCAAGGATAATCACGTGGATCAGTGGTTAGTCAGTGCAGACGCGATATACTCGGGAAACACATACAGATTGGTAAATATGTTTCCTCCCCCAGTCCCATCCTTGAGGACCCAAAGTGCTTTAGCCGGTTAATTCACCAGAGTTCAGGGTCTGCACTGATTGGTTGGATTTCTAAATCAGTGTTCAGCACCAAGAATAGGGACAGGGCCAATACTTGCTTATAATCCTGGCAACTAGGGGACAGAGACCACAGAATCAGAACAACTCTGGTTGTATCACTGAACATAACTTAGCAAAGGTTATATTTTCTCAAAAAACAAAAAAATAATTAAGATGAGAGTAGATATGGATGCAGATATTCTGTGGTACATATGCCCATAGT